>LPNX011042097.1:4324-78618 GCA_001517045.1 Pseudotsuga menziesii | reverse complement strand
GGATGTAAGTATGCCTACAAAGATTTTATTAATAAATTGGAATTTGACAATCATTAGTATAAGCAACAACATAGTAGATAGATCCATAAATTTATGCAATGTTATTTGATGGTAACATAAGAACTACAAAAACTAACAATCCATTCTCATTTGGATGAGAGAAGAATATTTTTCATGATTACTTTTGAAAAGCCGATAATGTAATGGTCAATTATGTGAAGAATATAATGTCTTGTTGTATATGTCCACATCTCCTTGCTTAGCTTGCAACACGGCGTTCTTTTATTGCACCCCTAGGTACAATTGCTAGTTTTACTTTTTGTATGTTTTAGTTAATATAAGCTCCAAAATAAGGTTGGATGTAAAGTTGCCAAAGAGTATTGGTCGTTAACTCTAAAAAATATTTTTTTCAGCTTGAAGAGGATGCCATTTTGAATCAACACCTTTGTTAGGGCAAGGTTTGGGGTAAGGAAATTTTATTTTTTCGATGTTTCATCGTCAGATTTTTTTTTTGTAGAGTGTAGAAATGAAATCTTGTGATACTAAAATTTTCCAGCATCCATATTTTTTTGTAAGATTTGGTAATGTTTTTGAGTGTTTTGAAATCTTGTCAAAATTTATGGAAAAAGGAAAAAAAAATCAACTTTTATTTAGATAACTCCTTTTTAAATTACATCTCATTAATATATTAGTATTTTTAATGAAATAAGTTAAACGTCCCATTATTACAAAAGAGTAGAAATGCAAGGAAGATATCACGGTCTGAGGAATGGACTATTGGAATGCATATGATAAATTAATATGGTTTATAGCTATTGCGTCCCCACATATATGACGAGACGAGCAGCAGCTTTCGCGATATAAAATTATATAAAGTTCCCTCAAACTATATTCAACTATGAGTCATCTACGACACATTCAATGCCGACTTTAATTGAATGAATATTAACGTTGAATGACTGTAATTGGACGCTTCCACGACTCCATTAATATTAATATTAGATTGTGTCAATGTCACTTAGTGACTGAACAACTCTTTGTTGAATGAATCTGGTTATGATAATGAACTTTATAATTATATATAAACTAGCATATCTTACTTTGGGGAAATGAAACGTCGAGACGAATTTCAATATGTTGTAAAATGAAAGAAAGTTGTGTGTACATAAAAAAAAAGGTAATTTTATGTGTTTGAAAGCAAGTCTAGCTTGAAAAAAAACATTATTGCAAGTATTAATAAGCAATAAAAAGAAACGCATGTAATCGATGGCAAGTAAAATGAATTATACATTAATTTGTCGTACAAAAACGTATACATATGTGAGTAAAACGACTAAGGGCTAACTAGTGATCAAGTTTGGCTCTAAATATATTGGAAATTAACAATGGTATTTTCATTTGGTAGGGGGAGTGCAGAGATTGAGGATTGCAATTTTAAGTGTGAAAGGGACAAAGAATGAATGTGTGCCTCTTACTTTTTCTGAAGCGAGAGATATGATGTGCCTTTCATTTTTGCATAGTGTTTGAAGGACAACAATGATGTAATTTGGGCTCCTTCTAATGTTGTAGTATGTGGCATTGCTATGAAGGTCAATTCTTGATGTTCATTGTTATTAATGTCAATGGTTGACCTTGTTAATGTCAATTCTTGGGATTTATGGATAGTCAATGCCCAAGGTATCTTGAGGGGGATTTGTTCTATACAAGATTATTATCTTGTATTGGTTGATACAAGTAGTCAACAAAAAACAAATAAGGCTCAATATGTTACGATTCTTATGCAAATGAGGGCAATAAGAAGAGTGTGGTGCTCCCTATTATCATCATGGTGTATTGGTTGCAATGTGAGTATGCTTGTTTTCAAAAAATTTCCATTACTAACTTTCTTTCCTAAAACTTGCTCATAACATGCCTAGAATTATTTTTATGATAGAAGTCTTCACTAAAAACACTTATGTATTAAAAAAATTGTGTATAAATAATAATTTTGAAGAACTTGTGTATTAACTTTCTAAGAAAAAAAACCAATTTATTATAAATTAATAGAATAAATTAATCAATATATGCTATATTTGTTTAAAGTAATATAATACTACATTTTTGAAATATATAAAACCAAAGAAAATAATTTAATTATATATAATAAATGAAATTTATACAAATGTAACCATCTAAAATAATATAATTTAATCTAAACAAATATAATATTGAATTTATAAGTATCTAAATTAAAAACCATTCAATTATATATAATAAAACCATTTATAAAAATGAAATTATATATAAGAAAACAATTTATATAAATAAATTATATATAAACTAACATAGATTCATCTTAAAGGGATTTAAAAGGAAAGAGTTACACATCTCCAATTTATTTAATTTATGTTTTTTATATATATGTAGTTGTAAATGTTTTAACTCTAATTTGAATCCGCATGTTATTATTTTTTAATATTTTATTTTTTTTAAAGAACATGTGTCAACTGTAAGATGAGCACGAAAAGAGATACATGTCTCCTCCTCTAGAATAGGTAGCTTTAAAGCAATAATGAAATAAGTTGAGTATCATAATATATGTTTTTAAAAACTCTAACATAACATGATATTAGATTTAGATTTAAAAGTTCTATATATATAAAAAAACTAAAACTAAGCAGAAGAAAACCTACATATTAAAATTAAATGTTATTAGAAAAATAATTAAGAAATAACATAATTTTATATATATATAAATTTAATATATATTTTTAAAATATTTTAACATTCAAATATATTAGAACCAAAACCAATTGTGAATGGATTTCAAGTATGTTTTATATATGAAAAAAAAACTTATTTTTAGTATATAAAAATATTTTAATAAATTATTTTTCAAATGTTTTAATATTACAAATTTATCCAAATCAAAACAAGTTGTTTATGTGTTTTCATTACACCCATATTTTATATACTATTTTCTATATAAATATAAAATAGCAACATATAAAAAAAAATTAGTCCCAACAAGTAACAAGTGGTATGAAATAACTAATCCCAATAGATAAGAAATTACAACAGCGTTGTTATATGTGAGACAATTATATGATTTAGGAGTATAAATATAGATTCTGGTTTCAACCTGTTTGCCATTCTAGTGTTAATGTTTGTGTTGGATAATTGTTAGCCAATTAAAAAATTTATTAATAGGTTTATATAAATAAATAATGTTGTTGTTGTTGTTGTTGTCTTTAAACAAGAAAGTAATCTTTTTCGTAAAGGTAAGATCGGGATTCAGAACCTTATAAAATTTTGAGTTTAAAAAAGGTTAAGAAGAAAAAATGATGATCATTCTTTTAAAAATAATAAAAATTTATCCTCCCATGATCTAGAGGCGTAACTCACGTGGATAGTCTGGTTTCCTAGGCCCTAAACATGCTCACATGCAAAGTACACCTGGCAATGCTGTTGTGCATGTGCTACGTTTGGTCGCTTGAAGCCACATTATTAATCCGTGGAGGAGCATGGAAATCGGATTTTTAGCTTATCATTGTTTAGAAGGATGGTATGGATTGAACCCAGTATTTATGTTTTTCATCGGATTTCCAGCTGATCATTGTTTAGAAGGATGGTATGGATTGAACCCAGTATATTTGTTTTTCTTCAATAATGCTTCTGAGTGTTGTGAAAAACAATGTTGGGACTCATAAATGAAAGCCACCCTTGAAAGGAAGGCTATTTGTAATTTCCTCAATACGCAATTCCAATCCTATGGAGTGAAGTTGGGGAAAGCTGTCAATCTTCCTGGTCTCTGTAAGGTCACCGACCTCAATGTGCCTATCAAGCCTAACGCCGACTGTTCTAAGTATGTTTTCCAATGGCGCTCACCTAGCATTTTTGTGATCTTAACGGCCTCTTTATGCTCCTCTTTTATTTCATTATTGTCTTCCTTTGAGATTCCAGACACGTTTCTTCAGCATGAAATTCCTTGTAATATCTTCACAACAAGTTTCCTTCTTGGTTTACCATATTGGTAGGATTAACGGGGACAGGAAACCTCGACTCTTTTGGACCTATGTTCATGTCAAAATTTCCTCCTCTGTTCATGTCAAGATTTCCTCTGGGCTTAGACTGATGGAGTTGTGTCCTTTCCATTCGGACAATCTTGTTTTCCATTCCCTATACAAAAGTTTGTACTCCTATCATAGACATCTGCAACTCTTTAGAGCTGCTATCGTAGACATCTGCAACTCTTTTAGAGCTGCTATCGTAGACATCTGCAACTCTTTTAGAGCTCAGTCGGCTTTGGAGCTGGTTCAGTTGATTTTATAGTTCTCGCTTTGGGTTTCTCCCTTGAACTAAGCAAATAGCCTTTTCCAGAAAACTGTCAATTTATTAATGGTCATGGATTGCAGAGTATACAAGACTAATACTTCTATGTTTTGATGGAAGACAACAACTGTAATCCCTTGTTAACATATGGAAGACAACAACTATAATCCCTTGTTTGGCAATTTGATTGCCTGTTTCTCAATTTGATGGCAAACAATTTGTCAATGGCAGTGGATTTGAGAGTATGGCGGTGGTGATGGATCGAAGGGTTGATCGCCTGTTTCTCAATTTAATGGTAGACAATTCGTCAATGACGGTGGATTTGAGAGTATGGCGGTACTGGTGATGGATCTAAGGGTTGATCGCCTGTTTCTCAATTTGATGGAAGACAATTTGTCAATGGTGGTGGATTTGAGAGTATGGTGGTGGTGATGGATCGAAGGGTCTGCACCTATTAGAAAGTCTAAATACTATGCATAATTCTAATAAACCTTTGTACACCACGACCAAACTTATACTCATAATTATGTCAACAACCACTGCCTTTATGAACCTGAAAACTGTAGAGTCTTTAATATCTGATATTAAAGAGGAGTCGGATATGAAAGTGGATTATTAAGAACATATGTTGACGTTAATTATCATTGACTTTATTTACTAAAGACAGGGGGCGACACCTGAATGGCTCGTGACAGACAACGAAGCCTTGAATGGCTCGTGACAGACGAGGAAGCCTCCTTCGGCATAATAATTGTGTTAAAACAAAGTAAATTTTTTGGGGAGGGGTGTAAAGCAACTTTATTGTTGCTCAAAATTATGATCACAAAGACGAAATGATGCTTCAATGATTAAAAAAAAAACCTACTTACATACTATATCCCAAATGTCGTATGGTGGATGGAAGTAGGTTAAAGGTTCAACTTTGGAATTTGACTACAAAATAGCTGGGTTCTGACAATTTTATGATGATGATGATGGTCATTAAGAAGGATAATACTTAATTTACTTTAAAATCTTGTTCATGTGTTCAAAAAGCTTGTCAAGAAACTTTCCGAGCTCATTATAGTTTTGGCAAGTTAAGAGGTTACTACAATGAAACTCATATCTAATATGGGGTGTAAGAAAGGCATTATAAGAGAAAGTGATTTTCATCGAGATGAAGAGTGATGGAAAGAGGTGTCATCATACTTGTAGGAGGTTTCCTCTGCATATAACGCTTTGGCCAAGGCTTGACGATTTGAAATAAGATTGCATGTAGTTATTTCCATTAATATTTTTTATGATCTCTCGTGATTTTGTATATAATATTGCTTTGTATATATAGTAATGCCATTCGGGTTAAAGAATGTTTTGGGGTGTTCTCCATAATGGCTCCCTCTATATATATAGATCATAGGTACTACCTTAGCATTTGCTCCAAGCTTTTTGTGTCACGAGATTCAAAGAGACATATAGTCACTACACATACTAACTAGTTTAATTTTGGTAATATTAATTTTTTTCTATAAGCTAGTTATTAAGAAGAGATATTTTTAATCTTCCAAATTAAGATTAATAACTTCTTTATAGTATCTTAATTTTTTCTTGACCACTAAATTTTTCTTACATCAAAATTTCTTTTTAAATTTAAAAAGAATAATATTTTTGACCAAGTACACTTTAACCAATCAATCATAATACTTTTATGAAAAGGAAAAAAACACTTTATAACAATTAAGTTTTATAACAATTAAGTTTTTGATGATTTTGATGGTTGTCCTTTGAAATTTGAAATTTTGACCATATTTGCCCATAAAATTCCACAAAGAACTAATGGATTCCAGCCTGCCAACTCGAAATGCTACACTACAGTAACGCAAATGTTGATGCCATGTTAATTGAC
Organism: Pseudotsuga menziesii; assembly: GCA_001517045.1. Classification (NCBI taxonomy): domain Eukaryota; kingdom Viridiplantae; phylum Streptophyta; class Pinopsida; order Pinales; family Pinaceae; genus Pseudotsuga; species Pseudotsuga menziesii. The sequence continues at coordinate 72,425 of LPNX011042097.1, read as the reverse complement.
ACATTCTTGCATCGGTTTGGTTACTGGATCGGTTTACCAGGTGGCTGTGATGATGGACAAAAAAATCCATATCCACTGGTCAATACTATACTTTTATTTATTCGAATGCAGCACTGCTCAACTCTATCAAACATCAAAAAGTCCGGCAAAGCCTCTCCATATTGTGAATCTTTGGGCTTCTCTGGTTTTGGATTCCGTCTGAATTTTTTGAAAGAACAAACTGCTCGAAGGAAGGATAGAATCAATGGTGGCTATTAGGAACAATCAGGAGAATGGAAGGATGGCTCAGAATCAGAATCATCATGTGATGATGCTGCCGTCTCTGGGTCACGGCCATCTCATTCCCTTCATGCAGCTGGCCAAGAAACTGGCTGCCAAGGGCCTCACTGTTACCTTCGTCGTCACTTTCCATCACATCTCTTCTCTGCACAACAAAGTGGCGGTCGCGCGAGAGAGCGAGCTGGACATCCACTTGGTGGAAATGGAGGTCACCAGAGATGAGCTGGCTCTAGGAAAGGTCAACAGTAACAGCGTTCAGTGGCATCATCTCCCTCCTTTACTCGCTGCCAACGAGTGCCTGGAGGAGCCCTTCCACGGCTTCCTCCGCCGGTTTCTGAGAGGAGAAATAAGTAGCACTAGCGGCTCCAACGTCGCTCGAGGCTCAGCTGCCTCATCGTCGACATGCCCCTCGGCTGGGCCTCAGCCGTCGCCAATAAATTCGACATCCCAAGAGTGTGCTTCGACACCTGCGGAATGTTCGGAGAGTCCGTCCACCAGATCGTGTGGGAGGCCCTGCCTCGCAATCTACCGCGCAGCCCTTCCGGCCAATATGTTGTCCCGGGGCTTCCCAAGCAAGTTCGTCTCACTCACCTTTAGATGCTGCCGGAACTGCCAGAGGCCACGGCCGACAACGGCACGCACCAGTTCTGGCTCCAACGTAGGCCTGGCAACAAGTAGAGCTGGAGGATCATCACCAACACCTTCTACGAGCTTGAGCCGGAGTTCGTGGAGCATTTTCAGAGGGTCAATGGCACTCTGCGAACGATTGGCCCCCTGCTCCCTACGGAGGCCTTTGAGGATGTCCGACCCCGCAGAATCGCCCCCGCCGTCGAGATGGCGGTTAATACGAAGGAAGACAAGTGCTTGCAGTGGCTTGACGCGCAGGCGGAAGCGTCTGTGCTTTATATTTCTTTCGGCACTGAGAACTCCATATCGATCGCACAGATGGAGGAGCTGGCGATTGGAGTGGAGTCGAGCGGGGCGAAGTTCTTGTGGGTTCTGCGGACGCCATCAGACGTCGGATCGAAGGTGTTTTCGTCGGCTCTGGAGTTTCTTCCCGAGGGATTCCACGGTCGTATGGTGGAGAAGAAGCAGGGGATTATTATTCTCGGGTGGGCGCCACAGTTGACCATCCTGGCGCATCCTTCCACCTACGGCTTTCTGTCCCACTGTGGATGGAACGCAGTGTTGGAAACGACGACGATGGGCGTTCCCATGATCGCGTGGCCCCTTTACGCAGAGCAGCACTTCAATTCAATGTTTGTGGTCGATGAGATCCAGATCGCTCTAGAGGCGCCCCAGAGAATTGAACAGAATTGGCTGGTAACCAGAGAAAACGTGGAAAGAATCGTTAAAGCATTAATGGCAGAAGAAAGGGGCAGGGAGTTAAAAATACGAGTGACTGAACTGAAGGAGGTCGCGGGAGCCGCAGTATCCGAGGGAGGATCTTCGCAGAAGAACTTCGATCTCTTTGTGTCGGAAATCATGTCACTGCGAACAGTTTAAGTTATGAAGCTCAGAAGAGTAATAACTTCTTCTTCATCTGTTTGGTTCGAGGGGATCTCTGAAAGTTTCAGTGTGCTTGCTATATTAATAAAGCTTCGTTACCTTGGTTTGCTGTAATAATAAAAATTTTTATTAAAATATGAAATAATGAGACTGTAACTTTGCAACTTTTCGTTAGGTATTGAAAGAAATAATTAGTCTTTAGGCGTTTTTCTTTCGGAGATTAGGTTTTTCTTTTGAAGTTTTTTACATTGATATACTTCATTTGAGAACAATGTGGCCCAGATTAACAGTTCTCAGAGAAAACATAGCACTCAGAAGATGTTTTCAGATGCAATAAAGAAGTTATTCATCCAAGGTCCTTAAAGACTTCATATCTCTATGCTAATGTAAATCCTGTAGGTTGTCAAAATCCTAGAGGTTGTCCTTGTTTCAAATTTACTGTTATAGGCATAGTACTTCACAACGATTGAATCACTCATTGTTTTGTTATTTTTAACATATTTATTATTTTACCATTGAGGACATTGTGAGCCTCTTCTTAGATAAAAGTAAGAAAGTTTAATATAAGCTTAAAGTCAATTTCGTGATCAAATTTTACTTGAGTTGAAGAAAGTAATGTCTTTGATGTGGGCAAATTGTGACACCATAAGTTTTTTGTTTTCTGTATTGAGAATAAACATATTACAAACATATTTAGATGACATCCTTTCCCTTTTCTCTCTATTATTATGGATGTCACATACTTCTTATTGTTTTATGTAACACATAGAGTCACCTTAAAACGTGGTTAAAAATAACAAGTCTGTAGCAGTACATTTATGGGCTGGTAATTTCAGATGGAATAGTATATACCAGTCCATACAACATTTATCACTGACAAACTATGACCAAGTATCTGGCAAGTGACAACAATGTATTTATGGCTACTACTTCTGATAGTTAATGATCCCAGTGCCACTATTATATTAAATCATTAGCAAATCAATCCTTCCCAACAGCCCTTAATTCCCCAGCCCTGCCTGTTCAAGTCGCCTTTCCCTCTTGGCACCCACCATGGTAGAGGAATGGAATAATAAACTATATGTTGACTATTTGCTACAAAACAACTTCAAACGATAAGAATCGGTTGGCTCTTCCTAACGCATGTAGTCATGTAGAGCCATAGAACCGCCCCCAAAAGTCACTTTTTGGGGCGGTTTTGATCTCTTCCAGAACCTCCCTTAAAAGTCAAAACTTTTAGTGTCGGTGCTATTAGGGGCGGTTTTGTAAAGACCACCTTCAAAGCCAAAGCCGCCCCCAAAGGTGACTTTTGGAGGCAGAAGACAACCACCCCTAAAAGTCAAATTTGTTATAGTGTGCAAACATAATCTATGTTTTTGCAAGGGCTAAAGGTCCACTAACATTCTAGAATACAAACTAATATTCCAAAGGAGGGTATCTTTAGCCGTCATTGTTGTCTCCTTGAGGCTATATAGTGCATTGAAAGTTGGACTTTAACATTGAACACTTGTGAAAGAGAAAAGATGTAGAAATACATATTAATTGAGTTAATTGATGCAATTTGCTAGCATCTTTTCATTGTGGTTTAATTACTTACTCTACATGACCATCCCTAACTACCAATACTAACTGTTATTCACTAACTTGATTGGTCACTAACACTCATGATATTTATTACACATTAATACATAATATATCAGGGATCCTAATATAATATTGAGCGTAGGCTTATTCTAGCAACTCATCTTAACACGAAACACAATTTTTTTAACTCCCCTCAATATAAAATCCGTAGCAACTTACTCAATAACTAAGAATAATTACAAAAGTTGAAGGGCATTCTTGTTCAGTATTCAATAATGCAACACTTCTCTGGTTATTAATATCTAAACACTACATTCTATTGTATGATGCAGGTTGTGTCGGTAAATAAATGTATGCAATGTCATATCAACCAAGTTTTGCATTGGGACATCAAAGGTAGTTTCTTGATTTTATCAATCATTTTTCTTCTCTTTCTTTGATTATGAGATATGATTATTGAAACAAGTGTTTGAACGTGTAATTTTATAATTTAAATATGATATTATCTGCCAATTATGGAATTCTAAAGATTATGGATATTTTCATGACAAGATCTTTCTGTAGTGACCAAAATGGAAACCTGACCAATAGAGTAATGACATTGTGATATAGGTAGTTGAAATATGACCTATTTTATAATCACCATCAATTTTGTCTATATTATGAATGATTTCTTGTTTATAATGCAAAATCTAGATGGAACTTCTTTAGAGTGTTGATTTTGCATTCTAATATTATGTGTATCCCCCAAGAGCTTCCATTTTTGGCTTCTTTGTTTCTTTATGTTAGAAATAGTAAGCTCACTGCCATTGAGTATTCCTCTGACATGGAAGGTTTTGCATTCATATTTAAATGGATGTTGTTCATAGTCCTTAGGAAGTTATACCCATTTCCAACATCTGCATAATGACTATAGAGTATAGTCCAATGCCCTATCATGATTGTAGTTTGTTAAGTATATCCAATTCTATTCCTTCTCCCAGTGTTTCAAGTCATGCCTGGTTTTCCAAAGAAAAAGATAAAAATACAACCTCGTCCTATACTATATGGCCCCATGAATATGCTTATATCCAATGCTATTGGGGATTATGTAGATCTCCCAGTAAAAGCACCACAACATCACCTTGGGAAGCGAATAAACATTATGAATTGGCATCACAATATATCCTAACCATTTGTCCTTATGGATATTCATTAGCTTGATGGAAGAAGGAACTTTGCTCATCCCATGGTGGATAGGATCCATGTGAAGCACTGACTATTGGGATGATCATCCTCTTTTGATTCTCTGTATTTCTCCACTTGTACATGGCTCTAGGATGATCATGCTTATCTACTATATCCTTGGCATCCATACTAAGATAATTGTTGTTGATAGGTCTCATATAGTGGTACACTTATGGTTGCTAGGGAATAGTGATTTTTGCAATCCCATTAAACCAATTTCTTGAGTTTTTTTCAAAATTCCTAGAAAAGGTTTATGGATTTCATAACCTGCTTGATCATATATTGTGAACTTATACAATCTATCATCATTTTTCAACCATTAGATACTCAAAGTTGTGTATTGATCCTTTTTACAATTATAAAGGACTTTGTAAGTTAGGTTCCCAAATTCTTAAAGGGTGTTAGCTCAATGGAAGAGTGCTTGCCTTACAAGCAGAAGGTTGGTGGTTTGATTCATCCATGCCCTAATGATATTATAATATTAGTTACAAACAACTAAATTAGTAAGCAAAAAAAGAGATAAGTGACTAAACAAAATTATCAAAATTTGTATATAAAACTACTAAACACAACTAAATTAGTGACCAAAAAATGAGAGATACAAAACTAGGCATTAAATATGATGCAACACGTGGCGCTAATGATGAAGCCAAACATGGCGTTGATATGGTAGCAAAATAAGACATGAAACTAGGCATTAAAAAGGATGCAACACATGGCGCTAATGATGAAGCCAAACATGGCATTGATATGGTAGTAAAATAAGACATTACTTTGGATGCAAAACATGGCCTTACATAAGAAGAAAAATATGGTGCAACAATAGAAGAAATATTTGGCGTCATTTTGGTAGCAAATCACGACACAAAAAAGGAAGCAAAAATTGGTGCAAATTTGGAAGCAAAATTGACACATATTTGGAAGTAAAACATGGTGCAAAATGCAATGCTAAAGTGGTAGCAAAAATGGATGCATTATTCGATGCTAATTTGGATGCTAACATGGTTCTATTAATGATGCAAATATGGCGCTAACAAGGATGCCATTTAAGAAGCAAAAGAGGACACTCACTAGGATGCAAAATAGGACGTTATTTAGGAAGCAAACCTCGACGTTGTTTAGGAAGCAAATTCAAACACTATTTTGGAAGCAAAAAAATAGACGTTATTTTGGATGTCATAAAGGATGCTATCTAGGAAGCAAAAAAAGACTTTTTTTTTAGACGCTTTAAGTTTTGTCCATGACGCGTCCCATTTAGCGTCTAGTTTGAGCACTCAATGTAAAAACATTACACTAAAAAGGGACGCTAAATGGGACGCAAATTCCAGGATTTGTTGTAGTGATATTAGAAAACCTAACCCTCCTAGGACCTCTAATCTACTCAATTCAAGGAGATTTTCCATTTCTCCTATCTAGTTTAACAATTTGTTAGGATTTAAACTTCTAGAATTGACCCGAGTATCAAGTTGATGTTTATCTCCAATATCAATTGCTTTTTTTATCATGCTCTCTTTCACTGTCACATGCTTAGAAAAATATTTTTTTAATGGAAAACCTAATCCTCCCAAGAACTCTAATCTATTGAAATTACATCCATTTCCATTTCTCCTATATACTCTAACAATTCCTTAGGATTTAAGCTTCAAAAATAGACTTCAGTATCAAGTTTATGTTTACCTCCAATATTGTTGATTTCTTTAATTATTATCTCTTCTACTGCCACATGTTTGACTAGATTATGATATTCCAAGAGACATTTATGGTAACTTTCCCAAAACTTGTTTATTTTGACCCTTTCATGAGAAAAAAATGTATATGTTTCTATGTATCCAAACTTTTGGATCCTCTTCTTAAATTTGGCATCGAAATACTATGGTCCATTTTATTTTGAATGCAACTAGTGGAGCTCAATTTGGGTCTTTCAAGAATCACATAGGGCTATTTTACCAAGAACAAAAGTTAAAGTTTAGTTTTAGGACTAACAAAACCCTCCCTTCCATAGATTGTAACTCCAAAATTATAGTGAACCAAAACTTGAAATTTTGACCATAGGTACTTCACCATGTATCCTCACCACCTTGACAATTTTTTTGTTTAAAAAATCCTATAATAAAATTTAAGCAAAATAGTAGGATGCCTCGTTTTGAAGGAGGCAACCAAGGATAGTAGGCTCTAATACCAAATGTTATGTCCAAATAATTAAGATAACATGATTGAATATAGTAAACATAATGCACATAATATGTAAATGTGAAGTGCAAATGCAAAATACAAAACATAGATGTGTTACATAATAACTCCTTAAAAAGTAGGAGAACATGCAAACACCCAATGCATTCATGTATCCAAATCACACCTCTCTTCAATAATAACCCCTTCATTAAGATAACCGCTAATGTACATGCGTGTGTGTATATTCTTGTATTGTTGTTTAAAAAAGAGTTTGGTACTCTTGTTCAAGGATCTAGTCTTATCCATGGATCTACGATGTGATGGGTGTTGGACATTGGGTTCAACACTCCCCATGAGTTTCATGGCATGGACTAACTGCTAGATCCTAACTCTAGCAATCATGGCGAAGATTAACACCTATGGGCTTTGGTCTGACGACAATCATGAGTCCAACAAATGGTATGAAAGTAATAGGTTAGGGGTTTGAAACTCACTTAACTAGTGCCAAGGGAAAGATTGTTGGACATTGGGTTCATTGCTCTTTGTAAGTTTCATGACATGAACCAACAATCTTCTAAGATCTTAACTCGACAATTAATGAAGATTAACACTTATAATTTTTGGCCTAACGACAATCATAAATCCAACAAAATTAATTATAATGTAGCTAGTAACTTGTACTCCATAACCATAAACAAATTATTTACAATTTTGAACAAACTATTTACAATTAAAAAAAATGTTAAAAATAATTAAAACAAGAAAAAGAAAACATAAGCAAGAATTTAAAGTTGATGAGATGGTTTGGTATCCATCATTATCACCAACAATTCCTTCATCACATCCCACAAAACTCAAATTCACATGATGAAAGAGTAACAACATTACCCACACGCACGTGAGAGTCGCCACCCTTACTCAAAAGGCGACAAATACTCTACATGCTGTAGAGCATTAAATGTGACGGCGGACAGTGCGACCGCCGTCACATTTAATGCTGTAAGGATCCGACGGCGGACAATGCGACCGCCGTCACATTTAATGCTCTACAGCATGTAGAGTATTTTTCGCCTACTCAAAACCCTTTCCCATTGACAAGACCTCGTGGTTTATATTGATTTTACTTTTTGTATGTTTTAGTTATTGTAAGTTCCAAGATAAGGTTGAATGTAAAGTTGCCAAAGAGCATTGGCAGTTAACTCATTAATAAAATTTAATTTGCTCATCTTGAAGAGGAGGCCATTTTGAATCAACACCTTTGTTAGGGGTAAGGTTCGTGAATAGGAAATTTTAATTTTTCGATGTTTCATCGAAGTAGTAAAACTTACCATGATTATTAAAAACGTCTGACCCATAATGGATCGAGGATCGAAGATGTTATCGCTGGACGATTTTGACTTCGAGGCATATCTTTGTGCGGATGAAGAGTATAGAAATGAAATTGCGTGACATTATTGGTAATTTTTTAAAGCTCTATAAAAAAAAATTGGTGAAATTTATGATTAAAAAAGCACTCAAAATTAATTTGAAAAAAAAAATTCATTTTCTGTTGAGACAACTCCCTTTTATAGTATTTATTTTATGGAATAAGATAAACCTCCCAATATTATAAAAGAGTAGAAGTGCAAGGAAGATACCATAGAGAGCTTACTCCATGGCAGGGGATAATGATAGACAGCGGTCTCGACCGATAGGAATGCATATGGTAAATTAAAAGCTATATTCAACTATGAGTCATCTACGACACAATCAACATTCAATGAATATTAACATTGAATGACTGTAATTGGACGCTTACACGACTCTAATATTAATAATAGATTGTGTCAATTTCACTAGTTCACTAGGTGACTGAACAAGTCTTTGTTGAATGAATCTGGTTATGACAATGAACTTTGTATTTATATATAATAACTGCGTTAAAAAAAAAGTACTTTTTTTAGCTTAAAATTATGATCACAAAGATGGAATGATGTTCAAGTATAAATATAAATATATATTAAAAAACCTACTCACATACTAAACCAAGGGAGATCAAAATTTCGTATGGTATGGATGGAAGCAGGTTAGAGATGGAATTTGAACACAAAACATGGATAACTACTCTATAACTAGTCAGTTTTGATAATTACGTCGATAGGCGTTTTTCTCCGGAGTCGGGTTTTGATAATTACGTCAGTTTTGAAAAGGACTGTACGTTTTTGGTCGTCTCTCTAGCCAATCAAATTTCTACACCTGTCTTCTTGGTTTTCCACTATTTTTTTGTTTGTTGACGATTACTGCTTGTTCGAGTTCGAGTTACACACAGCTTCCGGGGTTCCGCAGTTCGAACCCCAGCCCCTTTGGCAGCCGCGTGAGCTGGTTGAAATCGGCCATCACCTCTTCCAGTGCGTTGATTTAAAAAAATAAATGTCACCGTGAAAATACGTGAACAATGGCAGGGTATGAATACAAAAAAAACTACAAAGAAAACTTTGAGGTGTTTTAAATAGCCTACCGCAACTTTCAATACGATCAAGAAACGCAGCAAGAGAATTCCCAGAAACATTGAAGACCTTAAGCTTTACAAAATGCCCGATGGAATTCGTTAGCGATGTAAGCTGATTTGGTTGAATGTCCAGATGAATAAGGTTCACCAAACTCGTCAAAGATTGAGGCAAACTCTGCACTAAATTACAATTAAGTCTGAGTCAAGTTCAGGTGAGAGATTCTGGTGGATACAACTTTCATATTCGTGGAGTATAGATTTATTTTCTTTATCTATTAATTTTTTTTTAGATTGAAATGGCAATGCTCAATAAATTCAAGTCAGTTTTGTGATATCAAATGTTTAAACGCTGCTCTGTTTATGACTCTTTTAAAGTTTTGAATTTATCTATTTTGTTATCATTTTTATTAAAATGAGGTATTTTAGTTTAAAATGATTAGATTTTTAGTAATGGATAAAAAGGTTTTCTACAAGGATATTTTTTTGACATCATTTTGTTTGCGTAAAAAATGTAAGTTGATATTGTATTTTTGGATGGTTTATATGGTTTTAATTTTAAAATGATTTTTTTTCATTATTTTTAATAAAATATAATTTTATAATAAGAAAAATTATATTTTAATATAGCTATGTTTATCATTATGTAATTTAATTATAGAATGTTAGTTGAAACTGTAATTTTGGATTGTTCATATTGTTTCTTTTTCATTATTTCTTTTTCATTAGTGAAATTTTGACACTGGTGTATGTGTTATGTGTATATGGTCATGGGGTTTGGTGCTTGGTAGAGACCTCAGTGGAAACATTGCTAGCCTACTGCCCCAACCACCCAGCTTACAAAATGAACCTGTAATTAGATTTTAGTAAAAATGGATAACATTGTACACCTTTTTTCGTCATCACTACAACCACTATCTATTCACCACACATCTGATAAATTAATAGTATATTACTCAATTAAATAGTGCCACATGTTTGGTGTTTAGTGTGTCATTGAAATTTCCACCATAAACAAGAAAACGACCCCCAGGAAGTAACAGTTGTCTCTCTCGGTTTCCATGACAACTCCTTCCTTAGAAACACACATGATTAGCATTTCTCTACTCGAACTCGCCACCCACCAAGCTACGTTATTTATTAGTTTATTCTATGAAGTCTAGTTTGGCTTCGTGGTTCCTTTGGCCAATCAACTACTATCGCTTTTTCCATGGGTGTTTTCTACACATCTGCCACTGCATCACGTCAGTTGTAAAGTTGGATGTATTCAGATTTCAGAGGAAGTGCCTTATAATTTAACGATGTATCATTTTAAGGGACTATGCGTGGAGAGCAAGCGACTCATATGTCCTTGACAGTGTAAACAAGCCAGTTGAGATCAATAGATCCAGTACGCAAGCAAGACGAACTTCTTACACGAGTACATACAATGTTGTATTAGGTGTGATAAGAACTTCGCGCCCATCCTTCTGAAATTCTCACGATATACTCGCTTTTGCAATACACGCTTTTTTTAGACACTAGTTATTTCTCATGACAACTGGATCTCGAGACGCATCATTAACATTACCATCTTCAACACGTTGCAGGAAACACATAGCACCGGGAGAACTCAAGTTCGAATTTCACATTCAACCATCGTCCTTTCCTAAGATGGTATAGGAGCATTGATGGGAATGCTTTTGAACCCGTGGCGAAGCCCCCTCCCGAAGCCTCCAACAATCGTTTGAAGAAATGCTCCTCACTTATGGTCATCCCTCTCACTGTTGAACGTTTAAAGGGTTACCATAAGCCCAATGTAGATTTTTTCAGCATTATGGGGTTCAAGATAAGTTACTTTCACTTTTAATATCAAGATGCTCCGGTATCCTTGGCCATGAAATTAAATCCTTGAAGCTCAAAGTTGAATTTGTAAGGAATGTGGGTATATTGCAACCATTAAAATCATTTGCCCATGCCCTCGTAACCATACATAATAATCATCCTAAAATTTTGCATGCCAAATTGAAGCATTTGGCATGTTTTGGCCTTCTAGAAGATGAGATCCAAGAGCTTATTAGAAATAAATCCTCCCTTCTTTGTTATTCGATTGATAAGATGAAATAACATGTACTTTTTGGTACACATTGTTGGGCTTCCAACAAATATTTTTGTGATGTATCTAACTTTATTAACTTTAAGTTTAGATACCCCAGATGTGGGTGTGAGTCAGACCAAAGTGGAGGCTAACGTGGCCCCTCCAGCCAGCGCTCAACCCACTACTATTAATGCCCTTTAAGACCCAGACTGGCATGGCCGCTCCATAGCTCGACAGCAGGACGAAGTTGTCTCATCACAGCTTGGACGCCATAACTCCTCCGTCGGGCTGCTGCGCTTCCCACAAGTGCCATTCAATTGGGATTATGGTCCTCCATATTGACCCCCCTCTTTTGCTCCGCTGGTTCATTATCGCTCTCCTGGTTCCTCAAGCCCTCCTTGGTCGCTCAGTGCAACAAGGTCACCACCCTTTGATTCATGCCACCATCATCTGTCTCTTTGCAGCTCCGTTTCCCCCCACAACTCTTCATTATCTCTGCTCGCCCACCCAAAGCCTCACTCAAGCCAGTCATACCATTCCCCTGCCATGCCTAGCAGACAAAGAGGCACTTTACGCAGGGGACAAGGATGCCATGTTCAGTTAGAAGGCCATATTCCCCTCTCCTCTTAAGCTAGCAATAATGGCTTTGACCTAGAAATTTCGGAGGAGCTGCAAAGAATTGTCTCGGACTGGGAGGACGAATTATCTGGTGTGCTTGGTGCAGCAGGTTGCACTATGGAATGACGACAGAACTATTGGGTCTTCAAAAACCTTCTCACGCGCTTGGTCCTCCGCTTTAATCCTCTGGTTCCACCATGGCCTTCCCCTCTCGTTCCTCCACCCCCAGCCCCCCACGAGATGACACCACCAGGTCCCCAACCTGTCTTGCCTCAAGTGTCTCCATGTCCACCTGATACCTCGGCTCCACCACACAGTTCCATTCCCCTACCGCACCTCCGACCTTCTTCCAGCTCTGCGTGCAAATTCTCGTCCAACCTAATTGTCTCAAAGAAGACCTCTCTTTTACCCTCCAAAAATCCACCTGCAATCTCCAGGAAGGAAGCATCCAACTCCAATGACGAGGAAATGGCGACATCTGATGATAGTTTGGCGACATCTTCAGGTGAACCTGCACATCCAGAGTCTCTAGGTTACACAAATCCAATCACAAAAGAACCATGGCCTGGGCAGAAACCATGACCCACGGCCTTCACGGCCATGTGTCTTTTAGCATGCTGCATGAGCCACGTTCAGGTTTTTCCGGTCACATGCCGCTTAGTTTTGTTTATGTTTGATTTCCTTTGTTTATGTACTGTCCACGTGTTGGCTCTTGCCACACTTTCTTTGAACTGTGAGTGTTTTTGTCTATGTTCTCTTGGCAGGCCTGTTTTCCCTCCGAGAGGGAGGGTCATTTTTTATCTGTTTTCCCTCCCGGAGGGAGGGTCAAACTATACTTTGACTCGCCATACCTACTCCTCCTGAGTAGGCCAGATTGTATTTTTTCCTGTACTACTATTTTTTCTCTTTTTAATAGATTAGATCTCAACTTACAAAAAAAAAACTTTAAGTTTAGATGATACGATCGAGCCTCGCTGCATTGTATTCAAACTTATAAGTGAAATGCAACTTTAAAAGCCTATTCCCAGTCTATATATTATTATAAAATAAGGTGAATTTATAAGTGAAATGCAACTTTACAAGCCTATTCCCAATCTTGATACTATTATAAAAATAGTGAACAAAAGTTCCTTGACAAGTACATGAAAGTTGGTCCTTATGCTCCCAAGTTATTGGATATTTACAGAGGCATGTCTGTTCATCTAGAAATTATTCAAACCCCTTTTCAACAAGAATAAGGAACACATCAACTCGACTAGAGGAGGTTTTTCCAAGATACTATTTTTAATCTTCTTGTTTTGAAAGATTCTATTTTTTGTTCAATACTCTGGTGGCAATCAACATGCATTCTTGAACGATATGAATGTTACTTGCTAACTTGTTCATATGATATGTATGTATGAATGATAGGGAACAAAAGACATCCATTTTACAAGGGTACAAACTACACTCTTTTACAATATCGACACTCCAAGAGCCATTTAGTTCTACAAGAGCTTCTCAAATTTGTCAAATGCTGTCTCGTCAACGTTTCCAAACTACAGGAAAAACTAAAAATCTCTTATACTTCAATTAACTTCACCAAGGCACCAACTTCAAATTAGTGTAATCGTCATCTTGTCGATGTTTCTAAATTACACGCAAAACTGGAAATCTCTTATACTACAATCAACTTCACCAAAGCACCAACCTGAAATTAATGTAATTATCCTGGGTTGGGGTGAGCGTAAATAACGAGACCCTTGCGAAAATCCGGGAGCATTGAAATGTCTTTGCACACAAATTCAGTGTAAAATTCTTATTTCTCATTATTCACTAATACTTTAAAACATTACATGAGCATTGGCAAATAAAATTCCTCTTATTTACAGTGTACCTCCTTTTGAGTGCAATGTTTGTATTAGTTAACTTTATTTGTTGTATATTATAGTTCTTGGAGATAAAAATTTGAAAAAAAAATCCCTATCTTAATACAAACATTTTTATGCTCTTGGGTCAAAAAATGCTTCTGACATTTTATGTTTTCCTTTGACAAAAATCCATCCCAAAAACTGACATTAATAATGTACAAAATCATAGAGATACACAAAAGATGCATTACAAGAGTGAGGAACTTAATAGAAACATCAAAGTTGTATTAGATTACTCATTACACATACCATATTTTATTTTGTGTAGTTGCTGAGTGCCCAAAAACTCATTTTGGTCTTTATTGCATTAGATGGTTGTATTAGAAGGCCTAATTTGATGCATGCAAGTTTTAGTTTCTTTCCAAAATAATTTTAAAATCAAAGATAACAGCTTTTTTTTTTAATAGTTTATTTTACATTAAGAATAAGTATAAATACTTCCTAGTGAATATGAAGAATGAGGGAATTTTTACGACTACTTCGAATATCAATTAAAAACATAAACTTTGTGGCATTTTGTTACCAACTACACTACTAAGAGATAATAGAGAAGGTCCCTTTGGGATAGTGATGAAATTAAAAATACACTTATGATTAAATTTAACAAAAAGATGTGGACTGAGAGAATTTCAGAATAAGAAAATAAAAGTGATTAATTTTTATTTTTAATAAAATGACAATTTTTTCTTGAAATGTCCAACTTACATAAAACTTATGTAAACATTTGAAAAACAAATAATTTTTAAACTTGTAAATCAATAAATATTAAGCAAATATAAGAAATTTTATATAAAATTATTTATTACAAAACTAACAACTAGATTTTATTTTATTTATTTAGTTTAATAAATCAATAAATATTAAACAAATATCAAAATTTTATATAAAGTTATTTATCATAAGAATAGAATTCAAATCCATTTCAAATCATTTGATATGTAATAATAAAAGACAATGTATTATAATATTTAAAAATATTAATTTTATATGATTAAATTTATATAAATAATATTTATATATTCTATTTTTAAAAACTATTTATTTATTATGTTTTACAAATTACTTAATCTTGAATAAATATATTGTTATAAATATATTTTAAAAATAATTTGTATGAGCATAGTGAATATGGTTATGATGGAGAACAATAAATGATCTCCAATTCATAATCACCTTATAAAAGATATTAACAAAAAAAATTTAACTTTTTCTCAACTTATTTTATAAAATTAGAGAAATTATACAATATATAAAAGAAATGAATGATTTTGATTTTTTTTATGAGAATCATTAAATTACAAAATTTGAAAAGATGTAAAGTTGTTGTTTATTACATAGAATTGATATTATTTATAACACACCATAATCTTTAATATTATCTAGATTTTTTTCAAAATACATGTATGTCATGTTAGACCTAAGGCATGGCATGGTTATAGTCTTTTAGGGCTCATTGAAAAATGAGAAAACAACATTTGTAAACCCCTATATATGTACAATCATAATAACCATCGTACATGAGATACCAATCTTGCTTTCATTTAACATATCTATAACATAAAGTAGCACAAGCTTAAATATAGTCCATTTGAAATATTTTATTGATTTGAACATAAATCCTATCAACATTTTGTTTCTTTCACTCATCATTGTATGCATTTTTATATCAACTCAAAAAAAATTGGTGTTGAATTAAACAAATCAAGAATGTTCTTGTGATGTAAAAATTGAACATTAAACACAAGCATTGTGTGTCACAACTTCTCAATCAAGAATATGGTTTGGTTTCACATTAGGAAAAGGTAAATTTAAATTCCAACATTGCAAACTATATACACACGATATTAGACCATCCATATACCATCATTAAACAATGCAGTGAAAATGTTTAAGATGGATTATATTTTATAACCTTCTAGTCTCATGTTACTTGAACAAAACACCCACACTAAAATTGTGATTGAAATCAACATACCAATGCAATTTGATCATAAATCAGTATGATGATTAGACATATCCATAGTAATTCCTTCCTACTCATTGATATCATTACTTGGTGTTATTTTTCCTCACTCACGATAAGTATTTCACGCTTGAACAAGTGGATCAATCCATTGGGGATCAATTCTTCTAAGCCTCCTACCGATCAATGTTATGGAGACCATTACTACCCAATATCTAATCCATGGACCACATGGTTATCATTTGTGCCAAAGTTCAAGAGCATCTTATCATGCAAAATCACCTTAGAGACCACAAAATCAAGGCAACCTATATGAAAAAAAGACTTTTACATTATATAATCCAATTCAACACCAATGACCAAAGTTAGCACCTTGAACCAACTCATTTATGGCTCAATCCACTCCGAACAAATTCTAACGTAAGTCTTACACATGCTAACTGGATGGCACGTTGGATGATCAAGTATGAATCATTTTAAAAAGGAAACACATCCCTAAAAAACTAATCAAAGCTAATCGATTCAATGCACACATTATTAAATGTGAATTATAGGAACAATGTGGAAATTTTCCTTGTGCACTATGCCCAAGGATACAACCTATGGAAGTGTTAGTTTTCTCACTCATTCATCATGGTTAGATAATGAGAATGTCTCCATTGTATTTTCAGCCTCTCCTTTAGATATGTAACAAAAAATAAATCGCATTGTCAATTATCAATATTACATCCACATGCTTCCTAAACAATTGACAATAAATAAGAGCTTTCCCACCCTATCCACCTTTGGGTAACTTTTGGGTAAAGGAAAAGCTATAGGGTGAGCTAGTGATGAACCAAGGTATCAAGAAACAATTGTAAAAGGTCAATGTTGAGCTTAATAGTCACGCTAACCAATTGTTGAGGTTGAGAGATTGTTTTTCCCCAAAGTGAAGAATTCATTGCTCGTTAAAGTGTTAGATTGCACATCCAAATGAGTGATTTGTCTCTTTTTCTGGGTGAGAGAGTTTTGTGCCTCTTAGGTTTGCAATTTTCTCTTTTGGTGGGTTGTTTATTGCAAATACTAAATGAAACCATCACTGCTTTGTTTATAAAACGAAAGTCAAAACAGTTTCTCTCATTTCTCTGTTGGGATTGCCCCTTCATTTTTCTTCCTTGCAAAACTTGTTCATGGTTTACTCAAAATACAATGCCATATCTACAACATCTCAATTTTAGTTCCCCTTTTCATCTCATCTTACCATTTGACAACAACCTATCCTATCGACTTATTATTGCACTTCTTGGAGCAATTGCTAGTTTTATGAAAGATTGATGACTGTCCTTTGAAATTTGAAAATTTTGACCATTTTTGATGATGGGCAAATCACCTTTTGCTTGCCCGTAAAATTCCACCAAGAACTAATGGATTCCAGCCGGCCAACTCGAAATGCTACACTAACGCAAATGTTACATCATGTTAGTTGACACATTCTTGCAACGGTTTGGTTACTGTATCGGTTTACCAGGTGGCTGTGAAGATGAACCAAAAAAAATCCATATCCACTGGTCAATACTATACTTTTATTTATTCGAATGCAGCACTGCACACTGCTCAACTCTATCGAACATCAAAGAGTCCCGCAGAGCCTCTCCATATTGTGATTCTTTAGGCTTCTCTGGTTTTGCATTCCGTCTGATTGAAATTTCACTTTTCCATCTGAATTTTTCGAAAGAAGTACTTAACAGACTGCTGGAAGGAAGGATAGAATCAATGGCGGCTAGCAGGAACGATCAGGAGAATGGAAGGACGGCTCAGAATCAGAATCATCATGTGATGATGCTGCCGTCTCTGGGTCATGGCCATCTCATTCCCTTCATGCAGCTCGCCAAGAAACTGGCTGGCAAGGGCCTCACTGTTACCTTCGTCGTCACTTTCCATCACATCTCTTCTCTGCACAACAAAGTGGCGGCCGCACGAGAGAGCGGGCTGGACATCCACTTGGTGGAAATGGAGGTCACCAGAGACGAGCTGGCTCTAGGAAAGGTCAACAGTAACAGCGTTCAGTGGCATCATCTGCCTCCTTTATTCGCTGCCAACGAGTGCCTGCAGGAGCCCTTCCACCGCTTCCTCCGCCGGTTTTTGGGAGGAGAAATAAGTAGCACTAGCGGGTCGAACGCTCCTCCGAAGCTCAGCTGCCTCATCGCCGACATGCTCCTCGGCTGGGCCTCGGCCGTCGCCAGGAAATTCGACATCCCGAGAGTGTGCTTCGACACCTGCGGAATGTTCGGAGAGTCCGTCCACCAGATCGTGTGGGAGGCTCTGCCTCGCAATCTACCGCGCAGCCCTTCCGCCCGATATGTTGTCCCAGGGCTTCCCAAGGAAGTTCGTCTCACTCGCCTTCAGATGCTGCCGGAACTGCCAGAGGCCACGGCAGACAACGACACGCACCAATTCTGGCTCCAATGTAGGCCTGGCAACAAACAGAGCTGGAGGATCATCACCAACACCTTCTACGAGCTTGAGCCGGAGTTCGTGGAGCATTTTCAGAGGGTCAATGGCACTCTGAGAACGGTTGGCCCCCTGCTTCCTCTGGAGGCCTTTGAGGAAGCCCGACCCCGCAGAATCGCCCCCACGGTCGAGATGGGGGTTAATACGGAGGAAGACAAGTGCTTGCAGTGGCTTGATGCGCAGGCGGAAGCGTCCGTGCTTTATATTTCTTTCGGCACTGAGAACTCCATATCGATCGCACAGATGGAGGAGCTGGCGATGGGAGTGGAGTCGAGCGGGGCGAAGTTCTTGTGGGTTCTGCGGACGCCATCAGACGCCGGATCGAAGGTGTTTTCGTCGGCTCTGGAGTTTCTTCCCGAGGGATTCATCGGTCGTATGGTGGAGAAGAAGCAGGGGATTATTATTCTCGGGTGGGCGCCACAGTTGAGCATCCTGGCGCATCCTTCCACCGGCGGTTTTCTGTCCCACTGTGGATGGAACGCAGTGTTGGAGACGACGACGATGGGCGTTCCCATGATTGCGTGGCCTCTCTACGCAGAGCAGCACTTCAATTCAAAGTTTGTGGTCGATGAGATCCAGATCGCTCTGGAGGCGCCCCAGAGAATCGAACAGAATTGGCTGGTAACCAGAGAAGACGTGGAAAGAATCGTTAAAGCATTAATGGCGGAAGAAAAGGGCAGGGAGTTAAAAAAACGAGTGACTGAACTGAAGGAGGTCGCGAGAGCCGCGGTCTCCGAGGGAGGATCTTCGCACAAGAACTTCGATCTCTTTGTGTCGGAAATCATGTCACTGCGAACAGTTTAAGTTATGAAGCTCAGAAGAGTAATAACTTCTTCTTCATCTGTTTGGTTCAAGGGGCTCTCGGAAAGTTTCAGTGTGCTTGCTATATTAATAAGCTTCCTTGCCCTGGTTTCCTGTAATAATCAAAAAGTTTATTAAAGTATGAAATAATGAGACTGTAACTTTTCATTATGTACAAGATTGAATGTAACTTTTCATTATATACAAGATTGAAAGAAATATAATTATGTTGTTAGGTGTTTTTTCGTTTTTTTTAGAAATCAAGTTTTAAAGGTTATTTATATTTCTTCCCCTGCCTCTATATTTCTTCTTGTGGTGCATGCCAAACCTCTCTGCACTCTGCTCAACCTCTGATGGACAACATCCTTCAACTCTCATGATCGATTTGCATTTGTTGCCTTCGCTGGTGATGATGGATTTGCGTTTGTTGCCTTTGCTGGTGATACTTGATAGATCTTCTATCTTACGCTTTTACTTGATATGGTTAGGGATTTTTTTACTTGCATATGGTTAGGGTGTTTTCTTGATGCATCTTCTACCTCAGGCTTGGCAATCTTCCTGGTCATGTATAGGTTTTTTTCTTGATACATCTTCTACCTGAGGATTGACAATCCTCCACACCCTGTTCAACTTGTATTACAGCATGCGGAGCCCTGCTTAATTAGGTTGTCTTGTTTTCCTTTCTCTGTTGTCTTAATTAGCTCACAATTCCTATTAATGTCTGACTAAATCATTCTCGGTGCTTTAATCTTGCAGACTGGACGTTTAGAAGATCATTTGGGCTGTTAAAATCCTTGAAGATGGCTTTGAAAGAGATCTGGAGGAAATTGCAAAGAACCGCATTAAGGATGGTGCCACAATTTTTATAGGGGCTTCATTTTACAAGGTTATTAATGATTTTAATGTAAGCCCCATTTCCGCCCCACCCAAATCCTTCAATTCTCGGATCTAAAAATTAGAACCCACAACTTGTATGGCTTGCTTCATCGTATACGGTTTCAGAAAATATACATCCCCCTTTATTCGAAAGGGTTTTGGACACAGCAGAATACATCCCACTTTATGAGCTCTACAGTCGGGGTTTCCAACACAAGGCAAAATACATCCCCACTTTATGAGCTCCAGAGTTCACTTTTGTGATCATTCATACACATTAATAAATTTATCTTAAGCATCTTTCGTATAACAAATTTGTATTTTCCCAGTTTTGAAGTTTTTTACATTGATATACTTCATTTGAGAACAATGTGGCCCAAATTAACGGTTTTAAGAGAAAACATAGCACTCAGAAGATGTCTTCACATGCAATTTGAACTTTGTGATTTAAGAAGTTATTCATCCAAGGTCCTTGAAGACTTCATATCTCTATGCTAATGTAAATCCTGTAGGTTGGCCCTGTTTCATATATAATAAATCGTGCAGGTTGTCCCCGTTTCAAATATAAAATCCTGGAGGTTGTCCTTATTTCAAATTTACTATTATAGGCATAGTACTTCACAACGATTGAATCACTCATTATTTTGTTATTTTTAACATATTTATTGAGGAGCCTCTTCTTAGATAAAAGTAACAGAAAAGCCTGCGTGAAAGGAACCTTGTTTTGTTATTTTTAACATATCTATTATTTTACCATTGAGGACATTGTGGAGCCTCTTCTTAGATAACATAGAAAACCTGGAAATTTAAAGGTTATTTATATTTTAATTTAGTTACAGTTTTATAATGAATTGATTAAGTTCATTTTTTTTGTTTTCAAATTATTATTTTAAATTGGCTCTTGAATTATGCAGTGTTTTTTTGTACTTCTTAGTATATTGTTCAATTTTAGTTTGTGGGATTATTATCTTTACTGTAATTTATATTTAATATAAGCTTAAAATTAACACACAGAGAGGCAATGTGGAGCAGAGCACAAAGGCTCGCTCTCATACACAAAGGAAAGGCCAAAACCAATTCAATTATTGATAGAGAAGTAGTTACAATAAATAGATGACAAACCTCATAATGAAACAGATCATAGATCCAAGAAAAAGTGGATCTCAAACCAAATCATGCTAAATATAGAAAGTACACATCAACCCAATCCCTACCAATCTGCCTATCATTTCTACATTATTTCAACATACCCCCTTAATGTAGAAAAGGATTTTCTACAACACCTAATTTCTGCCTAAGGATTTCAAAGTGAATTTTGCCAATGGGTTTTGCAAATATATCAGCGACATTATCACTTGTGTTACAATACAGAAGTTTAATTTCCTTAGATTCAATCTTTTCTCTGACAAAGTGATGTTGCAGCTCAATATGTTTTGTCCTTGCATGATAAACTAGGTTGTGTGCCAGCTTGACTGCACTTTGATTGTCACACTGTATATTTGTGGGTTCTGCTTGCTTTTCTCCAACGTCTTCAAGAATCCTCCTCAACCAAACAGCTTCACATGTAGCACTAGACATGGCTTTATATTCAGCTTCTATGGATGATAGAGAAACAGTTGGTTGTTTCTTGCTGCTCCATGCTACGACCCCTGATCCAATGTTGAATGCATATCATGTAGTAGACTTTCTGTCATCAACGTTTCCTGCGCAATCAGAGTCAGAAAATTTTGCCCATTGAACATCAAACTTATCAGTATATAAAAGACCAAAGTTCATTGTCCCTTTCAGATATCTAAGGACCTTCTTTGCAGCCTTCCAATGGCTTTCATTTGGATTAGCCATGAATTGACTAAGAATGCTGACTGCATATGATATATCTGGCCTTGTAGTAGTGAGATAATTCAGACTTCCCACCAACTGTCTATACAAAGAACCATCTGCATCTTTCGTTCCATCTTGACTGCATAGCTTCACATTCTGTTCTAAAGGGATTACTGATTCTTTGCAATCACTCATATGGAATCTGTTTAATATTTCCTTCACATACTTACTTTGAGTGATCATTGTTTTGCCAGATTCTTTCCATACTTCAAGTCCCAAGCAATAGTGAAGTTCACCAAGGTCTTTCATTTCAAATTCCAATGACAACTAATTTTTTATTTCTGCAATCAACTTACATGCATTTTCTGTGATAATGAGATCATCAACATATAAAGATATTAAGCAAACATTTCCTTCCTTATCTTTCTTCACATAAAGGTTAGGATCACTTTTGTTTTTCGCAAAGCCTTCCTGATTAAAGAAGGTATCAATCTTTATATACCATGACCTAGGAGCCTGTTTCAATCCATAGATAGCTTTCTTTAACTTACATACAAGGTGCTCCTGTCCTTTCTGTACAAAGCCTTCAGGTTGGACTAAGTACACTTCTTCTTTTAGTTCACCATTTAAGAAAGCAGATTTTACATCTAATTGATGGATCTTCCAATTATGAGCTGTAGCTAATGCAACCAAAATTCTAATTGTATTTAGTTTTGCTACTGGTGCAAAAGTTTCCTCAAAGTCAATTCCCTCTTGTTGAGCATAACCTTTGGCAACTAGTCTTGCTTTAAATCTGTCAATACTACCATTTGATTTAAGCTTATGTTTAAACAGCCATTTACATCCTATGGGTGTTTTGTTCTCTGGTAATTCTGTTAATTCCCAAGTCTGATTCTTCATAATAGAGTTATATTCTTCATTCATAGCTTCAACCCATTCTTCTTTATCTTTGGCTTGTTTATAATTCATTGGTTCATTCATTGCATTGGACATTAAAGCATAGTCATCATACCTTGAAGGAGGACGAATCTGTCTTGATGACCTTCTTAGTCCTACATTGCCTGTAGGGGTACCATCCATTATCCTTCTGCTTTCTGCTGTATCTTCATCTGAACTGATAGAAGTGCTCATGTTGTTTCTTCTATTTTGACTGTGGCTAGTGCTGCTTCCATTGCTTTTGCTACTCTGTTCCTGCTCCTTTTCTTGTGGTTGTTCCACTTCTTGCTGCTGAATGATGGAATGTAATTTCACATATTCATTAGTAGAGCTGTGTCCTTGGCCATATTTATCACTTGTATCTGCATGTTCATGGAACACTACATCTCTGCTTGCAATTAACTTATGAGAGCTAGGGTGAAATAGCTTATAAGCTTTATGATCATTGTGATATCCAACAAAGATACATTCAAAGGATTTAGCATCTAGTTTCCTTCTATCATCTTTTGGTATATGTGCAAAAGCTTTACAACCAAAAATTCGTAGATGCTTAACTTCAGGTTTATATCCATAAAGGACCTCAAATGGTGTTTGCAGATCTAATTTCTTTGTTGGACTTCTATTTTTCAAATATACAGCAGTATTAACAGCTTCAGCCCAAAAAACCATTCGACATGTTCTTACCTTGGAGCATACTGCGAGCACATTCAACTAGTGTCCTATTATTTCGCTCAGCTACACCATTTTGCTGAGGAGTGTGGGATACTGTAAATTGTTGCTGGATTCCATTCTCCTTATAGTATTTCTTGAAAGCTCCAGACACGTACTCCCCTCCATTGTCAAATCTGAGAAATTTAATGCACTTTCCTGTCTGCTTTTCGACCATCATTCTGAACTCCTTGAAATATTCAAAGACATCTCCTTTTCTTCTTATAAAATAGACCCATGTGTATCTAGATCTATCATCAATAAATGTTAGAAAATATGATGCACCTCCTAATGATCTAGTCTGCATAGGTCCGCATACATCTGTATGGATTAATTCAAGCATATCAGTTTGTTTCTTCTCTTGATGTATTGGGAATGCATCTCGGTGTTGTTTTCCAAGTGCACAAGCACTACATTCTAAATGCACATTCTTTATAACAGGTAGACCTTCAACCATAAATTTGTTCTGAAGCAGCATAAGATCATGATGATTAATGTGTCCATACCTTTGATGCCAGAGTTCCTCTGTAGTGATGATGGTGGATGCCAATGCTTGATCACTGTCTTTGCACACATCCAGCTTATATAGTCCTCCACACCTTGAACCTGTAGCAACAGTCTTGTAGTGGTCTTGGATGTCTTTAATATGACATTGGTGCTTGCCAAACTCTACCTTTAGGTCATGTTCAGTTATGGTTGAAACAGAAATAAGATTCTTTTTAATACCAGGAACATACATAACATTATGTATCTGTTTCAATTCACCATTAGATAATTTCACCTTTACTTTTCCATAACCTTGAACTTTGAGTGACCTATTATCACCTAAATAGATGTGAGTGTCATTAAGATTCTCATTATATTCTTAGAACCATTCTCTCCTACAAGACATATGTGCAGATGCACCCGAATCTATGAACCATGCATTCTTATCATCTGTCTTAGCAGACAAAGCATCCTCAGAAATAAATAATCTCAGATTTCTAAATTCATTTTCAGGAGTGTCTGTATTTGCAAAATTCCCATTATGATTTGCATTGTGATTTCCTCTATAATATTTCTTCTGATAATGATTTCTATTGAGGTGTCATGGTTTGTCCTAATAATGACCATCTACATTATTTCTAGAATGACCAGTCTGAACCATACCTTTATGTTTTGGGTGAAATTTGCCTCTGTTTTCATTCCACGATCTGTCTCTGTCTTCATGCCATTGTTTGCCTCTATATCGGTTCCATGAGCTGCCTCTGTCTCCATTCCATGGCCTGCCCCATGGTTTGCCTCTGTGCATATATCGACCTCTTGACATCAGTGCGAGATCAGAACCTCGAGCCTCGAGATCATAAGTTTTCATCCTCTCTTCTTCTTGAAGCAGAATACCTATGAGTTCTTCAAAATTTGGGGGTTTTTATCTTTCTACAAGTGCTGAAATAAACACTTTGTAATCGGAATACAAACCTTTCAGGGCGATAGTTACTTGATCAGTACTATCTACTGCTTCACCTATAGCTGCCAAGCTATCACTCAAATCTTTGATGCGAGAAATAAATTTACTTACCCCTTCATTTGCTTCCATCTTGATTGACAACAGTTTGGTCTTCAGAAACAATATGCGATTTGCATCAGTTGTTTCATATAGTGTTTTAAGCGTATCCCATGTCTTTTTAGATGTGTCACATTTTCTGATGTGAGGGATAATCTTGTCTTGCACAGACATTTGCAGAGTCACCCTGGCTTTGGCTTCCCTTTTATTCCAATCTGGGATTAATGCAGGATCTGCGGGCTTCAATTCAGTGCCATTCACAATCGTCCAGCCATCGAATAATTCAAGAACAGTCTGCAACTTGAATTTCCAGTTGACATAATTCTCTCCATTTAATTTGGAGGCTTCATTGATGTATGTATCAGCCAGTTGCTGTTGAGCGGTGGCATCCATTTCACTTAATCTGAGAGGGAGAATAAAAAAAATCAATCAGTAAAATAATTCACCTTTGCAACGCCGGCTGGTCAAGTAGATCATAAGTTCTCAGCTTGGAAGGGCCTCTTCTGGTCTCGGTATTCTTTGGGCAGCGCAGGCTTCTTCACAGCTTGGACAGGCCTCTTCAGGTCTCGATGTTCTCTCGGCAACTTTTTCTCAGCAGGCTTCTTCACAGCTTGGACAGGCCTCTTCATGTCTCGGTGTTCTCTCGGTTGCTTTTTCTCAGCAGACTTCTTCATAGTTTACACTCGCAGGGATCATTAAGATCATTCATGGCCACACAGCATTAGAGGGAGGAAATCAGACTTCTCCATGCTCACCAAGCTCTTCAGTCATGGCAGAGGAAATTACCTTCACGGCTGCTGCAAAATCTTTTTGCTTAAACGGTGATCTCCCAACGATCTTCACAGCCTATTGGCTCAGTAACTATGTCTTAAATTTGGCAGCGAGCCTTCAAATCTAGTGCAGATATGCACAGTTCTCCTTCAATGTTCACACTGATCTGTACAGCGGCGATCTGCACTTAATTTCCATGTCTCCACACTAACTAGGAAATCACTGGTTGCTTTCTCACATCGATTTGCTCCACAACTTTAGATCTGGCGTCTCTCTCTAATTGGCGGCTTCACGGTGTGGCCCACTTCACAAGCATCGATCTCCAATGGCAGTGATCTTCACGCCTAGCAACGATCATGGCTCTACACAGCTCACGGCTCTACACAGCCCAAAAGAAAAAAAATCACAGCAATAGCTGGCTCCCACAATGGGCCACGATGGGCTCTTCACTCCAACAGGTCACTATGGGCTCTGATACCAAATCAACACACAGAGAGGCAATGTGGAGCAGAGCACAAAGGCTCGCTCTCATACACAAAGGAAAGGCCAAAACCAATTCAATTATTGATAGAGAAGTAGTTACAATAAATAGATGACAAACCTCATAATGAAACAGATCATAGATCCAAGAAAAAGTGGATCTCAAACCAAATCATGCTAAATATAGAAAGTACACATCAACCCAATCCCTACCAATCTGCCTATCATTTCTACATTATTCCAACACTTAAAGTCAATTTTGTGATCAAATTTTACTTGAATTGAAGAAAGTAATGTCATCACGAAATTTTACTTGAGTTGAAGAAAGTAATGTCTTTGATGTGGGCAAATTGTGACACCATAAGTTTTTTGTTTACTGTATTGAGAATAAACATTTTACAAACATATTTAGATGACATCCTTTCCCTTTTCTCTCTATTATTATCGATTTTACATACTTCTTACTGTTTTTGTATATTGATTTTTTCATTTTGCAATCACCCACAAACATACATCACATGAAGCTTCAAAAAAATGTGCATATCTAAAACTTTGTATATGCCCACATCACATGAAGCTTCAAAAAAATGTGCATATCTAAAACTTTGTATATGCCCATTTTTTTTCAATTTCTTTTGGTTTAAAGTGCAACTCTTGCAATACCATGAGTTGATATTGAAATGAGTTCATATTGTTAGTATGTTCATTCATATCTAAAGTGTAAGTTTTTCTTGGGAAAGAAGAGAACAAAGTGTATCGGTCAAGCTTAGAGGCTTTCTTACAAAAGGTACAAGAAAATGTTTTTTTCTTTCTTTCTTCTGGCATGAATCATATGCGTGAAACTTAATGTAAATATGTTAGTGTTAATTACACCTCTTGATTCAGTAGGGGCATTGAGTAACTGCAAAATAGAGGTAACACAGTTCATACCTATGGCATGAAGCTCAAAGTACTCCACCACTCAATTCAATCCACCAAAGAAAGTTATCTTGTTGTAATATTTTTTTTTGGTATGAAGAATGTTGATTAGAGTTATGATACATGTGTTAATATGAATGGTTTTCCATTCCACCAAACTTATATAAGAGATGTCCATTAATATCCATTAATCTGTTGTAAATTTGGAAATCTTGCAATGCATTGATATAATTGGCATAATTTGATTTTGAAATGTTAAACTCTGATATTTCTTTGACCAGTATAGATTTAGCAATTGTTTTGTTTTGTTTTTTATATTTATTGTGTTCAAATATGAATCTCAACAGTTTTTTCAATGGAAGGGTCATAAATAATGCCTTACCAAACCATGTGAGTTTGTAAATTATTTTTCTTTTTTTTCATTAAAAATGAGCTTGTAGATATTCATCCCACATAAGACATTTCCAAACACTTATTTGGTTAAGTTGATAACATTCGAGGTTGTGTATGAGCATGGTGATCAAGACGCATTTGATATGCCAGATGATACAGAATTTTGGCATTACCATTCCTCCAACTCAAGTTTTCTTGAATGTTAGATACAGAGGATGAAAAAAGTTTGGAATGAAAACAGTTTGTCATCCTTCATTACTTTGAATGGTATGTTTTGAAGAGTATTTTGTATGTTATATTTCTATATTTATTTGAAAATTGTAGTTTTAAATTTTCTTTTTTAAGATAGAAAGCAACTTGCTGATAACTGATGTGGATTCATTTGTTGACATGAAGTTCCCTTACAATCTAAACTTTGGTTTTAAGGTTAATGTTTTTTACTTAAAAAAAAATTATTATGTTTCACTTTTTACTATTTATTTCTTTAAACAATCCTCATTTACAATGGATCAATTCATGACCAACTAGAAAATTATGTATTGTTGTAATTACATTTTTAATGTAATGATAAGACTCATATTTTCAAAGTTAACCAGTTTATTTTATTGAATCAAAAGAATTATATTCTTTTAAATATCTTTTTAAGTAAAAAGATATTTAAAAAAATTATTATGTTTCACTTTTTACTATTTATTTCTTCAAACAATCCTCATTTACAATGGATCAATTCATGACCAACTAGAAAATTATGTATTGTTGTAATTACATTTTTAATGTAATGATACGACTCATATTTTCAAAGTTAACCAGTTTATTTTATTGAATCAAAAGAATTATATTCTTTTAAATATCTTTTTAAGTAAAAAGATATTTAAAAAAAAATAGTCCATACAATAAAATAAATGCCGAACCACTGAGAATATAAAGAATAAACATGATGAATTACTTAAATCGGTGTACAAGTTTTATTTTTATTTTGTTTTGGACAAATTCTTAAATGCTTTGAATGATTTATGTAACCAATTTTATTGTATCCTGTTTTGATTCCTTACCATTTCATTGCAAAAGATTTTTTTTATGTTTTACTTTTTTGTTTCAGGTTTTATATATATAATTTTAACTATGTTTTAAAGTGTAATATTTTTTTTCAATGATAATGATAAGAATATATTTATGGTATGAATGGACATAATTACTGTAAATGTAATTTATGCTACTAAATAAATAGAAATTGCAATTTTTGAAAAGAAAAGAAAAAAACTATATATGTTATAAATTGATATATATTTTCCTCTTAATGATAATGATAAGAAAACATTTATGTTATGAATTGTTTTTGGTGTAAGCACATGAAAACGGTAAATATAATTTATGTTTTCAATAAATAGAAATTATATTTCTTTTAAGAAAAAAAAATATTATAAATTAAAATAATGCATCTTTTTCTTAAGATAGAAGTAAGTAAGAAGTTTATTTTAATTCTTATTTTTTCTAATAAAGTAATTTTGTTTAAAAAATCTTAAATTATGTAAAAGTGCTATTTATGTCAATAGAGCAGAGCAGTTTTTTAAATTGAGGATTTTTAATGATAGTGATAAGAAAACATTTATGTTATGAATTGACATAAATACTTGTTTTTGGTGTAAGCACATGAAAAATGTAAATATAATTTATGTTTTCAATAAATAGAAATTGTATTTTTTTTAAGAAAAAAATTTATATTATAAATTAAAATAATACATCTTCTTCTTAAGATACATAAAAAATGTATAAATAATTTATGTTTTCAATAAATAGAAATTGTATTTTTTAAGAAAAAAAATTATATTATAAATTATTAAAAAATTATATTATAAAGTAAAATAATACATCTTCTTATTAAGATAGAAGTAAGTAAGAAGTTTATTTTAATTCTTAATTTTTCTAATAAGGTAATTTTGTTTAAAACATATTAAATTATGTAAACATGCTATTTATGTCAATAGAGCAGTTTTTTAAATTGAGGATTCTCTTGAATGTTCACAGGGTACTTTTATTATTATGCTGGAAAAAATTGCTAATGGAAGCAATGCTACAATGTGTCTAATATTAAAGGCTTATTGTTGTATTGAATTGTTCCACTTTTGGTTATAATTCATACTCATGAATAATATAACTCTCTTACTAATTCTTCTACCATAAAAGTGAAACCTAATGCTCTTTCTTCAATTGTGCAGCAGAATGTGAATATGATAAAAAATATGGGAATGAACATGTATGGATTTTCAATGAGTTAGTCAAAGATTTTGTAAACAGAAAATTAATATAATTATTTAAATATTTATTTTGACTTGTTTGTAAATATTTTATGATGGTTAAGACTATTTTTAAGACAAAATTATCTTCAAAATTGCTTTTATTTTTTTAGTTTTTGAACTTATTATTTTTGTATAAAACTTTATTTTTTTGGGGATGTAAAGGGATTTGGCGTTTTGCATGAAAATTTTTCTCAACCATAAAGGTTGTGAGTAAGATGGCATCGATAGTGATCATAATTATGGGAAAGAAGGTTTCCATGCAATCAGTTGATGAGTAACTTCCATCAATGGATCCATCACCTTTAATCAGTTCCATCAATGGAGCCCATTTAGTGCCATCAAATTCATTAAAACCTTCTAATTAGCAATCAATCCACCAATTGCATCTCTCCACAATGAAATCAAGCTACCTAGTAATCAGCTAACACTATAAATGCTCACTATAAAGTGTTATCCGAAGGGCTCTTGTTATTTTTCCCTGCCTATTCTACTATCTTCCAATTTCAGATCAGTCGAAGAATATATGGTGGTTAGCTCCTATGAAGAGGATTCAATAAATAAATTAAGGGTGAATTTGATGGGAAGTATTGTTGAATCTAAAGACTCGTTTGTAAAGGTATGTAAGGAAAATTCATCATCCCATTCCTATTTTCAACAAATTTTGAATGCAAGTTTTTGTCAACAGTATACTTCAATCTGAATGGGTATATTTTGGGACTATTCACTCTTCAAAAAAATGGGTAATCTTTTAATTGATGTATAGATAGGAAACCATGCATCCCAATCTTTTTGTTTGTGGGGTTATTTAGTTGCACCTCCTTTCTTATGTAGGTATGCTGTCTATATAGTTGAATTATAGCCCATTCCCGTAATTATAGCCAATAAAATGCAAGTTCAAGCATAAAATCCACATCCACAGAAACCTAAATACAACAATACTTTGATATACTTTGATAGTATACAAAGAGTGATGCAAGTGATTCAGGTAACCAGAACTTAGTTTAAACCCATAAAACAATTCTTGTATGTTTAGAATATAATTTGTTAGCAATGACATAGAGGTTTTTCATGTTGTGAAGTCATTGTTTTATCGTCAACAATTTATGCCCACGGCGAGTAAATATTACTTTTAATAATATCTCTTCAAACTTTTGAATAAGCACAACTTTCGAATGTGGGATAGAATTAGAGTTGTTGCTGCATTTTTCTTTGGAAACTGTATTGTAAACTTGTATTTGAGAATTTTTGCTTATTTGATATGCTAAAAGAGTTTTGATTTTTTCTTATGCAAAGCTTATTGTGGCTTTAACTGCAATAAGATAGATGCCAATATGATTCTACTTCGTTATCTTCACTTGTACGTATTATTTACCTCTTGTACATAATGTTGTGTGTAATATAAAAATAATTTCAAAAAGAGAAAAATGAAAAATAAAAGTTCACTTAGAACTATATGTTA
Source organism: Pseudotsuga menziesii (assembly GCA_001517045.1). NCBI lineage: Eukaryota > Viridiplantae > Streptophyta > Pinopsida > Pinales > Pinaceae > Pseudotsuga > Pseudotsuga menziesii. The sequence goes on along the minus strand of LPNX011042097.1, from coordinate 41,108 downwards.
TCTTGTTCAATCACTTAGCAAAAGTCCCATGTAAGTTACCTAATTCAAATTTATTATGTTTTCCATATTCATGTTACATGGCTAACTGTACATCGTGTAGTTAATGTCGACATCTCAAATTCTATTAATGCTTCTTTTATGCTTTGTAACAGTTAGTCATTTTTATAATTTTAAATGAGAAATCTATTGTTTCTTTTCTCATGCTTAGGAACATGTTACTAAAATTATTTTACAGCAAAAAATACAAGGATTAATACTCCTATATGTTAAAGGCTACAATCATGTAAGTTGATATAAGTTGATGAATTCTCCCTCGTGTTAAACGAGATTTCTTTGGTGGCTCTGAAGTAAGTAATCTTCTTGTTGCATCTTGCAAGTATATGTTACAATTGTGTATGCATAGAAAGAATCAATAATTTTCTATTGATGTGTTTCTCGGTTTCTACGTAAGTTTGCACGACTGATTTGTTATTAGAACATTGAAAGAAAATTCATGGTCCAAGTCTGGACCTTAATGAGAAACAAAATATTGCAGAGTTGAACATAAAAGAAATTTTTTAAATTAAATTTAATGGATGTCATCTTGCTTCAGTTGAGCAAGCTACCTATGATTCATTTATACACCATTATGACTAACAAGATGATGCGTTCCACATTTTATGTTAGTTGTATTTGTCTTGTTAACTTTGTTAGTGCATGCATGCCTCAGATATTACTTTATAGAGATAAAATAAGCCAAAGGAGGTTTTGGGATGGCCAAGCCTTAACTTCAAATGTGGTCATCATCAAAACACATTTGATTTTTTTGTATGTTTTAAATCTTCAGCACAAGGATTAGTACATAATATTATATGTGATGCACTATTGCACTAGGTAGATGTTTATCCTAGCATTTTGTCAAATGTGTGTTCACAATAATCTTACCATCAATTACTGGGATAGGGATAGGTAGAGTGGTTGCTAAAAATCAATACCTTCTAAAAATGTTCAGCGAAACCTTACATAGAGATGCAACTTCTCCATTTGAATTTGTATCTATAGCTTCTTTAGTTTTCATTCTAAAATTTGCTATCTGTTTAATACGGTTGTCTTAAGTTAAGAAAAATATTAAAAATAGTATCTTTAACATTGGTGATTATTAATAATTGAATTGATTCTATACATCTTTTTCATGCAGATGATAAATTGAGAATGATCTTCTTATTCTGATCTAAACCTATGTTCCATATTATTAGGTTTCATTTGTAATTTTTCGTTTAATTCCACTCTCTACAAGTTTTATAGGTCAAATGGAATGAGAAAAGTTAAATATAGATGGGCTATATAGTATAAAACAAGATATAAATGACCTTACAACATGTTGCATTTTACAACATTTAAAGCTTAATAGTTCACTTTACAACTCAGTATGAACGACTCTATAGATTAAGTAATTTACCTCTTGTGATGTCATACTCATGTCCTTTAAATCAATCTTCTCCTTTATGGTAAGAGGAATCAATTTCCAAATCGTAAAGTTGAACATTTATGCATTGAACCTTTTATGTTTATTGTGTTCTATTGTTCAGATTTGTTCGTGGTTATTGCAGTCATAACATCAAATCCGTTTGTATTGTTGTGTGATTTCCATTTTCATTCGAGATGTGATTATAACGTATGCTGATTTGAGAAATTAAGCATTTTGGTGAATGATCATTGGGTGTCCATATGCTGAAAAATCTGATTATTGGCATCTTGTATTAGCATCATTCATCATAGTGTTTGCTTTAAGTATCCCTTGTGCTATTGTTTCATGTATTCATGTGTTGTTGTTGTAGCACATTGTTCATGCTAGTTCGATTCTATTGTGTTAAGTCTTTTACATAATTGTGAAGTCATCTTGTTAATTTGACTGACCACTTTCAGTGGCATTTACCAAGACTACCTCCTTTCTCCCAATTCTTATATAGGACATATGGAAGTCTTTATTGATTTTGAGATGAATGAGTATTATAAATGCAATCTCAATGAGAGCTACAAATGAACGAGTGAAATATGCTTCTTCTGCTCATTGCTTTAAGAAAACACTAAAAAATACAAATATTCTTCTTGTATGTGAAGTTGTAGGGTGCTAGCTCAATGGTAGAGCATCTGCATTATAAAATGCAGAAAATTAGTGGTTCGATTCCACCGTGCCCTATCATAAATATTTACATTCTATCACTATTACATAGAGGGGAGGGGGTATTATGCAAATATTTGAGACAATATTTGTGTAAATTGTGTCAACTTAAGACAAAATAAAAATTGTGTATTGTCTTAAATATTGTCTTTAAGCGAGTATCTTAAACTATTGTCTTAAAGATCTAAATCCACCTGGCATATGACGATTATGAGCGAGGAAAGCAGAGTGTTGAGTAGCATGCCTGGCCTTCTCCTTCTCTCTCACCTTAGAGCCCTGAGACTGATCGTATATGTGCCGAACCTCTACATCTCTACATCTACACACAGTACACTATCCAGCCACATCATCAAATAATGCAGATATCAATTCAAGAACAGAAAGAAAAACAAGAAATAACAAAGAAGAAAAACAAGAAATGCAAGAATAGAAAAAATAAGATGGATTGTCGATATTACTTACGAACGTTGGCATCACGTTAAACAGGGGCATATATTCCCCCGAAACCCTCGTCCGATGACCGTGTGGAATACGCGTCCCAAAAAGAATCCGCCATGTCGTCCCTGAAACGACATCGACATAATTATATGTACACATTCCACGTCTAAGATGAAATGTCGGTCGCAATAACCACACACTTAGTCAAGAACTATATCGAGCAAAGAAAATACATACTTGTGACTGTCGCATGTTTTCGCCTCAGCCTCACTCACCGGTTTGAAACACACCAGGAAATTGTACTACTTAAAGATCAACCACACACCGGATTGGTAGGGGTAGAAATCAATGCTGCCGAGATACGACTACAGAGCTAGGTTTCGAAAGGACCCATGTTGGCATAATTGGGGTATATGGTATGGGTGGGGTGGGAAAAACAACATTGCTCAATAAATTCTACAACACCTATGCCTAGGTTTGTCACAATTTTGATCATGTAATTTAGGTTACAGTTGCTCAATTTCCAATTGTGCAGATACAAAATGATATTGCTTCTACAATCAAATTAGTTATGGCCAACTGTTCAGTTGATATGCGGAAGATGAAGTTGTCTGCATATATGAAGACCAAGAAATTCCTTTTGGGTTTAGATGACATGTGGAGCACACTCGATCTGAAGGAATTGGGCGTGGAATTTGGGGAAAACAAAGGGAGCAAAGTTATATTCACAACCCGAAATAGAGATCTAGAGATCTGGTTCAAGAAATGAATGCAAAACAGTCCATCCAAATACAACCCTTACTACCAGAGGAGGCTTGGGAATCGTTTTGGAAATTAGCTTTCGAAGACGGCCATGTTCCAAATGATATACAGAATATTGCGCGACAAGTGGTTGAAGAGTGTAAAGGGATGACATTGGCGATCTGTAGATGAGTGGAAGTTTGTTTTAAAGTAGATACAAAAGGTGGATTCAAATTTTCCAATTACTCACCCTCGAATTGAAAGAGAATTGTATTAGCGATTGAGATGGAGCTATGATAGTTTGCCCCATGACAATTTGAAAATTTGCTTTCTTTATTGTGCCATGTTTGAGGAATATGCCTGAATTTTGTTGAATAAGCTGGTACAAGTGTGGATTGTAGAAGGTTTGTTGAAGACCAAAGAAGATGCTGAGTATGACTATTTATTACAAACGGAGTACAACTATGTAAAGTTACTTGAAAATCGTTGCTTATTTCGGGTAGTGAAGGCTATTAATGAGCTTCCCATTGTAGATGCTGAGTATGACTATTTATTACAAACGAAGTACAACTATGTAAAGTTACTTGAAAATCGTTGCTTATTCCGGGTAGTGAAGGCTATTAATGAGCTTCCCATTGTAGTTCATAATGTTATTAACGACATGGAAATTTATACTGGACATGGAAATTTATACTGGAGATAATGAGGAGAATTGTGTATTGAGGGCAGGTCAAAGTCTTCAACATTTCCCCAACATCCCAACTTCGGGTAACTGCAAACAAATATCAGTTTGTGGCAATGATATTAAGTCGTTTCCTGCAAAGGATTTAAGATGTCCCAAATTGGTTTCTTTATTCTTGTCCAGAAACAGTTATCCAAAAGAAATTCTAGAAGCATTTTTAAGTCAACTTCACCTCGTTGAGGGTATTGAATCTTTGGAATCTATCAATAAAATCATTGCCAACATCACTATGGAAATTGACACAACTTGAGTGTCTCATATTCACCACGACTGAGATTGAAGAGATAGGTAATATTTCATGTCTACAATTCCTGAATCTTGACTTTTATCAAACTCTACAAGAGTTGCCTTCTCAAATAGGAAAACTTCAAAATCTAAAGTCTCTCGGTCTTTGGGGTTGTATAAATTTAAGAGTGACCCCTGATGAGATTACACAGCTTTCAAACGGCCAGATTTTACATGATTGAAATACGATTTATGAAATTTGAGAGATTTTACATAATTGAAATTTGTAAAATGTGCCTTTCGGTACAATTAAGATTTCGATTTAGAATTTAAAACACATATCTCAACTTTCATAGCTGAAATAAATTATTTGGAACTATTCTATACAAACTTATTATTTTGATGGAACTTTAATGATGAAAGTTCAATGTATGCCCTTTAAACCATGAATACAAAATACAAATAAGTTATTATACCTCCATATAGGCAGTGTGTCATTGTAATGGATTCAACATTGACTTCCTATTACTTCATTTGACTACTAAATAGTTTGTATCTCACTTTTACACTGTAATCAAAGTTTTCATAATTCATGATTCTATGCATTCATATTATTCAAAAAAAGTTCTTCATATTTGTGTTCCGGAGTGATCACGAAATGCTCGGTTTCCAAAAAGAGCATTTAATTTACATTTACTTAAATATATTTCTTTGTCATATTGTCTCTGCCTCCATTGCATCACCCTCAACTGCCTCCAATGAACCTCCCTTCATTGTCTCTGCTTACAATGCACCACCCTCAACTATCTCTTCTTCCAACGCACTGCCTTTGTGTTCATCTATACCCCGCCTTTGTAAATTCACGACATTGTAGCTTTTGGACAAGACCTTGGTAAACAATATTAATGAAATTTGAAATCTAGAAAGACTTTGAACTCTCTTTCCCACGAGACTAAAGGAAGTTTCTTTAGGTTTCTTTTTTCATATAAAATCCATGAGAGTGAGAGTAAAAGAGAAAGTGAGAAAAAAATAAGAAAGAAAAATACTAGGATTTATTTTGCTTCTGAGAGTGAAAGTAGAAGTGAGCACGAAGATGCAAGAAACATAAAAAGGACAAAGACCGAGATTTCTTTTCATCTTGAGAGTGAAATTGAAACTGATAGTGATGCATGGAAAATGAAAAGGAAGAGAAGGGAGTAGAAGTCCTTTTTTCAATGAAACACTTTAGTTGAGGCTATATTATTGACGCTCAAGAATTGAAAGAAATGATACAACTTCATATTTTTTCTATTGTAGTTATAAAAATGATGAGTTCCTAGTTTAGAACCATTAATAGTGTTTCAAAGGAATCAATGATTCTTTGGTTAATTATTATTTTGAGTTGAAGCATATCCATATAGACCTTTTATTTTTCCACCTCTATTCAACAACTTAAATCAATATCTTATTCTTTCGATTGAGTTCCAATTTACTCTTGGAGTGGATTTCTAATGGAATGGTTAGTTTGAAATTTGTACATTTAATTTTAGATTTATAAGAATGGCTTTTATTTTTGTCAGATTTACTACATTATGCATTTGAATATAATTGAACACTACAAAAAATCACACTTGCTATACAATTCTAGGTAGCTCAAAATGAGCATACTCTGTATAATTTGGAAGTTTTATGCATTTTTTGAAGTATATTGTCTAATGCTACAACTTACTATAAATTTAGAATCTTGAAGTTCCAAATTTTAAAGTTCCTCAATATACATTACCAAGTCTACAACAACTCGATTTTAGTTCCCTTTTTGATCTTTTTTACCTATCGACGTATTATTGCATCTTCTTGAAGCAATTTCTAGTTTATTTTTATATCATGAAATCATATGATCTTTGAACGCGCACTCAACTCATAGTTTTCTTTCTTTGAACTTCCACACAACTCGACAAACCCGTTTCATTATCTTCCTTGAGAAACTTAACTTTTTAATTTATTTACTTTAATTATGCATGCCGGTGTTTCCTATTTAGTGGAGCTTTTGCACTTGCTAGCACTAATGTGAATACACCAAACAAAATATCAACATGGTGATATATCAATGTGAATACATCAAACAATATATTAACACGAGGGTGTTATGTTCTTTATAAGAATATCAATCTTAATAGATTTTAGTTAATAAATAAAAATGGGTATTACCAGCATTAAACATTTGTAGTGTTTGTAATTTCAAATTTTGTAGTCTTTTTATTAAATATTTATTAAGATTGTGGTTTAATTTCACAACACTGTGACCAGTTTTTTCAAAGATGTAGATGGACCATTTCTATAAATGTTTGTTCAATGCCACCTAAATCATAGCCCAATAAAAATATACATACTTTTTTAACAAGGGAACATAAAAAGCAACTGCACTTTTACACTAGGTGGGAATGGAAACCCATATATAACCAGTCAAACTTTCTCTATTGCCTCAAATGGGCTACACTATTTGAGGGGGAGATTGGTGCAATTTTCAAGCATCAAAGAGACCCTCTCATGTTTATCTAGTAGGAACATGACCCTTCTCACGACCCTTCTGGAGAATTCCCTCTCAACTCCATGTGCAATTTCATGGCTCTTTTTGTGATCTCGATTCACCTTCAAGTGTTGCTTTAGCCACTTTGCTATCCTTGCCATTAATGTGTTTGAAATCAAATTCATACTCACCTAAAATTATAATTTCCTTATTTTCTTTACATTGAAATGTAATTGTGTGAATAGGTACTTGAGATTATTGTAATTAGTGCTCAATTAAAATCTTCTACCCATAAGATAGTGCTTCCACATCTTCAAGATATGAATAAGAGCAATAAGTTTCATATCATGCAAATGGATGTTCCAATCACGACCCTTGAGCCTCCTTGACTCATAGTATGATAATTTCCTTACATGAAAACCCCTACCATAAATAAATCCCTCATCCAAGTCAAGAATATTCAAAATAAATGCACATGTAATCATATTTTTCACAAGTTAGAAGATTTCTTCACCCTTTCATGTTCATTCAAACTTCTTTCCCTTCATTTTTAAAGCAAAATTATGGGATAGATAATGTTAGGAAAAACTAAAGTAAATTTTATATTTTATCCAACAATATCCTTGAAGAATCTAATGTTAGAAACATTCAATGGAACCATACACCATATGATGGTTTCATTCTATTGAGGGTTCTCATGGCCCTAAAGGCAAGGAAATCAATTGAGGATTCTCATGTGGCCCTAAAGACATCATAATCCCCTAAATGGTTAATAATTTAATTTCTTGTCCTATGATTTGAGGAACCATGAAGAATTTTTATGTAACCATGGACATTTTTTATGGAATAATGGACAATGTAGGTGAAACCATGTACATACAAAACCACATGCAATTAAAGAACCTTGAATAATGTTGGTGGAATCATGGATATAATAAGCATTATTTATGGACCATGAACCATTTGGTTAGTAATGCATACATGGTCATGAGGTAGTGGAATCATGAGCAAAGCATATGGAACCTTGAACAAAGTTAGTGTTAATGAAACCATGAACATATTTGGTGGCAGAATCTTGGACACAAGTTGGTTGAATCTCAAACAAAGTTAATGGAACCATGGGAATTGTTGGTGGAGCCATGAGATCTATTTATGGAACCGTGAGCATTCTTAGTGGAACCATGATCTCTATTTATGGAACTATGAGAATTATTGGTGGAATCGTGATTAATTGTCATGAAGTGGCAAAACCATATAAGCAACCTTCAAAAAAATTCATGGAAAATGAACATTTTAGGTGTGGAACCAAAAAGAATGTGTATGGAAGCATGTACAACTATGTTGGAGCCATGAGTAACCATGAATAGTATTTTGTTAAATCGGATCCTATCACTGAGAGGGTGGGGGTGTAATGTCCCCATTCAAATAATTGCATAGCAAGGCAATTCCATCAATCCTACTAGTTCCCTAGGTTGGATGGATACATTTGGAATTTTAATAAGGGAGCCAATAAATGATGTTCATACATTAGAATGGGATAAATATTTAATAATGTAGCTTATTAAATAAATAAAAGAGAAAATTGAAGTGGCAATGGAGCATGGAGACACATGGAGACTATGGGGCCCACACAAGCTAGAAATTTGGTGCCACATGGCATCCTCCTCTTGCAATTTCGAATCCATGGGAAGCCTAAAGGTTCTTGGATGAGTGATAAGGATAATACACTTGTCCATATGCATCATAGGTTGAATTTGGGAGGAACTGTAACTTACATGGGAGAGGAAGATTCATTTTGGAGCTAGTGAGACACTTGGACTAGATTCCCTAGCTCTATGATAGCAATGATGAAGATGTTATGACACCTATGACACAAATCAGATATGAAGGTTGACATATGGAATATCTAACATGTCAGGTCGAAATAGAGCATCCAAGAGAGCTCTCATGGATTTGGGGAAGCTCAATGGGATCCAACTCGAATTTGGGGAAGGTGGAAGGCTAGGAAAGGGAGGACACATGGAAAATCATGAGCGCACACCCTAATTCGAATTGGATTCATTTTGTGGATGGATTGGGAACCTTAGAAGGATAAGGATGTTTATAAAATACACGAAGCAACCAATATAAGGGCTTTTGATCATTTGAGAAATTTGCATTTGTGAATTGAGAGAGCTAGTGGATGACTAGTTTCTTGACTTAGCCAATTTCAAGGGTGAAAGATTCCCATCCAAGTTGGTGTTTGAAGAGGCCACTTAGGTATTTCAAGGATATTTAATGGAGTTTTAATTTCATGTGGAAGCTACAGGGAATCTTGTGGGTTCTTCTATTGCAGCACTTCCTCTAAGCCATTTCCAGTTTTCTTTGCATATTCCTGCTCATGGAGGGATTGTGCCGTGGGTGAGATATTGTACTCTTTGGGAGAGATATTCCTGATCTATTTATTATTGTAATCAGTTCAATATTATATTTTTTCATTCTCATAAATTTTCAAGTCGAAATACCCAATATTTGTATGTCAAAATGACTTTTAATGAGCAAACAATGACCATTTCCACTCTATTTTGATGTATGCCATGGTAATGCTTATTATTTCGAATGGAGGAATGTATATATGATAATTTTATGATGAATGGACTGTAATTAATTTTTATTTCAAGTATAATTTTCAGTAATTAAGAATTATAAGCCATTTTACTCATTTTTATTGCATTGGGAGAAGATTTGGTGCATTTTCCACAAGGGTCGAAATTGTGATTTGGGAGTTGTTTTGGAAAGAGTCATAAAATCCTGTATAAAATGAAACATGATGCATATGAGACTTTAAAAATGTCTCTTACACATACACTTCCTCTTTTCAGAAATTCAAGTGGGGTTGGGAGCATTTGAGAAGCCATTTCCAGCTTTTACCTGGGGGGGATTGGAACCCCAAATTGCTAGCAAAGACTCCTACTTTGATCAGAATATAAAACTAGTTTGTAGAAGTGATTAGAGGGTTAAAAATAATATATGAAAATAATATTTAAGTATTAATATCATTCATACACACTCTGAGAATATTTGGGAGCATTTGGTCCAATTTGGAGACCTAGACATCAAAACTAGTCAAAGGTCAAAATAGGGGAAAAAAGTGAAAAAAATCGTCATTTAATAAAAATTCAAAAAGGGACATTACAAGTGGTATCAGAGAATGGTATTGGAACCTGATAGTATTAACAAGGAGTCAAATAAATACTCCACCAACCTTAGATCCTGAAGTTGAAGGTGTTTTTGTTGGAGAAGAAGAAGTAGAAGAAGAAAAGGTGCATTCTGCTAAAACTATGACTAACAAGGGGAAGGGATACACTAATCCTGAGAAGGTGGAATATATTAAACTCATACAACCTCTATTTGATGACATAACCAATAAAATGAACCAACATATTATGAAAGGGTTCGAATTGTTTGTTATCCAATTTGGAATCAAATTAGGAGTAATAGGAGATAGCAGTAGTTCGCAATCAGAAGAAAAGAAGACAATGGGTGAGCATATTTTCTCAAGAACGGGACCTCATAATAGAATCCATGAATTTCATATCACACCAAGGAATACTGCACTAAATTCATTATACCTAAAGAAGAGCCTAACATTCAACTTGAACTCGCTACAATGGCAAAAGAATGGGATAAATTGGATGAAGATTGTAAAAGAAGTGTACCATTTGATCAGTACTTTCTTGCTGCAAACAAACTCAAAAAGAAGGAAGATAATTAGTCTCTATACAAAAACACAGACTTAAATTGTGCCATTAGTAAAGTGCCACACCCTACTTTTGATGGTTCCTCTCAAATTTCCGCTAACACTTGGGTGCAAAAATTAGATGTGTATTTTCAGTTGAATCCAATGGTGGAAGAAGATGCCTTAAAAATGGCCATATTGCACTTGGAAGGAGATGCCAATGAATGGTGGTTCAATGGCCTAAAAAATTTGGGTCATGATCAGGTTAACAAATATGGAGAATTTATTGACAGGGTACTAGAGAGAGTTGAGCAAAAAGAACCGAAATTGTCTTTCAAAGAACTAGCACAATTGAAGCAAGATGGGACCCCAACTGATTATATGATGGAATTTAAAAAATTATCAGCCAAGGGGGTTGATGTGTCTATGGGAAGGTTAGTATTGTTGTTCACTGAAGGTTTGGCTAAACCCTTAAAAGGTTTGGTCAAATCCCACAATCCCACTCCATTAAAATATGCAATGAGCTTGACTAGAGATCTCCAAAATGTGCTTCCTAGAACAAGATTTCCTCCTAAGCCTAACTTTAGATTTGAAAATAATCCTTGGAAAATAGATGCACCTGATAAGAATCCTTTGCAAAGAGATTCAATTGAAAAGAATAAAAAATAGGACTCAACAAGAATGAACTTCGAAGAAAAATATTGTGCTTCGCATGCTTTCAACCATGGACACCGGGGCATAAATTCACTAAGGGAAAAGCTCAATACATAGAAGTATTTTCTGATAATGATGAGTATGAAGGGGGTATGGATGAAGAAGGACACAATTCATATCAAGAGGAAGCATATGAGAAAACAACTGAAGAATAAAGACAAGAATAAAATCATCCTTCACTGGACAAAGAAAGAATGGCAGTACTTTCAACAGTGCCTCACTATCACACTATTCGATGCAAGGGTGTGGTATTAGGACAAAGAGATTCAGTTTTGGTAGATGGAGGAGCCACACATAATTTCATTGATGCATATCTGGTGTAGAAAAGGAAGATATCTACTGAACAATTTGATTGCTTCATAGTTGTCATTCTCGGTCACAATACAATGTAGTGCAAAACATGGGTTCCAAAGCTGCAAGTCACAGTAGGTAACTATACTTTTGTTGATATTTTTTATGTGGTTGATGTTGCTGATACTAATGTGGTTTTGGGAGTGAAATTATTGTATTCTATAGGGGAGCATATAGTAAATTATCAAATTCCTGAGATGAAATTTCAAGATTCGAAAGGTGTACTAAAGGTTGTGAGGGGGCATCACACTTACCCAAATCAAGTAGTGACTTGCAATAGTATGAGCTCTATATTGAGGCATGGGGACATAGAATGGGCTCATGAATGTCATATCGCATCTCCCAAGCCAAACATAAAGATTTTTGAACACCCAAAGGAGATAGAGAAACTATTGAAAAAGTATGAAAAATATTTTAGAGATCTTCCACATGGTAGACCACCTGATAGGGGGGTTGAGCACAACATTGTTTTGGAGGAGGGAACTCCACCCATTCAGATACCACCTTATAGAAATCCCAAGAAATTTAGAGATGAGATTGAGAAGGCCATCCAAGAACTCTTAGATTTGGGATTCATTAGGCCAAGCTCTAGCCCTTATGCTTCTTCAGTAGTGTTGGTAAAGAAAAAAGATTGAACCTTGAGGATGTGTATAGATTTTAGAGCTCTGAATAAGAAGACCATCAAGAATAGGTATCCTATTCCTAGGATTAATGATCTCATGGATGAGCTATTTGGATCCAAATATTTCTCCAAAATTGACCTTAGATCAGGTTATCACCAAATTCGAATGAAGGAAGAAGATGTGCAAAAGACTGCTTTTCGATGTCATTATGGTCACTTTGAGTTTCTTGTTATGCCATTTGGATTAACCAATGCTCCAGCCAAATTTCAAGCATGCATGAATAGAATATTTTTCAAGCAGCTTAGAAGGTTTGTTTTGGTCTTCTTTGATGATATTCTCATTTACAGTAAAACTTGGGAAGAGCATTTGCATCATCTAGAGATTGTGTTGAGAACTTTGCAAGAACAGTCCTTGTTTGCTAAGATGTCTAAATGTGAATTTGGGATGAAGGAAATATTGTATATTGGGCACATTATTGGGAAAGAAGGATTGAAAGTACACATGGAAAAAAACAGGGCTATCTTACCAAAAAACATCACCAGATTAAGAGGTTTCATTTGAATATGCACCTATTATAGAAAGTTTGTGAAAGGGTTCTCCAAGTTGACTTCTCCACTCACCAATTTGACTAAGACGGATGCTTTTCAAGTGGGATGAAGAGGCTGAAAAGGCATTCCAAAAAATGAAAGAGGTAATGAGTAGTTGTCCCATACTTGCATTACCATATTTTTCTAAGCCTTTTGTTGTTGAATGTGATGCTTCAGGTGGAGGAATAGGGGTTGTCCTAAAGCAACGCCAACACCCTATAGCCTTTGAGAGCAGAAATTTGCAGCCTCATGAAAAAATATACTCCATATATGACAAAGAAATGTTGGCCATCATGCATGCATTAGCGAAGTTTTGAAAATACTTGGTAGGAAATAAATTTGTGGTAAAAAACTGACCACAATAGCTTAAGGCACTTCCTCCCCCAAAAGGATCTAAATGAAAGGAAACAGAAGTGGGTAAGTAAGATTCAAGCTTATGATTTTGATATTGAATATGTGAAAGGGAAGAATAACATTGTATCATATGCATTATCTCGAAGACCTTCTTTTTCTCTCATGGACATTGCCAAAGATTGGAAAAATATGTTACTAGTTGAATATGCCAAAGATAAATGTGCTTGTGATGTGTTAGATGGAATCAAGGGGGATGATATCTATAGGATTGTGAATGGGATGATATATTATAAGGGAAGAATTTATTTGGTTCAAGATTCAAATCTCAAGCACAAAATTTTGCAAAAAGCACATGATTCCCCGCTAGCTGACCATCCGGGGATCTTCAAAACTTATAGGAAATTGAGGCAAAGGTTCTTTTGGAAGGGGCTGAAGGAAGATGTTCAGAAATATGTGAATGAATGTAAGGTATGTCAGCAAAACAAATCAGAACTTACATGCCCAACTAGTTTATTACAACCATTGCCCATTCCAGAGCAAAAATGGGACAGTATCTCAATGGACTTCATCACCGGGTTTCCCAAATATTTGGGTAAGGATTGCATATATGTGGTAGTGGATAGATTGAAAACATTTGCTCATTTATTTTTTGTTACATCATGTAACACCCCGGTTCTGACCCCGTTGCATTAGATGTATATGATGTATATATTGTAAACGATCATGGTGCGGAGCTAAAGGCCAAGGCCCCACCATTGATTGGTTATGCTATGTTTCAGATTTAAATTGTCACCGATGGTATGTCGGGGCATGCAGAATACATATTGAGTTTTTTCATCATGTAAATATGCATCTTTAATTAAATAACCTGACCAGCTACGTTCACGGAAACTAAATTGAGAAGGGGCATGATTTTCACAAGGATAAGGTGGGGGGGGGGATGTCAAACCTTGGGCAATGAGGGAAAAAGCCATGTGTCATCTTTCCTTGTTTTACTCCAACCATCACCATTAAGAACTACTATTGTTAGTTCGGGCAGTTATGGCTGGGAGTGGAATGTGGCAAGACTGTCAGTCCTTGCCCACATGCACACTCCACCAGCGGATTGAACCTCACGTTGGGAAAAAGAATGATGACTACGCATTTTTTCTCCATTGTCTATTCAGCCATGTGCATAGGTGGAGCTATTCATCCTCACGCAGGGACCATTGTCTGTTCATTATTCTCACGCATAGGATTTTTTCCTGGTTTTGACTCACACAGCGAGCTGGGAGCCGTGCTCTTTCATCCACGATTTTCCTGTGAAGGGCCATTCACGTTTTCGGCTGTATGATCTCCTTACAGACTGGTATGGCCGTGTAATTTTCCGTCATTTCGATGTTGATATTGGGATCGTTGTTCTTCCCATGAGTTACGGTTTCCGCCATTCTCCTCAAGATTTGTTGTGTTGCTGTGGTCTCCCTTACGTTGTGATTGTTGTGGTCTTCTTTTCATTTGGGGTCTAGTGCAAGTTTCCCTTACGCACAGGTTGGGAGACTGCATTTTCTTTCCCTAGTGTGGGTTGCATAAGTTTTCCCCAGTGGCTTCGATTGTGCAGAACCGGCTGATGTTCCCTATGTTTGTTGGTTGTGTATGCTGTTACACTTTGGGGCTGCCGCAGACTGTTTGGAGTCGTTTTCCCCTATTAAGTTGTAATTGCTGATTAGTTGCATGCGTGCAATGGTTGGCCTTCGAACTTTGTTGGGAGCAAGGATGGGGGATTGGTTTGCTTGATAAAACTGGTGTGTTTGGAAACCGCACAGATAGAGCTAGAGGGTTGGCTTTCTTCTCCACAACCCCTGAATAGCACTGGAAGGGAAGGCAGGGCCTGAGGGACTGTGTAGCAGAGAAGGGATTGATTCCTTGTGTTGGGTGTCTGTGGGTGTCTTAGAAGTCAGGCTAGTTCTGGTGTAGGTGTTCCTAGCCCTGTGATGGGCTCACCAGCTTAGCATTTAGCCTTTCCCAGCTCCTGGATGGCCTGATAAACCTGACCATGTTGGCTTGGCTGTCTTTTTGATGGCCTGATAAACCCAACTGCGTTGGCTTGGCTGTGTTTGTGTATCCTTGGCTATGTGTAAGCCTGCTTGTTCCTTATTCCTTGGAGAATCATGCCCAACTCGGGGGTGGCAGCGTTGCTAAGATATTAAGGAGCACGCGGGCCTATGGTTGGGTGGAACGTCGCAGCGACGTAGCTGATTACGGAATGAGTTCTTCATAAGATAAGTAATCTTGTCCATTTTACTTCTGCAATCATATTTTTTGTAATGAATGTGATGAACATGTTGAATGAATGCTTGTACAAATGTATGTTGATTCCGCTGTGTATGATAAATAATTGCATCTGTTTATTTTCTACTTCAATGCATTCTGTTTCAGCATTTTTCTGAATTCACAAGTTCATGGGGCTGGTAGCCAGATGGTTAACGCCATGGTAGCATCCTCTTCACCGGTCGGAGGGTTGGGGACATTACAGTGTGGTATCAGAGCTCATGTTGCAGCATGGGCCTGAATGGACCACGAAGATGCAGTGACAGAAGTAGGATTTCTTTCTGCCCAGCAGCAATCAAAATTTTATGACAGAAAACTTCCACAAATTTGTCTAAGTGTTTGAACTGTCAGTTCCTCGGAACACTTCGCGGGAAGGACTTCCGATGTAGCGGAGAGCTAGGCAGAAGCATACCTGACGGAGGACAGTTGGAAGGAAAATTGCGGAAAATTTTCTAAGAGTTTGACGTCCGTTGGTGAAAAAAGTTGATCGAGCGCCCACCGTTGCTGATGGCTAGGAAACTACACGTCCGACAGGTAAGGCCTCCAACCACCGACGCAGTAAAGAAAGTTCAAATTTTTTCTAAGTAACGAAACATCGGCCATCAGAAGTAGAAAGTGGTTCGTGCACCCGACGTTTCAGAAGCCTAGAGCACTAGTCTTCCGACGAGAAAAGACTATCGATCCCGATCAGGTTATGCCTCAGCAGATTTGGGCCGCCGATTGAGAGAAGATCGAAGATGATGGGTCACCGTTGTGGCTGTTGATGGAACTACTTCACCGACAAAAAGAAGAGAATTGAGCTGATCAAGCGACGAAAGGGAAGACTAAAGGAAAATTTTCAAAAATTTCTCTAAGTCCGGGAATCATCGGCCATCGACGATGGTTAGTTGAACACATTTCCGACACCTAGTTAATTCAGTTGCTAATGAGCTACATCGAATGAAGTTAGTGGATAGAGATTCCGACAACCGATGAGTTATGGTCTGCGGAACCCGCAGTGGGATCACTACCCACCATTGCGGCTGTTTAGTGAACTATCCTCCCAATGAATAGTGCACCCGATCGTCGATGAACAGCGGCGAAAGTTAGTTTTTTTTACCGCCGAAACGTCGGATTGATAGTTGGGATGAGACCCGATCCTGTACAAGGAAATTTTGAGTTTTTCTGTGGGATTTCCTAGTAGATTTCGACTGTTTTTCAATGGGATTTTCAGCTATTTTTCAGTGAATTTTCAGGGCTGAAAAGGAGAAAGAGGCAGCGATCTTATGTGCCAAATTGAAGCCACAAGGGGGCAAGCCCCCTTGACCCCCATCGTCCCCCTCAGATAGACGTTCTTTGATGAAGAAAATCTTGTGTTTGGGAAAAATTTGTTATTTCTTGATTTTTCCAGGAGAAGGTAAGTAAATCCGATTTATATCAATGTTATGTATCTAACAGTTGTGTTACTAACACGTTTGCAGAATCATAGTCACCTTCAAGAGTAGTATTCTAGGTGGTGCAGTTTGGTAAGTAAGTGGTGGTTCAGTTATGAGAACCCATGACGGATACGATGCTCGGGATTCTTACGAGTGTGCCCGGGATGCCATAGGAGAAAATGTATGTAACAAAAATGATGACATAGAGTCTAATGGAAGGAGATTCCAAGAGACACTGTCAGATGTTGCAGCCACCATGAGAAGCTTGATTAAAGCCCAGGAAGAGCAGCATCAGTTGAATGCTGCTATGTTGCAGAGTTTGAGAGACTTGCAAAGAAAGATAGACTCTGGACGAGGTACAGCAAGACCAGAAGGCAGTAAGAGCAGTACTAGGGGAAGGAGAAGGAATTCTAGTGGATCATCTAACTTTGAAGAATCCAGCGGGGATTCAAGCTCTTCTTCTCATAAAAGAAAAAGAAAGAGACACCATAGGGATCGCTCTCGAGATGAATTTAAGAAAGCTAAACCTCCTACATTTGATGGTGAGGTAAAGACTAGGTAAAGACTGGACAAGAAGATGAAGCTTGGCTTCTTGGGATAAAGAAGTACTTTCAAGTGCATGATTATTCAGGAAACATGAAGGCAAGAGTTTCCATATTCAATCTGAATGGAAGGGCATCCATTTGGTGGGAACACTTCAAACAAGTAAAGAGGATCAGTGAAAGGATACTTAAGTGGAAATAGTTCAAGAAGTATTTCAAGCAGAAATACCTCTCTGATAGGTATTATGATGACAAGATTAAGGAGTTCCATGAACTGAGATTGGGACAGCAGACCATGGAAGAATATGCAAATAAGTTTTTGGAGCTGTTGAGGTATGTCCGATACATCAGAGGTGAAAAAGTGAAGGTCCAACATTTTCTGAGTGGATAACCTCAGTCTTACAAAGATAGAATTGAGTTTTATGAACCTAGAACTCTTGAAGAAGCAATAAGGAAGGCTAAGTATTGCTATGAGCAAAGCAAAGGTAAGACGGATTACCATAAGACATGGAAGGACAAGAAGAATGAGAAGTTTGACCAAAGAAAGAAAGGTTTCAAACCTTCTAACTTTAGGAATCAACAGAAGCAGCCATTTCAAGCTGCGAGTAAACCAGTTGGAGTGACAGGAGAAAAGCCTAAGGATCCACAACAGAACAGAGGGCCACTTCAATGTTGGAAATGTGGAGGACCCCACATGCACGGGAATTTTCCACTTGAAAATGAGAGTGCAAGGCCAGCTTATAACATTCAAGAAGCAGAGACAGTGGGTCAAGTAGCAAGGGCAGTCCCTAGGATTTATGCAGCACTGGAGGACCGCGAGGCAGATCACCAATCAACTGTGGTTGAAGTAGCAGGTAAGATTGTTGAGCAATCTATTTCTATTTTGATTGACCCTGGTTCCACGCACAGTTACATTACTCCTAGAGTAGTGGAGATTTGTGCTTTTAAGAAAGTAAAGCATAGGAAGTCTTGGTTAGTCTAGCTAGCCACTGGAACTAAGAGAAAGGTCAGTGAAATGGTAGAGAAATGTCCATTGGTCATGAATGGATTGGTCACTTGTGTAGATCTGAATGTTCTACCACTTGGTTCCTATGATGTTCTCATTGGAATGGATTGGTTAGAAGCTCACAGAGTGAAGCTTGATTGTTACAATAAGACTTTCGAATGCATTAATGAAAAAGGGAACCTAGTAGTTGTGAAAAGTATTCCAAAGGTGATTTTAGTACGGCAGGTTTCAACAATGCAGTTAAAGAAGTTCTATAGGAAGGGTTTCCAGTTGTATGCAGCTCATATTTTGGAGACATCAAGAGATGAAACTCCGAGGTTGGAGGACTATTAGGTGTTACAAGAATTCAGGGATGTGTTTCCTGATGAGATTCTAGGGCTTCCTCCAAAGAGGGACATTGATTTCACAATTGAACTTGTGCCAGGAGCAGCACCAGTGTCCAAGGCACCCTACAGGATGAGTACACCGGAGATGCTAGAGTTGAAGATGCAACTGCAAGAGTTGTTGGAAAAGAAGTATATCTGGCCGAGTGTGTCTCCCTGGGGAGCACTAGTTTTTTTTGTAAAGAAGAAGTATGGTACACTCAGGTTATGTGTTGATTATAGACAATTGAACAAGGTTACTATGAAGAATAAATATCCTTTGCCTAGGATTGATGACCGCTTTGATCAATTGAGAGGAGCAAGGGTATTTTCCAAGATTGACTTGAGGTCTGGTTACCATCAGGTGAGAATCAAGGATGAAGACATTCATAAGACAGCCTTCAGGACAAGGTATGGGTATTACGAGTTTGTAGTGGTACCATTTGGTCTCACAAATGCACCAGCTACATTTATGTGCCTTATGAATAGTGTCTTCAACAGATATTTGGACAAGTTTGTTTTTGTTTTCCTTGATGACATTCTTGTTTATTCCAAGAATGAGGAAGAACATGAAGAGCATTTGAGATTGACATTGAAATTGCTCAGGGAGCATTAGCTGTATGCAAAACTGAGCAAGTGTGACTTCTATAGAGATAGAATTCAGTACTTGGGTCACATTATCTCGGAAAAGGGTATATCTGTGGACCCTGAAAAGATTGAAGCCATTATGAATTGGCCTACTCCAAGAAATGTGACAGATGTAAGATATTTTATGGGACTTGCAGGATACTACTGGAGATTCATTGAGGGATTCTCCAAATTTGCACATGCCATCACTTCTTTGCAAAAGAAGGGGATGAAGTTTGAATGGACCTCGAGGTGTGAAGAAAGCTTCCAGCAGTTGAAGAATATTCTCACCAGTGCACCAGTATTGAAGGTTGCAGATCCAGAGAGAGATTTCGTGGTGTGTATCGATGCATGTGGACAAGGGCTTGGGGGAGTCCTTATGCAAGGAAACCACGTGATATGTTATGAGTCAAGAAAGCTGAAGAAGCATGAGAATAAATATGCCACTCATGATCTAGAGCTTGCAGCCATAGTACATGCTCTCAAGATGTGGAGACATTACTTGATGGGCAGGAGATTTGAGCTCAGAACAGACCATTGTGGTTTGAAGTACCTATTTGATCAGCCTACTCTGAATGCTAGGCAAGCAAGATGGCTAGAATTTCTATGTGAGTTTGATTTTGAAATCAAGCACATAAAGGGAAAGGAAAATAAGGCAGCTCATGCGCTCAGCAGGAAGGTGCAGGAAATGCATGTGGCATCCCTTAGTATTTTCCAATCAGATTTGAGGCAGCAGATTGTCAGTCATGCTGCTGGAGATGAATTGTATAAGCAGGTAAAAGATAGATTGCAACAACAAGGTCTTGAGAAGAGGTATGAGGGATATAAATTGGAAGAAGATGGACTTCTCGCTTATAAAGGTAGGATTTATATTCCAGATGTAGCAAACTTGAGGAGAGCTGTTATGGATGAAATCCATCAAGCTCCATATTCTGGTCATCCAGGATATCATAAGATAATTGCTACAGCTAGAAAGCAGTACTTTTGGCCAGGAATGAAAAAGGATATGGCTGAGTACATTTCGAGGTGTATGAAATGTCAACAGGTAAAGGTTGAACATCAACATCCAACAGGTTTGTTGCAGCCTTTGCTAGTTCTAGAATGGAAATGGGAAGTTATTTCCATGGATTTTATTACAGGATTGCCGATGACTTGGAGACAACATGATTCCATCATGGTTGTGGTGGACAAGTTGACAAAGGCAGCGCATTTTATACCGGTTAAGTCTACTCATAAGACTGATGACATTGCAAAGATCTTCATGAAGGATATTTTCAAATTGCATGGATTGCCTAAGGCAATATTCTCTGATAGAGATGTCAAGTTCACTTCCAATTTTTGGAAGGGGTTGTTTGCAGATTTGGGTACAAAGCTAAACTTCAGCACTGCATACCATCCTCAGACAGATGGGCAGACATAGAGAGTTAATCAGGTGCTTGAAGACATGCTTCGCATGTATGTGATGGACAAACCAACCAAGTGGGAATATTAATTACACTTGGTGGAGTTTGCTTATAACAATGGACAGCAGGCATCCTTGGGGATGAGTCTGTATGAGGCTTTGTATGGAAGAAGGTGTAGGACACCAGTGACTTGGGATAATCCAGTGAACAGGATTGTGCTTGGACCAGAATTGCTCAAGGAAATGGAGCAAGAGGTTGTAAAGATCAGGCAGAATCTGAAAGCAGCACAGGACAGACAGAAAATCTATGCAGATAAGCATAGGGTGAACACGGAGTTCAATGTTGGGGGTCACATTTACCTCAGAGTGAGGGCAAGGAAGAGTTCCTTGAAGCTTGGAAGTTGTGCCAAGTTGTCACCTAGATACTATGGGCCATTTGAAGTGCTCGAAAGAATAGGGCCAGTTGCATATAGACTTGCATTGCCTGCTAGCACTAGGGCTCATAATGTTTTTCATGTTTCTTTGCTTAAGAGATATGTACATGATCCTAACCATGTGATAAATTAGGATGTGATTCGGGTGGAACTTGAGGGAGAGTTTCGAATCGAGCCAATGCGCATCCTCAACAGGAAGGTCACAATGCTCCGGAACGGGGCCATAGGGCAGGTAATGGTGCAATGGGAGCACTACGGACCTGGTGAGGCTACATGGGAGCTGGAGGATGCCATGTGGTTGGCACATCCATTTTTGTTCAATTATGCGGAACATTGAGGCGATACCAGTGTAGCATTTTGTTCAATTTTGTAAAGCACTGAGGGCAGTGCTATTGAAAGGGGAGGGGAATGTAACACCCCGGTTTTGACCCTGTTGCATTAGATGTATATGATGTATATATTGTAAATGATCATGGTGCGGAGCTAAAGGCCAAGGCCCCACCATTGATTGGTTATGCTATGTTTCAGATTTAAATTGTCACAGATGGTATGTCGGGGCATGCGACATACATATTGAGTTTAGTCATCATGTAAATATGCATCTTTAATTAAATAACCTGACTAGCTACGTTCGCGGCAACTAAATTGAGAAGGGGCATGATTTTCACAGGGATAAGGTGGGGGGGGATGTAAAACCTTGGGCAATGAGGGAAAAAGCCATGTGTCATCTTTCCTTGTTTTACTCCAACCACCACCATTAAGAATTGCTGCTGTTAGTTGGGGCAGTTATGACTGGGAGTGGAGTGTGGAAAGACTGCCTGTCCTTGCCCACACGCACACTCCACCAGCGGATTGAACTTCACGTTGGGCAGAAGAATGACGGCTACGCATTTTTTCTCCATTGTCTGTTCATCCACGTGCATAGGCGGAGCTGTTCATCCTCACGCAGGGACCATTGTATGTTCATTATTCTCATGCATAGGATTTTTTCCTGGTTTTGACTCACACAGTGAGCTGGGAGCCGTGCTCTTTCATCCATGATTTTCCTATGAAGGGCCATTCACGTTTTTGGCTGTATGATCTCCTTACAGACTGGTATGGTCGTGTAATTTTTCGTCATTTCGATGTTGAGATTGGGATCGTTGTTCTTCCCGTGAGTTATGGTTTCCGCCATTCTCCTCAAGATTCATTGTGTTGCTATGGTCTCCCTTACGTTGTGATTGTTGTGGTCTTCTTTACATTTGGGGTCTGGTGCAAGTTTCCCTCACGCACAGGTTGGGAGACTGCATTTTATTTCCCTAGTATGGGTTGCGTAAGTTTTCCCCAGTGGCTTCGATTGTGCAGAACGGGCTGATGTTCCCTATATTTGTTGGTTGTGTATGCTGTTACACTTTGGGGTTGCCATAGACTGTTTGGAGTCGTTTTCCCCTGTTAAGCTGTAATTGTTGATTAGTTGCATGCATGCAATGGTTGGCCTTCAGACTGTGTTGGGAGCAGGGATGGGGGCTTGGTTTTCTTGATAAACCTGGTGTGTTTGGAAACCACGCTGGCCTATGGTTGGGTGGAACGTTGCAGCGACGTAGCTGGTTGCGAAACGAGTTCTTCATAAGATAAGTAATCTTGTCCATTTTACTTCTGCAATCATATTTTCTGTAATGAATGTGATGAACATGTTGGATGAATGCTTGTACGAATGTATGTTGATTCCACTGTGTATGATAAATAATTGCATCTGTGTATTTTCTACTTCAATGCATTCTGTTTCAGCATTTTTCTAAATTCACATGTTCATGGGGCTGGTAGCTGGATGGTTAATGCCATGGTAGCGTCCTCTTTGCCGGTTGGAGGGCCAGGGACGTTACACATCATCTTTCATCGCTGCACAAGTGGCTGATATTTTTTTCAAAGAAATCTTCAGATTGCATGGGCTCCCAAAGAACATTGTAAGTGATAGAGATAGTAGATTCATGGGTGATTTTTGGCAAGAACTTTTTAGATTGGTGGGCACTCAGTTGACTCCAAGCACAAGATATCATCCATAGACTGATGGACAGACAGAAAGGGTGAACCAATGGTTGGAAGGGTACCTAAGAAACTATGTGGGAGAGCATCAAAGAGCATGGACAAAATGGCTACACTTGGGTGAGTTTTGCTACAACACCACTTTTCATATGTCAATAGGGATGTCTACTTTCAAATAATTACATGGTTATGATGCACTTACCTTTTTTGAGATGATATTTGGTGATAGTAGAGCTCCAAAAGCTAAATATTGGGCAGAAGAGAGCCAAGAAATTTTAAAGCTTTTGAAAGGTGATTTGCAAGTTGCCCAAAATTAGCAAAAACAATATGTAGATAGACATAGAGAAGAAAGAACCTTTCAGGTTAATGATTTAGTATATTTGAGGTTGCAGCCATACAAACAAACATCTCTAAAAAATAATGGGGCAGAAAAGCTAAAACCAAGATACTATGGCCCTAAGTTACCGAAAACGTCTACGAAGGGGAGGGGAAACTCCGTTCCCTATTTCAGAAACTTTAATGGAGGCGATACAGCTTGGAAACGACACTGAAACATTTCCAAGCCGTATCCAATTATCAGAAATGTTTCTAGGTCGTTTCCAGCCGTTTCTTGAAACATTTCCAGTCGCTTCCTGGTTTTCTGAAACGTTTCAGATGCTACAGTGAAAGTTTTTGACTAGAAATAGTGATTTTTTGACATGAAAATAAACAAATAAATGACCCCAAAGGAAAAATATAAAACCCTAACCCTAAATTGAACCTCAAAACTTATATATAGAGCCTCAAAGCTTATAAATCAAGAGCAAAACCTTAATCCTAAATTTGTGAATGGTAATCTAGCATTTTATGTCTCATGGATTTCATTTCATTGTAATTTTCCACAATTGATAGAGGCTTACGGTTGGTTCAAAAAATACCTGGTTTGTGGACATTTTATTGTATCAAATGCTTGTCTACTATAGTGTTAGTTTCACATCCTAGTGTAGAAGTATAATGCCTCTTTTTTTTTCAGTACTTTTTCCAATTCCTCACAACTTCGTTTCAAATAAGTCCAAATGACTTGCATATGTAATAAAACAACTTGCATATCAAAATTGATACAATGGAAGCTTTATCCATACAAAATAGTGTACTACATTTATGAAGGGTTACATAAACCAACACATATTTCCAATAATCTTCCAACAAGCTTCAATTTTCTTCTTTTCCTTTTGGAATTAGTATGAACCCTTGACCTATGGCCTTATTTACTCCATTGCTAGTACACTCATATCCCTATCCTTATGTTGTGGAGAGAATTATGATGGTGTGTGGTTTAGCCAGTTCTCCATATGATTTGCATGTGATATTTTAATCGTCTTTCAAGCTTTTTCATTAGTATACAGTTTAAACCATAAAACGTAAACAACGTATCCAAGGGAACTCATTGTTGTCTAGAGATAGTATTATCACATAGAGTGGAATAATGCATGCCATCACAGTCACACCTAAGTTGCACTAAAACATGAGCTCACTTATTTATACTTGAGTTCTTAATTAATCCCCTTAAAACATGGTTGATTATGTCAAATTTGAATATCCAAGTCGGTTCCAAATCATAGACAATCTTGTGAATTTAGGCCCTTTATGAGCCAATCGGTTAGTGAATTTTTGAACCTGTCGGTTGGTCAATCGAGTCTCACTTGCCTATTTGATTGTCTCATCGGCGAGTGGAACAACCCAAATACAACATAGTTGATTCTCTAGCTTACATCAAAAATTGTGTTTAATCACAAACTTCAACACTTTTCTAGACGTGCTATAAACGTAATATTTATTAGATGGTAACATTTGGATACATCCATTAAGTAATTTTAGGGTTTGAAATCGATGTTTAGAAGTAGTTGACATGTTCTTGTTTAAATGCTTGTCAGTGGGTGACTTATCTATGGCACTTAAGATTGAAGAATATTTTTTAAGACAATATTTGAGTTTGCTAATTTTAATTGTTATAAATGACATGACTACCTTTAAATCTAATTGATGAATGGTAATCTAAAGTATGTATGTCTCGTGGCCTTTTTGATATATATATATATATATATATATATATATATATATATATATATAAGTTTGTTGTCGTTTCCTTACCGTATCGTATCTGACATTCTTAAAAATTTGTCTTATCCTGTATCATTTCCCGTATCTGTTTCAGTGCAACTTAGCTATGGCCCATACAAGGTAGTTCGAAAGATTGGGGAAGTAGCATATGAGTTGGAACTTCCGGAAGGGAGTAAAATCCATAATATATTCCATGTTTCTTGTCTCAAAAAATATCTTTGTCAGCAAATTCTCACTTCAGAAATACTTCCTCCCTTGGATGATGAAGTTCATCTCACACCTATTCCGGAAAAAGATTTTGAAGACAAGGGAAAGGAGATTGAGAAGCATAACTATCAAAGAATACTTAGTACAATGGAAGGATCTACCAAGTGAAGATGCCACATGGGAAGAGGATAAGATTTTGCAGCATCCAAATCTGAAATTGCTTGAGGACAAGCAATATTGAGTGGGGAGGACTGTAATGTCCCCATTCAAATAATTGCATAGCAGGACAATTCCATCAATCCTACTAGTTCCCTAGGTTGGATGGATACATTTGGAATTTTAATGAGGGACCTAATAAATGACGTTCGAAAATTATAATGGGATAAATATTTAATAATGTAGCTTATTAAATAAATACAAGAAAAAATTGAAGTGGCAATGGAGCATGGAGACACATGGAGACTATGGGGCCCACACAAGCTAGAAATTTGGTGCCACATGGAATCCTCCTCTTGCAATTTCGAATCCATGGGAATCCTAAAGGTTCTTGGATGAGTTAGAATGATAATAAACTTGGAAATATGCATCATAGGTCAAATTTGGGAGGAACTGTAACTTACATGGGAGAGGAAGAGTCATTTTGGAGCTAGTGAGACACTTGGACTAGATTCCCTAGCTCTATGACAACAATGATGAAATTGCTATGAAACCTATGTCACAAATAAGATATGAAGGCGGACATCTGACATATCTAACATGCCAGGTCGAAATAGATCATCCAAGAGAGCTCTCATGGCATTGGGGAAGCTCAATGGACTCCAACTCAAATTTGGGGAAGGTGGAAGGCTAGGAAACGAAGGACACATGGCAAATCATGAGCACACACCCTAGTTCGAATTGGGTTGAGTTTGTGGATGGATTGGGAACCTTATAAGGCTAAGGATTTTTATAAAATACAGGAAGCAACCAAGAGAAGGTATTTTGATCATTTGAGAAATTTTCATTTGTGAATTGAGAGAGCTAGTGGATGACTAGTTTCTTGCCTTAGCCAATTTTGAGGGTGAAAGATTCCCATAAAAGTTGGTGTTTGGAGAGGCCACTCGGGTATTTAGAGGAGATTTAATGGAGTTGTAATTGCATATGGAAGCTACAGGGAAGCTTTTGGGTTCTTCTATAGCAGCACTTCCTCTCAACCATTTCCAATTTTCTTTGGATATTCCTGCTCATGGAAGGATTGCGCCTTGGGTGAGATCTTGTGCTCTTTGGGAGAGATCTTCTTGATATATTTATGATTTTAATCATTTCAATATGATATTTTATTCATTCTCAAAAATTTTCAAGTCGAAATACCCAATAGTTGTATGTCAAAATGACTTTTAATGAGCAAACAATGACCATTTCCACTCTATTTTGATATATTCCATGGTAATGCTTATTATTTCGAATGGAGGAATGTATCTATGATAAATGTATGATGAATGGATTTTAAAATTTTTATTTCAAGTCTCATGTTCAGTAATTAATCATTGGAAGCCATTTTACTCATTTTTATTGCATTGGGAGAAGATTTGGTGCATTTTCCCCAAGGGTCGAAATTGTGATTTGGGAGTTGTTTTGGAAAGAGTCATAACAGCCTGTATAAATTGAACCACGATGCATATGAGACTTTAAAAATGTACCTTACACATCCCTTTCCTCTGTTCAAAAATTAGAGTGGGGCTGGGAGCATTTGAGAAGCCATTTCCAGCATTTACCCGTGGGGGAATTGGAACCCCAAATTGCTAGTAAAGACTCCTACTTTGATCAAAATATAAAACTAGTTTTCAGAAGTGATTGGAGGTTTATAAATAATATATGAACATAATATTTAAGTATTAATATCAGTCATACACAATCATACTAATATCAAAACTAGCCAAAGGTCGAAATAGGGGAAAAAAGTGAAAAAATTGGTCATTTAATAAAAATTCTAAAAGGGACATTACAGGGGGGGTGGTGAATTAGAGACTAAAATTTAAATAATATTTTAGAAAGTGTAAAAAACAAATTTGAACACAATAATTTATCGTGGAACCTAATAAGGTAAACCACCAACACTTTCCTATTATTTGCAAAACTTTATTTTTTACAAAATAGAAGAAGATTTCTCTTCTTTTTAGATCAGCACCAACTGATCGGGATGCAACCACACCCTTATTCACCAGCACCAACTGGTAGGAGCCAACAACCCCCTATGTAGTCAGTTGTGACTGACAAGGAGAACCTAATCCCTTTGCTGGAACCAACCTGCCCTTGCACCACTCTTCCAACCTTAAATGTGATGAACCATGCACACTTATTAGAAAATCGATGACACAGTCACTTGGTCTTAGTCTCCTTGGATCTGGACACCAAATACCCTTTATTTTCATTTTAAAATTGATGTTTAAATACTTGCCAACATATCTACACAGCTACGTTTTTCCCTCTTGGATCGTGACTGTTGGCTGCAGACACATCCATTCATCATCTAACCTTCATCCGTTGCAAGTCATCATGCCTTTGCACCAGAGACACCCTTTCATCCTTTCTGTAGCCTAGAGTCCATTTTTGTGCCTCTGTTTAACATTTTTATGATGCCTCCGCACTTTTGATCCTGTGGATAGTCTTTCCGCAGTTAGCTTTCGGCTTCAACCATTTTGCACCGTCGATCTCCTTCAAGATTTATGTGACCGTCGATCTAAGGTGGAAATTAGATATTGGATGCGCCTTTTTCAAATATCATTCCATGATTTTCAAACCAATCTTTTTGTACCAAATGTTCATTTCCGCACTGTGGAAGGCCGAAACTGAAGACTCAACTTTCCAGTTTTCTGGACTTTTTCCTTTCCACCTTTCCGCTCCCACAACAGTCCTTCCATCGTTATCTTTCCACACTTTGGAAGGCGAAAACTGGAAATTCAACTTTCCAATTTTTTGGACTTTTTTCTTTCCACCTTTTCACTCTCGCAACGGTCCTTCCAACGTTGTATTTTCTGCGGGGCGGAATGAGGAAGTCAGAAATTCAACGTTTCCAAGAACAAGCATATGTTCTTCCACTTTCCGGACTTTCCTTTCCGCACTGTGGAATGCGAAAATCAAAAAATCAACATATCCAAGAATGAGCATATGTTCTTCCGCTTTCCAGACTTTCCTTTTCGCATTGCGGAATGCAGAAGTCAGAAATTTAACGTTTCCAAGAATGAGCATATGTTCTTCCTCTTTTCGAACTTTCCTTTCTGCACTGCAGAATGCGGAAGTCAAAAACTCAATGTTTCCAAAACTTTAACCTTTTGATTTTTGCGGCTTGACACCCGCACTTCCGTTCCTGCACTGTGGAATGCGGAAGTCAAAAACTCAACTTTCCACGACTTCGCATGTTTTCACTCTGCACTTTCGCACCCGCACTTCTTTTATGAACCGTCGATCTGCTTGTGGGACAATTCCCAGCTGTTCGATCTTGATTAACTGCATAACTTCACCTCGTCCTTCTGTCCTTTGCAGCTCTGATCCTCAACTGTCGGATCTCGTGCGGGATGCTTCCTAACCGTCGATTTTAGATTGAATGCGGATCTCATCATAACTTTGTGGATCTACATGATTTATTTACGGAAATCCTCTGTGACCGTTTCTAATAGTTATGAAGATGCACAAAGAGAATAGTTTCTATGTTCTTCGATTTTATAACCATTGTTACACATAGTTTCTGCATTCTCCATTCCATTACACGCAGATATAGTTTCTTTTCTCTTCGATTGTCTAACCATTGTAACACATAGTTTCTCCATTCTCCACTCCATTACATAGACTACTTCAGAGACTACCTCAGTTCATTACATGGTTTCTCTGGTCTTACTATCTCAGCCACAAAGACTCATAACTTCAACCTTCTCCTTTGTTGTTGATGAACTTATCCTGCTACCATATCTTTTGTGTGTCCTTTGTCATTCCTGAACTATTTGACATCAATGTCAATTATCATCCATATTTCCAACATGGTCATGAGCTAGTGGAACCATATAAGGAACCTTGAACAAAATTCATGCAACGATGATCATTTTTCAAGGTGGAACCACTTTAGAAACCTTTGATGAGAAACCGACTCAGAGGTGCAACTCCCTTCAAGGTACAAGTTAACTTTGGCATTCCCTTATTTGAATGTTAGATAGATGCAGTCACTTTGTAGAAATGGTTAAATTTATTAAAGGATTAATTCTCAATAGTGAAAAAAATTTCAACAGTGAAAATATCACCTTCAAACTCCTTAAGTCCCACCCCACATCAAAGATTGGTGGTACGGTTACTGCAAGAGGCATGTTGAAGATGAGTATGAAATATATAGAACATAACCCGATTGAGTGGATTTTGTCAATTTAGCCAAGGAGGAATTATACATTGTCGGAAACTATGATGACCAGTACACGAGAAGGGAAACTTTGAACCAAGAGATAGACTAGACAATGCTAGAGCTCACCAAATTATGGCATAGGAAATGGAAAATTGGAAATTATAGTAGCTTTAAGTGGATGGGATCTGAACTGATAGGTTTAGGCTATCCATCACCTTTAATTAGATTGGAATTTGAATGAGAAGGATTCTCAATTCACAATAAATATATGGAATAGTTACATAATAGAAAATTGAATAGATACACAATAAATAATTCAATATATGTTTAATATGTGTGACTAAAGCAAATTTGCCCCAAATTACATGCCATGAAAGTAAATTGGTCACAACAAAATATATTTGGATGAAAGTAAATTGGTCACAACATTATTTTTGGCCAAAAATGAGAATATACATAATCTTGGATATAAAAGTTAATAATCTTGTTTTTATTAACTTGCACAATCACACCAGGCCTGTAATTTGACAACCTACAGAACGCATTTCCATTTTCAAAGCGTATTTGAGTGGTTAAAAAAAATTGGAAACATCAACAGCTACGTTTAGCAAAAATTTCAAACCGTATATTTGACAGGTACTAAATTAGATCTCCCGTCATAATTTGTAATACATGTTTGAGGTTGCATTGCATGTGTATTGGTGGGACAGTATATGATATGATGGCACCACTTCATTTAACTATTAAAGACCAATCATATTGTATGCATGAATAAAACAAGCGTTTATACTTTGAATAAGTGCATAATGATCTCCTATATAAACCTAAAATTTAATATAAACATGTGCATACTCAGTAGACTTTTAATACATGTACTGTCGCCTCTAGAGTTGTAGTTGGGTGATTCAGAATAGAGCCCAATTAAACCCATCGATTCCATTAATACATGTATTGTCGCCAACAGTGCTCTCGTTGGGTAATTAAACGACCTACCATACAAAAATGGCTTCTTATACTCATCGATTCGAGGAACGATTCCACTGAATGATAGCGCGGAAGAGGAAGAGGAAGGATAATACTGTTATTTGGGCGGGAGTACGGAATCTGCTCATTGCAACCACTACCTTAACAAAGTTTTTCTATTGGTTGATGGATCCATCCAAAGTTTTTATTTATACAGTTGAAGATCCTTGAATTTTATTTGAAATGGGTTTATTCAAAGATTGGCATGGGAGCCTATATATAATGCACTTGTTCTGGGTTTACTTATTTTGATGGTTGTTTGCTACTACTTCTGTTCAACTTGAATTAAGTGATAGTGTATCAGGCGCTGTGAGCTTTTCGGATTTAGGGATGACATGTTTAGGAAATCTAGCGATTTTTTATTCAAGCATTTTAAGAGGCAGAATTTATTTGGAGATGGGTGCCAAAGATGCTCTCACCTTCCTAACAGGTCAGATAAAGTTGAATCCCATAAAAGGATTCATCGGTCGTTTTGTTGCAGAGGCTAGTGTTAAATCGAGGCGTCCTACCTTAGACCTATACCCTTGTATGCCAAGAGTGACGAGTTTCGAATACATAACTTGTGGGCATCATATCCCTTTCAGACATATACTCTCCCCTCGTCAACAAATCTCTAGCAATATTGATTACATCTCAACAGTGATTGGGTTAATTCATGCATTATGCTTTCAATGTGTTATAACAGTGGGCAAAGTAAAAAATCTGCAGTGGCAGGGGCCTTATCAGCTTTTGTTGTAGATGGAATTTGAACTGTAATTATTGAGTTTATTGAAACTTTAAAATCTGAACTTTGCTCCTACCGCACTTTCTGGAGCCAAATCACTACTCTTTTTGTTCGTTAAAGGATGCAAATTGGGGATCTTCTAATCTTATCATCTTTTCTTCCAAAGATCTTTCTAATATGGGATATTGGAGTTGGCAGATATTGGCTTCCTTCAATGGAGGATTAGGTATGTTTCAATTTAATTTTTTTTTTAATTTAAATTTAAAGATGGGTGAATACACAATTTTTTTATTTAAATGTAATTATCTTATAGGTTAATTAATGTTTTTAAATGCTTTTAATTGAAGCAATATAACCTAATTGTTTTTAGCAAGATAATATAAATTTCTTACACAAGATAATAAAGGTTTTTATTAAGAATTTTGCTATATCAAAATATTTGGAAATTTTCAAGAACATCAAAGAAACATAAAGTGTTTGGTTGTTACTCTAACTTTTGTTTTTTTTAATGAAAACATAACTTCTATAAAGACAAGATTTTGTTAGTTTTATATATATATATGTATAATTTTATTCAAATTTTATAACATTTTTATTTATTAAGTACATTTTTAAATTTCTTTAAAAGTAGATAATAATAAAAAAATTGGTATTCACTAATTGAATGAAAACTGAAACAAAAAAGTATGAAAAACCCAAAACCGTTATAAAATTTTAAAAGTATGAAAAACACAAAACCGTCATAAAATTTTAATTTAACATTTAAATTTGAAATTCCAAGCATAATCACACCAAAAACATTTAATTTTACAACCCATCCATAAGCTTCACATCACATCATAAATCATCCGGGAAAGATAGGCATCATCATGAGCAAGAAGCAAAAGCAGCCCTTCCGTCAACTTATATATATATATATATATATATATATTCCTTTGCTGAGAACGACGAATTAAGTGGTTGGAGACATAGTTAGGATGCTCCGGGCTCACCCACCAAACAACGTTGAACATCTATACAATGATCAAGTATTATAACATAAATAAAAATTGCATATCAAATCATAACTGTATACAAAGGAAGAGATGGATGGAAAAAATATGCAGTTAAGTACTAAAGATAGTTTTGATAATCCATTCCATTGTCTACACATGTAAATGGAGTTTGTCGGTGTATTCAATGGGTGCCAAAGAAAGAGCTATTGAATTTATCACATACAAATACTAACTCAGAAGGGACTGAAAACATACCAAAATGCTGCAAAGAGCTAGACCCTGCAGCAACTCCATTGGAATTACTTCATGTACTTTCTTTTATCCCATTCATGGTCATCCTTCTGGAAGAGAGGGCAATAGGACAACGGTGAAAATTTTTAATATCTATCTAAATGAAGGTAATAATGACTGTTTGTGATGTTGAAATTGAACCTCCAAGACCTCAAGTTGTTAACAATGCCACATGTTGTGACTATAGTACTTGCATTTCCAAATGGTTGTTACTATAGGCTTTGGAACTCTAAATTTTGTTTGCAATTTTGTATCTGTAGGCTTTTGGAAAAAAATATATCTTTCCACTGGTTATTATCTTTGAATTTTGCTTACATCTATAGGTTATTGAGAATAGTTGTTGAATCAAGCCATCTAAAGAATTGCTCTGTTATCAGAGGTTTTTGTTTTTTTGGTGAATTACTGATATTTCAGAAAATAAAAAAGAAAATGTCTTAAATATTAATTCCAAATTAAGTTTATTAATGATGCCAACAAAATGGTGTTTTAATAAGAAAACCCAGTAAGATTATCATATGATCAAGACAATAAATAAATATACTCAACTTATCATGCACTGATAAACCCGTATCATTTTATCAACATGCAAAGCCAAAAGCATAGGAGTGCCAATATTTTGAGTTCAATCAGAGCATAATGCTTCCAAAGGGCCTTGCCAATTAAAAAATAGAAGTCAGATACGTATTATGTACATGAAGAGGTAGTTGTGTAATCAAACATGGTAATAATATAAATTATTATGTTTATGTTTTGTACATATAGTTTTTGGTTGGAGACATTAGTTTACGGGTGAGTTGTCAAATTTTCACAAAAGACTATAGTTTGAATATAAGAAATGAAATTTTATTTAGAAAAACAAATTTTTAAATTGCATTTTTGTGGTATTTAATTAGTTGTTTGAGGATGAAGTCTCCCTCGTTATGTGTTGCACATCATCCGGGGAAGGATGAGGTCAGGCTCTTTAAATGTTTTCAGTGATGGAGGTTAGGTGAAAGGGTGTAAGATAAACTCTAGACCATTTGCACCTAAAATCCAGTGAGTTTAAATGGTCTAGAGATTAGCCAACTCCAGGTGAAAGATAACATGATGGCTTTGAAAGATAAGTTCTGCACAGAAAATAGTATGTGCAAGTTTTCAGATTTTTGGTAAATGCAGTACACCCAACAGGGTGCATGGAACCACCATTGTGAACAAGATAGAAGACAGAATCACTATGGGCCTATTGATAGCCTTCTCAATATTATGTAAATGTATTTATATAATTACATAACATCAAAACCATGGGTCATCAAATACTATGGGCCACTAATTCTAGGTAATGTGACCAACTCAACTAATCAACTAACTAACTAATTAATGTAGTATTCATAGTGGTCCATTGAGATTACAATTATTAACACACCCCCTTAATCTCAACTAGGACAATACTTTTAGCATTATCAATGCAAAAAGATGCCTCATGGTCTAGGCTTACACTTCAGTTTAAAAACTTCATCTTCACTTTTTTTTTTTTTTTTTCTGAAGTGTACTTGAACTTCTTCTTCTTTGTCTTCTGGATCTTGATGCTAAGGAGTTCTTCTTCTTCAGCTTCTGGAACATAGTGCAAGTCTTCTTCTTCTGTTTCAACATGATTTTTATGGTTGTCATCCTTCCCTGCACACTGAAAATTTCTGTCAGAAAAAATATGAATATATTCCAGCTCTTCTTGGAGAGCATTCACATCTTAGTGTTGCTCATCAATGGCATCTACACAACAGGATTTGAATCCAAAATCTGACGTCATCCGACATTTCGCATAGATGTGTCGGACAACAATCAATCAACAGAATGCCGACAACAAAATATTTATAGCGTCGTTGATTATCCGACACTTAGGCATCGGAATTTCGACTCTTGTAGTGGCGGTTATCCGGCACTTCCATGTCGGATCTTCAATGTTTGTGAACCCAAAAAATGTCGGTTATCCGACCCCTAAGCGTTGGATATCCGACGAGAAGTATAGATTTTTTTATAAAAAAAATTAAGGTTTACATGATTTTAAATTTTATGGTCCCATACTTTCAACGGTAACTATGTTCAAGGCGTCGAATATCCAACGCATGTCCATTATAAATATAAATTGTTTTAAACAATTCGACATGTTTGTTGTAGAAGCGACGGATGATTGCGAAAATTATTTGTTCCTCGACGGACGTTTTTAGGAATTGTTTTATTCTTCAACGGGCGGTTGTGGGAATTTTTTTTTTCATCGATAGATAGTTTGCTGGGAATTTTTTATTCTTTGACTTGTCTCTGTTTGACAAAACCTTGATGCGTGGAACTTGATTTTATAATACAACCAGTTATATTCATTAACAAAGTTTATGACAAAATATCAAATAGATTACATATTCTGGATCCAAACGAAGACAACTGACAATTGCTTTCTAGACTATGGGATGCAACAAAATGAAGGGGTGATGGAAAATGTTATTGTCCATGTACTCAATGCAGGGGATTTAAGAGGAGAAGAATATTGATCTCAACAGCCACAAAACATTGCAGGGAACATGGACACGCTGAGGGGGGGAACTAATATCGTCCATTTGTAGGTTTAGCATTATAAACATTATTATGTTCATTTTTTTTGGTAATTGTATGTATTATTTTTTTTCATATATTAATGTAAATCCATTGATGTTTCCATGTATTTATATTAAAGGAAAGACACCCTATAACATGTCTTCTAGAGGAAGTGCTTTCAGAACAAGTTCAGGATCAGGATCATGGAGCATGTATGTTTAATGGAGAACAAGTGAATGATCATATTGAACAAGATGATCATGCCGATGATGTAATTGAAGATGATGGTACAAATACATTGATCCATGATTCATTTAACGTTAGAATGGATGATGATGATGTTGATATTGAAGATGAAGATGACTTTGATGATGTTCATGATATACCTCTTCTCGATAAAGCATATGAACCCCTTTATGAAGGCTCCAAAACAAATATTCTCTCTACTATATTGTTGATAATGAACTTGAAGGTTATGAATGGTCTTTCAAACATTGCAATCACACGTATGCTAAGGTATCTAATAATTGTATGATCGTGATAAATTTTATTTGTATTCCTCGAATAATTGTATTGTTAACTTATTATTGATCATCGTACGGATGAAGCGTGTTTCGTTAATATTATTTGTTTATTACATTAACAAAAAAAAAATTGTAGCTTGATAGCTGAATTTTTGTCACCACCATCAAATATTTTACCTCGCACATATCGAGATTTATCTTCCATCATGAAAGAGATTGGAATGCATTATGAAGCAATTCATGCATGCCTCGATGACCATGTTATATACTATAATTAACATGAATTTGCAACAGAATGTCTAGAATGTCATGTAAGTAGATATCGTACAGATAAAGTAACAAAAAAGGTGCCTCAGAAGGTTCTTCGTTATATTCCCATCACTCCATGTTTGCAACGACTGTTCATGTGCAAAAACATAGCGCAATTTATGGATTACCATGCCAGGAACAGAAGTCAAGATGATGTTATCCGAATGCCTGCAAATGGTACTGCTTTTAGAGATATTGAGGAAAAGTGGCCTCATTTTAAAGAAGAACCACGTAATCTTAGGATTTCTTTGGCAGTAGATGGTGTTAATCCATTTGCACAGATGAAATCCATTTACACGGTGTGGCCTATTTTTGTTATCAACAATAACATTCCTCCATGGTTGTCAATAAAGAGGGAGCACATAATGCTGTCGATGATTATTCCAGGTTTTATTGACGAAAATAG
>LPNX011042083.1:272303-288369 GCA_001517045.1 Pseudotsuga menziesii | reverse complement strand
TGGATGGAGGGTGTGATGCGGTAGTGGGTTGGACTACGTTGGGGCCCATGCCCCCAGGTGGAGGGGTGACTAATGGAGTAGGTATGGGTATTCCTGCCATGGGAATAGGTATGGTGAGGGGAATAGTAGACGGGCCTCCTGTGGAGGGTATACCCATGATAGGTGTAGTAACTGGTATAGTGGCGGATGTACCACTGGTGGTCCCTATAATGGAGGGGTTGGGATTCCCGCCAGCCATGGGGCTAGTGGGGGTAGTGTAAAGAGTGTTCTCGGAATCTGGTGACGGGGTCCTATGCCGCTGACGAGTGGAGTCGAGCGACAAGGCTCGAGATCTACGGTGATGACGGGTGGTGTCAAGTGAACCGTGCTGTGGGGGCTCGCCTCTGAGGCGACGAGAATGTCTCGGAGAGTCAATGGTGACAAGTGGTTTTCAAATATGTGGGTTGTGGTGTCAAAAAAACAACTCAAAAATTCTAATGCAACCGTGTGTGCAGAAGGAGAGCTTCGAAAAATAAGGCACTCAGGCCAAAAAGCAACTCAAAACACCTACTGTAACCGCGTGCTACAATAGGCGGAGTGTCAACAAAGTGGTCAGAATACCAATAAGCAGTCGGTTTCCTAAAAAAGAAAAAATCGGTGGACTCACTAGACCAAGAGGAGGTAAGGGAGCATGCAAACACCTAGCTAATGGTATTATGACTCAACTAAGTATATCCTCTGCAAGGTGATGAAATCCAAGTCAGACAATATAAATAGGAAAGTCAAATGGCTAAAGTATCCCCCTACCGGGAGGGACACCGGGTACGCAAACCTAGAAGTATGGAAACTAAGATACCCCGTTCATGACATGTCCAGAAAGGTGAATCTGCCGCTTGGTCCTTTAACCGCAATATTCCCTATATAGGGATATTCCGAGAACTACGAAAGGTAGCCCTTCAGTTACTGAATGGATTTCGGTATTCCACTCAGACTTCCGGAACCAATCTCACGACTTCAACCCTCCTAAGGGAGAGGCCCTCTAACAAACTGGTGGTGACCGTGTCAAAAAATACTAAGGGATTTTGGTTCCCTAAAGGACAACAACTATGTCTCATGTGTAAATAACCGAGGGGTGTTATTGGAAGCCTATCCCCCCGATCCTACCTAACTACAAGATTCTTTTGTGTTCCTCAAATGAGGTTATAGTGTTGGTTGATTTAAGTAGATTTTAGGTCTCACTTTGAATTAGGGGATAGATTGTGTGCACGTGAGGTTGTGAATCTAAAATAGTTACTCAATGACAATAACAATGTAGAAAAAACTTTGAAAAACTTTTATCATGCGAAATTTTTTTCTTTTTAAAAAAAAATAAAAATAAATAAATAATGCTAAAAATTTAAACAATGCTGGAAACAAGGGACAGAAGTGGCTGTAGGGCTGCAAGTGGAACAGGTGGCTGTGCAAGTGCAGGAAAAATGGAGGCAAAGTGGCTGGGTTTCGGCGCAGAAACAAGGGCAAAAAACAGTTCGCGGACCGCGGGTATGGGGCGGAATCGCGCGGTCGGACCGCGGGTTTGAAGGCAACAGTCGCGCGCAGATCGCGGGTTTAGAGGAAACAGGCGCGGTCTAGGTCACGGGATTCGGGCTGACAGCGGCGGTCGGAGCGCGGCTGTGTTATGAACAGGCGCGGTCGGATCGCGACTGTGGGCTGAAAAAACGCGGTTGGGGCACAGGAAAAATGGCTGACAGCGGCGGGCTGGTCGCGGGTTAAGGCCTGAAATGCACGGTCGGGCCGTGGCTGCGGAAGGAAAAAACGCTGTTTCCGGTGGCCGAAAACGACGGCTGAAAGTACAGTACGAAAAAATAAAATAAAATTAAAAATCCCCAGCGGAGTCGCCAAAACTGTAGCTAGGGTTTTCACCCTAGCTTGTGCTGATGAGCACCTACTAAGGAATTTGGAATCCTTAGTAGCAGTTCAAATAAAGATAAACAGAAACAAAGATTAATCTAACTACGTTCTTGAAGCAAAAGCGGTAAAAAGTAAATAACATGAAGCAAAAACAGTAAAGAAATGTATAATGGTTTTTATTGATATTACCTCCAATGAGGAGGTTGGTGGAGTCCGTTGCGCTGGTCCGATGTCGGTGGCTTCGAGCTCCAAGCTGCTTCCTTTCCTTTTCCGGTGGTGGAAATGGGCCAAAAAGAGTTCTCAATGGTGAAAGTAGCTTGATGGTAAGCTAGGGTTTTGAGAATAATTTCGGCAGAGGCAGGATGCTTATGATAATGGATGTTCAAATGAGGGGTCTCCACCACTTATTTATAGTTTTTTAGTGGTGGAGTGCTGGCCCATGGTTTTGGAAACCATATGGTTTAGGGCAGCTTGTTTAGGGTTTTTTGCTCCTTTTCCTCATTATTTTATATTTTTTCTTCCCTTTTGGGGATTTTTGCTATTTTTAGAGGAATTTTGGATATTTTTGGAGGAAAAAAGGGTTTTTTTGGCCTTTTGGAGGCTTTTTAGATGGTTTTATGGCCTTTTAGAGGCATTTTAGGCCTTTTGGAGGCTTTTTAGTGGGATTTTCAGAGAAATATGGTAGGCAAATGGACAAATGAGCCATGTAGTGGGGTAGATGAGGTAGTTAACCATTTTTGGGTGTTAAAACTAACGCTTTACATATATCATGCTTGTATATCCTCTGTTGTTGAGGGAAATGTGTAGGTAAAAACTTGATTGAAAACGCAGCGAGGATCTACTTCAAACGTTTGGAATAAGGTACGACACCTAGTCCCTTAGTGTTAGTTTCGCTTGTATGTTTAGCATGATTGGAAATGGGTTTATTTTTCGTGTCATCGTATCTTTTGTGGTCCACCCCAAGCCATAGGAGGTCTTCTCCATAACATAATTGGTGACTCCACTAGGGATTTATTTTTTTGTTGGGGTTTGGGTGCATGATTGGATTGATTTTCTCTTTGCTTCTCTATGTTTTTGTGTCATGTTCAATGGTTGATTGAGTTATTGGCAGTCCCTTGAATTAATTTGAGTCTTAGATTATTCTTTACCACCTTTTCCTTTGTATATGTGGGTCATATAACTTACAGTCATGTATATATGCGGGATGCAGTGTACACAACCGCATACATATGCCATTGTTCCTTGAACAATCACGTACATCTCTCTTTGAGCTTGATATTTGGATTTGTATAGGTTCTGGGTGGGTTGTCAATATTGCTAAGTCTTCTTGGGTCCTTGTGTTGCTTGTTGATTGCCTCTGTTGTGACTAGAGTTGTTTTTAATTGAATTTCTTTGAAAGATATTCTTGTTTTTTTATCTCCTTCTTGGTCTATTATTAGTGCATTGTCCTTCTTGGCCTTAGTGTCTTGTTTTGGATTGCTTGCTACTTGCTGCAAGGTCTGGGAGTTTGTAAGGTCTTTATATTTGCATTTTCATCGCATCTATATTGAAAATACAAAAATATTTTCTCTTTGCATGTTTATTGCATTATGCATTGCATTGATTTGGTACTTGGATTAGGTTGGCTTAGATGGAATTAGTGACCAGGTGTTCATATAGGAATGATTGCTTGGGAATTTGAAAGAAATTTTTTGCATTGCATGTAGTGGCATAGCCCATTTTTCATGATTAAAAACAAGATACAGTTGGCATTGTTTTCTAGATGTGCATATTTACTTCATTGCTGAGTCATAACCTCACTAGTTGCACACTCATTACCCTTGAGTAATAACAGCCTTAAAATTAACTCTTAAATTAAAATTGATTGCACATTTTTATTTGATAGAGGTGTACCAATAATCTTAGGATTGTAAAGTCTTGGAATAGGGTGTCATGAGTAAATATTTCCAAGACTACGGAACAAAACAATGAGGTGTCTGTCCAAGTGAGAAGTGAAATCCTTGTTATAGTTAATGTTCTTAAGAGACCCCCATTACAAAAGAGTTAAGCATGAGGAAACACACATGTTTGTCATGGGGATATCCCCTTGCCACTTTCTGTTGAGCGCTGAAGATATTTCTAGGATCTTATTTGTATCTGGGGGCTTTTGAGGTACCTTTGGTTCTTTTGAGCTTTGGGATTTGTTCCCCTACCCATGCGGTAGATCTCTCCTATGACTATCCACCTAAGCATTGGTTATATTGGATTCATCTTAGTTTCCTTATTTAGGTATCGCAAGGGGTGCTTGTAGAGTTTATTCTGCAAGTTTCCTATCCAGGTAGGGGTCGGACAACACAATCACTATATGTGTTAAAGCTAAGGACCACTATAATTGGTTACACACCTCCACTTGTAGTGTATGAGAGTCTCATGCCTCTCTTAGGCAAGACATGCTTGGTACATTCAAGAGCTCATTTATTCTCCCTATCTATTTGTTTGCATTTGACCTAGCTTAATTAGGGGTGTGCTCTTTGTGCACTAGTTGGATTTAGGGATCGTAATTTGTTGAGTCTTGTTATTTTGAGTCATTGTTGATTGAGTTTCGTTTGCTTTCCCATATCGATGCTTAGCAGGATTATCTCCTTGGAACCCTTATCCTCCTCCTTAGAAGAGTACTAGACATTCTAGAAAACCTTTAGTACACTTTGATTCACACACGGTTCTCATTATGAGTACTACATCTGAGAACCCAGAGTTCCCTCCATCCACATCATCTGGAATGGGGGGAGGAACCATATGGATACCCAAAAATATGGTTTACGCCGACCCTTCGGGAGATGGTACTTCCTATACTACACGACCCCAGCTATCATATTTTAAAGCTTCCTATAGGAGGTTCACCTAGGAGAGGTTGGGCACTGAGACTCAGGGTACTCCCTCTAGCACAGGTCTATTCACATTCGACATGCCGTATTTCATTACATCTATCCCATTATTCGCTACCTATCTCGATGTGGATTCTGGTGTTGGACTTGGGGGTACTATCTCCTTTTCTTGCTCATCAGTGTGGGAGTGGTCATATTGCACCCTACGCTCCATTTATGGGTGCATTTTCTCTCCCTTTATTTTGTCTTGATACTAGGGTTCACTCTCTTGGGAGTGATAGTGGATTCATGAATGTTTGGGCCACTTACATTCCATCTTATGTCCCATAATCCACCATACCTGTTCCTTCAAATTCCTTTCTCATGTCACGTC
The DNA here is from genome assembly GCA_001517045.1 of Pseudotsuga menziesii. Classification (NCBI taxonomy): domain Eukaryota; kingdom Viridiplantae; phylum Streptophyta; class Pinopsida; order Pinales; family Pinaceae; genus Pseudotsuga; species Pseudotsuga menziesii. Next base: position 283,245 of record LPNX011042083.1, on the reverse strand, counting down.
CTCTTTATGTCTAGCATGATCAGTTGGGAAGTAGTGCTCCATATAACTAAGTTGTCCCCACATCAACCAATGTTGTCATGTCTAGATGCCATATACCTCGTTATTTGTATGAGGAGAAACCAACCTATAAGTATAATAATTATGGTTGTATGGTGCCTCCTTTTCAAGGAATACCTAACCATCAAATCCCTGTGCAACCTTATATGGAGCATATGGGAGGAGGTTATTATTCAATTGGTCAAGGCTATGGAATTTATCACAATTAGACCTATGTGAACTAACCTATTTAGGGGACATGGGATCCTATGGAACAACCTAGGATCCCCCTTTTGGCTACTTTAAACCACATGAACTTTTAAAGTTGACCAATGATTCAGTGTCTCATGATCTAATGTGGCTGGTTGTTCCCACTAACCTTCTTTCAGACATTCTGAAGTTTGAAAGTAAGAATGGTGAGGACCCTGGAGAGCATGTCACTACTTTCCACCTATGGTGCTCTTTGAACTCATTGAACCATGACTCTATTTGATTATTACTGTTTCAACGCACCCTCATGGGTCCTGTCGTGAAATGGTATATAGAGTTACACGGGAGAACTGATCAGAAGTTTAACGAATTAGCCATGACATTTATGAACCACTTTCAATTGCCAGTATGTTACGATGCCAACACTGATCTCTTTTCGACATTTCAGCAGGATAAAGCCACACATATTTCATATTATATTCAAGAGTGGCATCGACGAAAAAGGTTTATTAAGGCCAACATTCCACCTGAGTTTTTATTGGAGTGGTTCGTCAAATATTTATTTCCTTATATCGCGAAAGATGTTTCAACAACCAGAGTTTTTAATGAGGAACAAGCTATATTTAGAGCTCAATAATTGGATTTGATTTATTCCCAGTCTGGTATTTTATATGATATTATCCCTAATGCGCCACGGTCGAAATTCAATACCAAGTTCAAACCTGGGCCACATGCCGATGGTATTGTTGGCTCTGCAAGTGCCAAGGTCATAGACCAGGTTATAAATCAAATGAAAAATTTGTCAATTAATTAGTATGCGATCAGATAGGCTGTTTCCTTTTCCACTCCCACATAGTCGGTGGATGTACACTCAATGCAGTCTTCAGAATAGAAGGGTAACCAAAAACCCAAAATAAATATAATAAAGGGAAGAAATAATAAATGAGGTGGGAAGAGGAAGGAGAATTAGAATGATGACAAGAATACATATAATTCTGGGGGGGACAAGAATCCTAAATGAAAGTTTAGATTCCCTTGCAGTATTTGTGGGGGAGACAATTTGGCTTACTTGTGCCCTTGTATTGAGGATGTATAGAAGTATATCGTACGTAGCTCTGCTGTGTTGACTGATCCTTTACCTCATAATAAAAACATGGCTTCTAGTACCATGGAAAATGGAAGCAGTTCTGGTGGGTATCAAAATCCATCGATAGCCGAAGGTGGCTATGGTTGCATCAACATGATGTCAGCCACTAATGCTGTGACTCACTTGAAATATTATGGTTCGGCACAACCCAACCTGGGGAAAGAGCCTTCACTGCCTGAAATTCTGTTGCATATTGATAATCCTGAAGAGATACCTTGCATACCTAAGGGAGTCCTCAAGCATTCGAGACATAATACTAATGCCCAAGCTTCCAAACATTACTCTATTTTTGAATATTTGGGCCAGACTCCCCGTGTGATGTCAACTATGGAAGTTCTTCAGACTTTTCTTTCACAGTGGATATCCTTATTGTCTTCTCTAGGTGTAGTTGATCCTAGTGCCTCCACCATAGTGATATTTGGAACCCATGAGGTCCATCCTCACTTTCCTTACCACGTGTCCTTTCTGGTCGATGTGGAGTGTCTCAACTACACCATTAAACCTACACTTGTTGATGAAGGAATTGTGGCCTCCATGATGTCTATGTGTAGTGTCCCCGACCCTTCATTCGGCGAATAGGATGCTACCATAACATTAAACATCCGAGCCAAGAGCCCCATGAACATGAACATACCTAAAAATTGAATAAAATGCATTGAACTAGAACATGCACATATACATCATTTATCATACACTGTGGAAGCAAATGTACATTCATTTATTCAACATGTTCATCATAATTTATTAACAGTAAATATGATTGCAGAAGTAAAATAGGCAAGATTACTTATCTTATAAAGAACTCGTCTCGCAACCAGCTATGTCGCTGCAATGTTCCACCCAACTATAGGCCAGCGTGCTCCTTAATCTCTCAGCGACGCTGTCACCACTGAGCTGGGCATGATTCCCCAAGGAATAAGGAACAAGCATGCTTACACATAGCCAAGGATACACAAAACACAGCCAATCCCACACAGTTGGGTTTATCAAGTCATCAACAAGACAACCAAGCCAACATGGTCAAGATTTTCAGGCCATCCAGTAGCTGGGAAAGGATAAATGCTAAGCTAGTGAGCTCATCATAGAGCTAGGGACACCTACACTAGAGCCAGCCTAACTTCTAAGACACCCACACACACCCAACACAAGGAATCTGTCCCTTCTCTGCTACATAGTCCCTCAGGCCCTGGCTTCCCTCCCAGTGCTATTCAAGGGTTGTGGAGAAGAAATCAAGCCCTATAGCTCTGTCTGTGTGGTTCCCAAACACACCGGGTTTATCAAGCAAAACAAGCCCTCATCCCTGCTCCCAACATATTCCGAAGACTAACCACTGCATACACGCAGTCACACAAGTGATTCACAGCTTGGGCAAGGAAAACAATTCCTGAGTCGTTCTTGGCCCTATCGTGTCCAAAATGAATCCAAAACAATCTACAAGAGCCCCAAAAGTAAAGAAGACCACAACAAACCCCGAATCTTGAGAAGAATGGTGGCAACCACAAATTAAGGGAAGAACAATAGCCCCGATCTCAACATTGAAGTGATGGGAAAATTACAAGGCCATACCATTCTGTAAGGAAAACATACACCCACACAATCCACAAAATCTGTATGGAAAACATGCACACACAGAATGTGAATGGCTTATTCATAAGGGAAAATCGTGGGTGAAATAACACGGCTCCCATCTCACTGCATGAGTAAAAACCAGGAAGAATCCTGTGCGTGAGAATGAACATAACTACCATCCCTATGTGAGGATGAACAATTCCCTACCTATGTGTGAGGATAAACCAAAAATGGAGAGAATGGCATAGTGGAGAGAGTGGAGAGTCCGCCTGGAGTGATGGCGGTGGTGGTTTTCTTACCAACGTGAGGATCAACCTGCTGGTGGAGTGTGTGTGTGGGCAAGGATTGACAGTCCTACCACGCTCCACTCCACAGCCATAACTGCCCCAACTAATAGAAGAATATTAAAATTGTAGTTGGATAAGACAAGGGAGGGTGAGCAAGTCAAAAGGGTTTAATAGCTGACACATGGATTTTCTCCATAGGTTCAAAGTTTAATAATTCCCCCCCTTATCCTTAGGAAAATCATGCCCTTTTCATCATGGTTGCATTGACATAGTTGGTCGGGGTTAATTTTAATTAAAGTGCATATTTACATGATGCCGAAACTAATATGTGCCGTATATCATGATATACCATTGACAACGATTTCAATCGACGAACATAACACAACCAAATCGATGGTGGGGCTTTTGCCTTTAGCTCCACACCACGATTCATTACAATATATACATTATGTACATTTAATGTAGTGGGTTCAAAACCGGGGTGTTACATTCCCCTCCCCCTTCAATAGCACTGTCCTCAGTGCTTTACAAAATTGAACAAAATGCTACACTGGTACCGACTCAGTGTTCCGCAGAATTGAACAAAAATGGATGTGCCAATCGCATGGCATCCTCCATCTCCCATGTAGCCTCTTCAGGTCTGTAGTGCTCCCATTGCACTTTCCCTATGGCCCAGTTCTGGAGCATTGTGACCTTCCTATCAAGGATGCACATTGGCTCGATTCAGAACTCTCCCTCAGGTTCCATCTAAATCACATCCCAATTTATCACATGGTTAGGATCATGTACATATTTCTTAAGAAAAGAAACATGAAAAACATTATGAGCTCTAGTACTAGCAGACAATGCAAGTCTATATGTAACTAGCCCTATTCTTTCAAGCACTTCAAACAACCCAAAATATCTTGGTGACAGCTTGGCACAACTTCCAAGCTTCAAGGAACTCTTCTTTTCCCTCACTATGAGGTAAACATGATCCCCAACACTAAAATCCATGTTCACCCTATGCTTATCTGCATAGCTTTTCTGTCTGTCCTGTGCTGCTTTCAAATTCTGCCTGATCTTTACGACCTCTTTCTCCATTTCCTTGAGCAATTCTGGCCCAAGCACAACCCATTTCATTGGGTTATCCCAAGTCACAGGTGTCCTACACCTTCTCCCATACAAAGCTTCATATGGACTCATCCCCAAGGATGCCTACTGTCCATTGTTATAAGCAAACTCTACCAAGTGCAAGTAATCTTCCCACTTGGTTGGCTTGTCCATCACGTACATGCGAAGCATGTCTTCAAGCACCTGATTAACTCTCTCTGTCTGCCCATCTGTATGAGGATGGTATGCAGTGTTGAAGTTTAGCGTTGTACCCAAATCTGCAAACAACCCCTTCCAAAAATTGGAAGTGAACTTGACATATCTGTCAGAGACTATTTCCTTCAGCAATCCATGCAATGTGAAAATATCCTTCCTAAAGATGTTTGCAATGTCATCCATCTTATGTGTAGACTTCACTGGTATAAAATGCGCTGCCTTAGTCAACTTGTCTACCACAACCATGATGGAATCATGCTGTCTCCACGTCATCGGCAATCCTGTTATGAAATCCATGGAAATAATTTCCCATTTCCATTCTGGAACTGGCAAAGGCTGCAACAAACCTGTAGGGTGTTGATGCTCAACCTTTACCTGTTGACATTTCATACACCTCAAAATGTATTCAGCCATGTCCTTTTTCATTCCTGGTCAAAAGTACTGCTTTCTAGCTGTAGCAATTTTCTTTTGGTATCCTAGGTGACCGAAATACGGAGTTTGATGGATTTCATCCATAACAACTCTCCTCAAATCTGCTACATTTGGAATATAAATTCTGCCTCTATAAGTAAGAAGTCCATCTTCTTCAAATTTATATCCCTCATACCTATTCTCAAGACTTTGCTGCTGAAATTTGTCTTTTACCTGCTCATACAATTCATCTCCAGTAGCATGACTAACAATCTGCTGCCTCAAATTTGACAGGAAAATACTAAGAGATGCCACATGCATTTCTTGTACCTTCCTGCTAAGTGCATCAACTACCTTGTTTTCTTTCCCTTTTATGTGCTTGATTTCAAAATCAAATTCACATAAAAATTCCAGCCATCTTGCTTGTCTAGCATTCAGAGTAGGATGATCAAATAAATACTTCAGACCACAATGGCCTGTCCTGAGCTCAAATCTCTTGCCCATCAAGTAATATCTCCACATCTTGAGAGCATGTAGTATGGCTGCAAGCTCTAGATCATTAGTGGCATAGTTCTTCTCATGCTCCTTCAACTTTCTCGACTCATAACATATCACATGGTTGTCCTGCATAAGGACTCCTCCAAGCCCTTTTCTGCATGCAATGATACACACCACAAAATCCTTTTCTGGATCTGCAACTTTCAATACTAGTGCATTGGTGAGAATATTCTTCAATTGCTGGAAGCTTTCTTCACACCTCGATGTCCATTCAAACTTCATCCCCTTCTTTTGCAAAGAAGTGATGGCATGTGCAACTTTGGAAAATCCTTCAAAGAATCTCTTGTAGTATCCTGCAAGTCCCATTAAAGATTTTATATCCATCACATTTCTTGGAGTAGGCCAATTCATAATGGCTTCAATCTTTTTAGGGTCTACAAATATACCCTCCTCTGAGATAATGTGACCCAAATACTGAATTCTATCTCTATAGAAGTCACACTTTCTTAGTTTTGCATACAATTGGTGCTCCCTGAGCAATTTCAATGTCAATCTCAAATGCTCTTCATGTTCTTCCTCATTCTTAGAATAAACAAGAATGTCATCAAGGAAAACAAGAACAAACTTATCCAAATATCTGCTAAAGATACTATTCATAAGGCACATAAATGTAGCTGGTGCATTTGTGAGGCCAAATGGCACCACTACAAACTCATAATGTCCATACATTGTCCTAAAGGATGTCTTATGAATGTCTTCATCCTTGATTCTCACCTGATGGTAACCAAACCTCAAGTCAATTTTGGAAAATACCTTTGCTCCTCTCATTTGATCAAAGAGGTCATCAATCCTAGGCAAAGGATATTCATTCTTCACAGTAACCTTGTTCAATTGTCTGTAATCAATACACAACCTGAGTGTACCATCTTTCTTCTTTACAAATAGAACTGGTGCTCCCCAAGGAGACACACTTGGCCAAATATACCTCTTTTCCAACAACTCTTGTAGTTGCATCTTCAGGTCTAGCATCTCTGGTGTACTCATCCTGTAGGGTGTCTTGGACACTGGTGCTGCTCCTGGAACAAGTTCAATAGTGAAATCAATGTCCCGCTTTGGAGAAAGCCCTGGAATCTCATCAAGAAACACGTCCTTGAATTCCTGTAACACCTGATAGTCCTCCAACCTAGGAGTTTCATCATCTGTTGCCTCCAAAATCTAAGCTGCATACAACTAGAAACCTTTCCTATAGAACTTCTTTAACTGCATTGCTAAAACCCGCCGTACTGAAATCACCTTTGGAATACCTTTCACAACTACTAGGTTCCCTTCTTCATTCACGCATTCGAAATTCTTATTGTAACAGTCAAGCTTTACCCTGTGAGATTCTAACCAATCCATTCCAATGAGAACATCATAGGAACCAAGTGGTAGAACATTCAGATCTACACAAGTGACCAATCCATTCATGGCCAATGGAGATTTCTCTACCACTTCACTGACCTTTCTCTTAGTCCTAGTGGCTAGCTGGACTAACCAAGATTTCCTATGCTTTACTTTCTTAAAAGCACAAATATCCACTACTCTAGGAGTAATGTAATTGTGCATAGAACTAGGGTCAATCAAAATAGAAACAGATTGCTCAACAATCTTACCTACAACTTCGACCAGAGCTACCTGGTGATCTGCTTGGCGGTCCTCTAGTGCTGCATAAATCCTAGGGACTGCCCTTGCTACTTGACCCACTGTTTTTGCTTCTTGAATGTTATAAGCTGGTCTTGCACTCTCATTCTCGAGTGGAAAATTCCTGCACATGTGGGGTCCTCCACATTTCCATCATTGAAGTGGTCCTCTATTTTGTTGTGGATCCTTAGGGTTTTCTCCTATCACTCCAACTGGTTTACTTGCAGCTTGGGAAGGCTGCTTATGTTGATTCCTGAAGTTAGAAGGTTTGAAACCTTTCTTTCTTTGGTCAAACTTCTCATTCTTCTTGTCCTTCCATGCCTTATGGTAATCAAGTTTACCTTTGCTTTGCTCATAGAAATAATTATCCTTCCTTATTGCTTCTTCAATAGTTCTAGGTTCATAAAACTCAATTCTATCTTTGTAAGACTGAGGCAATCCACTCAGAAAATGCTGGACCTTCACTTTTTCATCTCTGATGTACCATACATACCTCAACATCTCCAAAAACTTATTTGCATACTCTTCCACGGTCTGCTATTCCAATCTCAGCTCATGGAACTCCTTAATCTTGTCATCATAATACCTGTCAGAGAGGTATTTCTCCTTGAAATAATTCTTGAACTATTTCCACTTAAGTCTCCTTTCACTGATCCTCTTTACTTGCTTGAAGTGTTCTTACCAAATGGATGCCCTTCAATTCAAATTGAATATGGAAACTCTTGCCTTCATGTTTCCTAAATAATCATGCACTTGAAAGTACTTCTTTATCCCAAGAAGCCAAGCTTCAGCCTCTTGTCCAGTCTTTATCTCACCATCAAATGTAGGAGGTTTAACTTTCTTAAATTCATCCCAAGAGCGAACCCTATGGTGTCTCTTTCTTTTTCTTTTATGAGAAGAAGAACTTGAATCCCCACTGGATTCTTCAGAGTCAGATGATCCACTAGAAGTCCTTCTCCTTCTCCTAGAAATGCTCTTACTGCCTTCTGGTCTTGCTGTACCTCGTCCAGAGTCTATCTTTCTTTGCAAGTCTGTTAAACTCTACAAGATTGCAGCATTCAGCTGATGTTGCTCTTCCTGGGCTTTAATCAAGCTTCTCATGGTTGCTGCAACATCTGACGGTGTCTCTTGGAAGCTCCTTCCATTAGACTCTAGGTCATAATTTCCGTTATGAACATTTTCTCCCATGGCATCTTGTGCACACTCATAAGAATCCCAAGCATCATATCCATCATGGGTTCTCATAACTGAACCACAACTTACTTACCAAACTGCACTACCTGGAATACTGCTCTTGAAGGTGACTATGATTCTGCAAGCATGTTAGTAACACAACTGTTAGATGCATAACATTGATATAAATCAAAATTACTTACCTTCTCCTGGAAAAATCATAAAATAACAATTGCCCAAATACTAGTTTTTCTTCATCAAAGAACGTCTGTTTGAGGGGGATGACGGGGGTCAAGGGGGTTTTCCCCCTTGTGGCTTCCCTACACCACTGCAGGGCAGGTCGAGGGCAGCGCCCTCGGTTTTTTTTTTTGTAATCTTGAATTTTTGCGCAATTTGGCGCATAAGATCACTGAAAAATCCCACTGAAAAATAGTTGAAATCTACTGGGAAATCCCATAGAAAACTCAAAATTCCCTTGTATAGGATTGGGTCTCATCCCAACTAACATTTCGACGTTTCGGCGGTCAGCACAACTAACTTCCTCCGCTGTTCATTGACGATCTGTTCCTCTACTTTTCTTCGGCGTGTCGGATCTGTAATCATCTAGGCTTCCGATCTTTATTGGCGATGCTAGGATATCAGCGATTAGATCCACTACTCATCGAGCGGTTAGTTCTGTGGGAATCCGAAACGATGGCTAGCGAACTCTCTGGGTTTCTCGCAGCCACAATCCTATCGACAGTTAGAACCCCTAGTCACTACGGCATCGATGGTCAGAACAACTATCCGTCCGGGGGATAGTCCACTAGACAGCCGCAACGGTGGGTGCGCGAACAACTAAACCCTTCTGACTTCATCATTGTTCTTTTCAACTAATCGTCTTCCGACACATCGGCAGTCCAAACCACTAACTTTTCCCGATCGTCGATGGTCTCAACACTTAGACAATTTTTGAAAAGTTTTCTCTTCTTCTTTCCACAGAACATAACATCTATCGGTGGTCAGAACCATTAAGCGCTATGTGTCGGTGAACCCAACAACTATTTTCCGCCGATGGCCTTGGCAGTCCGAACAACTAAATTTCATTGATGCCAAAAGTCAATATTGGGTGTTTCTTCAATTACATCGAGCCGACATTTCGGTGGCCTTAGGCTGATCTTCACCGAAACTGCGGCTCCCACATCCAGTAAGTTCCGCCGATAGTCGATGAAAACTTAGAAAATTTTACCGCAATTTTATTCCAATCCTCCATCGGGTGTGATTCTTCCTAGATCTCCATTGCATAGGAAGTCCTTCCCACTTAGCCTTCCGATGGGCCGACGGTTCAGACACTTAGGAAAAATTTTCAACAAAATTTTCAGGAAATTTTCTATCACAAATTTCTAATCTCTACTGGGAAGAAGGAAATCCTGCCTCTATCACTGCATCTTCATGGTCCATTCAGGCCCATGCTGCAATATGAGCTCTGATACCACACTGTAGCATCCCCAACCCTCTGACCGACGAATAGGATGCTACCATAACATTAAACATCCAGACCAAGAGCCCCGTGAAAATGAACATACCTAAAAAATGAATAAAATGCATTGAACTAGAACATGCATGATATACATCATTTATCATACACAGCGGAAGAAAACATACATTCATTCATTCAACATGTTCATCATAATTTATTAACAGTAAATATGATTGCAGAAGTAAAATAGGCAAGATTACTTATCTTATAAAGAACTCATCCCGCAACCAGCTATGTCATTGTAACATTCCACCCAACCATAGGCTAGCATGCTCCTTAATCTCTCAGCGATGCTGCCACCACCGAGATGGGCATGAATCCCCAAGGAATAAGGAACAAGCATGCTTACACATAGCCATGGATACAAAAAACACAGCCAATCCCACACCGTTGATTTTATTAGGCCATCAACAAGACAACCAAGCCAACATGGTCAGGCTTATCAGGCCATCCAGGAGTTGGTAAAGGCTAAATGCTAAGCTTGTGAGCTCATCAGAGAGCTAGGGACACCTACACTAGAGATATCCTGACTTCTAATATGCCCACACACACCCAACACAAGGAATTAGTCCCTTCTTTGCTACACAGTCCCTCAGGCCCTGACTTCCCTTCTAGTGCTATTCAGGGGTTATGGAGAAGAAAGCCTACCCTCTAGCTCTGTCTGTGTGGTTCCCAAACACACCAGGTTTATCAAGAAAACCAAGCCCTCATATCTGCTCCCAACACAGTCCGAAGACCAACCACTGCATACACGCAGTCACATAAGCGATTCACAGCTTGGGAAAGGAAAACAATTCCTGAGTTGTTCTTGGCCCTATCGTGGCCAAAATGACTCCAAAACAATCTACAGCAGCCCCAAAATTAAAGAAGACCACAGCACACCCATGAATCTTAAGAAGAACGATGGCAACCACAAATCAAGGGAAGAACAACAACCCCGATCTCAACATTGAAGTAACGAGAAAATTACACAGCCATACCAGTCTGTAAGGAAAACATACACCCACACAATCCACAAAATCTGTATGGAAAACATGCACACAAAGAATGTAATGCCCCATATTAATGTTAATTAATGTTTATTAGTAAGCACTTCTATAAAAT
>LPNX011042083.1:182162-262344 GCA_001517045.1 Pseudotsuga menziesii | reverse complement strand
CAATTCAAATTAAATAACCCTAATTATTGGGATGCACAAGATAAGGACAATTGAATAAATAAATGAATATTCATGATTATAAGAGGGGACTAGCATCAATAACTCGGGGAGAGGAAGGAAGTGTTTTGGGGGAAAAAGGCGGTGGAGAAGGAGGTTTTGTTTTGGGGAATTTAGACTCTGCAAGAATGCAAGAATGGAAATGACGAAGGAGGAACTTGAGGAGGGGTATAACTCAAGGAGAGAATATCTGAAAATGACGGAGAGGATAAAGAACAGAAAGGAAGCTGCTCTCGGTATTATTGGTCTGTGGGCTCGGGGGCTAGGAAACCCATGGGTTTCCTAGGGCTAGCACATGATGAGAGCTGGTCGGCAGGGTGGCACATCATTTTGTTAATCAAGGCTTGGATGGAAAGCTGGAAGAGGAAGGAGCCTACAAGGTCTACAACAAAAGTTCCAGGTATTTAATTTCAGGTATTTAGATATTAAATTCATGCATTGTATTATGGTCTAATTCGTAAAAATTCATGAAGTTTATTAACATGTACAACTAGTATTTCTACTTTAATATGTTTACAGTTCATATTTATCCATTCATATGTTTATAAAACTAATAGAACATAGATGGGTATAAACCTATAATATGACTTAAAATGTCTTGATTTTATGAAAAACTTAACTCAGAATGAGCTTAAGATAGAGAACATTACAGATAAGAGAGATGGACACCGTGCTCTACCGGTTAGGTAGAGCATTACAAAGAACGTGAATGGCTTATTCACAACGGAAAATCATAAGTGAAAGAACATGGCACCCAGCTCACTGCGTGAGTAAAAACCAGGAAGAATCCTGTGCGTGAGAAGGAACAAAACTACCATCCCTACGTGAGGATGAGCAATTCCTCGCCTATGCATGAGGATAAACCGACAATGGAGAGAATGGCGTAGTGGAGAGAGTAAAAATTCCACCTGGAGTGATGGCGGTGGTGGTTTTCTTACCAACATGAGGATCAACCTACTGGTGGAGTGTGCATGTGGGCAAGGACTGACATTCCTACCACACTCCACTCCCCAGCCATAACGACCCCAACTAACAGTAGAATATTAAAATGGTAGTTGGATAAGACAAGAGAAGGTGAGCAAGTCAAAAGGGTTTAACAACTGACACATGGCTTTTCCCCCATTAGAGGAAATTTGGGGTCTAAAATGGGCCTTATAAGAAAACGTGCCAAAATAAGTTTTTGTGAGTTGGAATTCAAGAACCAATAGAATTTCAATAAAATAAGTCAACCATAATGGTTGAATTGACATATTTGTCATTAAAAAAAACTACTTTTTTTGTTCGTATTTTCAACATATCTCATTGTGTTTTTACTCAAATTTCGATCAGGAGAGCTTGTTTAATGCAGAATTTGATTCCACATCCAATGAGCTCTCTCAATCGAAATTTGAGTAAAAACACAGGGAGATATGTCGAAAATACGAACACAAAAAGTAGTTTTTTTCTTTCTTCCTCCAAAATTAATCAATATTATTTTATTATTTTAACTATTATTTTATTATTTTCCTTAGGAGGCCCATTTTAGACCCCAAAATTCCTCTAATGATAGTTTAAAAGTTTAATAATTCCTTCCCCCCCCCCCCGCCCCCTTATCCTTGGGAAAATCATGCCCTTTTCATCATGGTTGCATTGACATAGCTGTTTGGGGTTGATTTTATTTAAAGTGCATATTTACATGATGCCGAAACTAATATGTGCCGTATATCACAATATACCATTAGCAACGATTTCAATCGCCAAACATAACACAACCAAATCGATGGTGGGGCTTTTGCCTTTAGCTCCACACCACAAGTCATTACAATATATACATCATGTACATTTAATGCAGCAGGGTCAAAACTGGGGTGTTACACTATGGCTTGTTGGAAAGGCCTTGGCTCACCCACATTGTTGAAATCCATGACCATATTGACTGTGTTTCATGGATAATCATTTCGACTACATGGCATTATTGCTTCTCTTCAGGTCCAATTGAGAGGGAAGACTGTGCCGATCGAGGTTGAGGTGGTTGATGCACCCCTCAACTACAATATTTTACTAAGTAAGAACTGGATTTATGTTATGAAAGTGATCAATTCATTAGTATTTCAAGTATTATGCTTCCCTTTTGAGGACTGAATTGTGATGATCGACCAAATGTATTTCAATAATTATGGTTCCTCTGCATCATCGGGATTGGCTATCTTGATTATTGATAATTCTTATTTGGCAACTGAGAATGTTGGTGTCAAAATGTATCCATCATTAATGGGAGATTTTAATATTGTGGCACCAATACTAGCTATTATATCTAACCCTAGTAGTAATTCATCACCTATGAGTTCAATCCCATTTCTGACTGTGTATTTGGATGACCCATGGACTCTTCCTTCTCCAAGCAATTCAGATGAATATGTTAGACCTACTAGGATGAGAATGCCACATTTTGTAGTAGAGGTTTCATATCAAGTTGCACTTGCTCCTTCTATAGACCTTGGTCCTTCCTCTTCGCGAATACAGGAGGAGGATCTCCTTGCACTACCTACTTGGGCAGTTGCATCGCCATGCTCACATGATTGTCTTGATGAGATTTTTCCTTTATATGAAGTGATTCTCAATTCCATGAATGGTCCAGAAAAATCTTGGGAGGAGTTGCATCATTGATATTAATTTCTCCTGGAGCTTGAATAGGTCGAGCATGATGAATTTAGGAAGACCTTAAGCAAGAATGTTGGTCACCCTGTGGTCCCATTAGGTACTTATCGTATATATGCCAAAGGGAACATCGTGAATTTATCTCCTATGATTATGATCAACATTTCTTGGTTTCCTTTCAAAATCGAGAATATGTACATCGGTACGGACTCCTCACCTGATGAAGTCAAGAGATACACTGATATTTTTAAAAATCTTCATGATGTCTTTGCTTAGTCGTATGAAGAGGTGCCAAGAATTTACCCTCACATTTTCTAACATGAGATCAAAACATATTCTAATGTTAAACCTGTTCAACAATGTCTACATGAAATGAACCCTTGCAAAGCGCTTGCCATTAAGGATGAGATAGAGAAACTGATCAAATCCATTTTCATCTATCTAGTTTCCTTGAGTGAATGGGTGTACAATCATGTTCCGGTAGATAAGAAGCAGGGAACCATCCGAGTGTGCACTGATTTTTAGGACTTGAATTGAGATTTTTCGTAGGATAATTCCCCCACACCATTTATTGATTAGATTTTGGATGAGTGCATGGGGAGAGAAGTTTTCTCATTTATGGATGAATTTTTAGGGTACAACTAGATACATATTAAAACTGAGGACCAAAATAAGCCTTGCATTTATTTGTCCTTGGGGTACTTTTGCATACCGAAAAATTTCTTTCAGCCTTAAAAATGCCAGAGCCACTTTTCAATGGGATATGAATTTTTCTTTCCATGACCTCAAGAATTTTATTGAATTTTATTTGGATGACTTAGCTGCTCACTCCCGATTGAGGGTGGATCACTCGGATCATCTGCACTTGGTTTTTGAAAGACGTTGTCGATACAAAATTCAGTTAAACCCTCATAAGTGCATCTTTTGTGTGAAAGTGGGTCATTTGTTGGGATTTATTGTATCGAAGGAGGGGATTAGGGTAAATCTGTTGAAGGTTGAGTAAGTACTTTAGTTGTCTCCCTCACACATAATTTGAAATCTTCAAGGTCTCCTAATGATGGGAAATTTCTTGCGTCGATTATTTGTTAACTATACAAATTTTACTAAGGGATTTATGCAATTATTGAAGAAGGGTACTCCATTCATATGGGATGAGCGAGCTCAGGAGTCCTTTAAATCCCTTAAGAGATCCTTGGCATCACCCCCCATGCTTATTCCACTCGTCTATAGATGTGACTTCTTGTTATATGTGGTCATGACTCAAGAGACGATTGGTATGGTTATGGTCCAAGCAGATGATGATATACAAGAGCAAGTTATATATTATCTTAGCCAAAATCTCATTGATGCTGAACTTAGATATAGTCACATCGAGAAGTTGGCATTAATGAATGTTCATCTAGTCCAGTGGTTGAGACACTATATCCTGCTTCGTCAGACTATTGTTGTAGCTCACATCAATCCATTTCAGTTTATCTTGACTAGATGAATGATTGGGGGGGAGTATAATAAATTGATTGTCATTTTTCAAGAGTTCAACCTCAAGTTTGTTTCAATAAAGTCAAAGAAGTCGTTAATCTTTGCAGAGCTCATATCTGATATCCCTAATCTAGAGGAAGACAAGATTCATGAGGATTCATTCATAGATGAGCATATTTTCCTCATTTCAACTACCAACCCTTGGTATGGCGATATTATCATATATATACATACTTCGAAGGTTCCCTCTCACCTCTCGAGGTATGAACGACGACGCCTACGTCATAATTATAAGAAATACCTTATTATTGATGACACATTGTGTCGTCGTGGGGTGGATTCAATTTTGCATTATTATTTGACTCACGATGAGGTTGAGACTGTGATGAATGATTTCCACGGTGGGGCATGTGGTGGTCATTTATCTGGCTTGCTACAACCCAAAAACACTTAGGGAGGGTTACTATTGGCCTTCAATCTTCAAATATTGCGTTAATGTGGTCAAGTGATGCCACCCTTGCCAGGTGTTCGCATGAAATGTGTGCTCACATCCCACCTCATTATATCCTATTATTGCCGCCGGTATTTTCACTAAGTGGGGGGTAGAATTTATGAATTGCAACCTAGCATCAACTGGGGGGCATAATCACATCATAGTGGCCATAAAATACTTCATGAAATGGGCAGAGGCTATGCCTACAATTAAGTTCAATGGTGAGTTGGTCGCTCACTTCGTGTTCAACCATATTATCACTCAGTTCGGTATCCCGAAGGAGCTTGTCACTAACCATGGTAGGAAATTTCAGAATAAGATGATGGCAGTATTATCTTTGAAACTAGGGTATAAGAATGAAAACTCTTTTCTTTTACCCTCAAGTGAATGGGCAGGTTGAAGCAGTTAATAAATACTTTAAGGCCATTTTACAACAACCATTGCACAAAGAAAAACTAATTGACATATCATGCTTTATCTTGCTTTGTGGGATTATCAAACTACAGTAAACAATACCACCAAATTCTCTCCTTTTCATCTAGTACATGGGGTGGATTCATTATTACCGCTTGAGTGAAAGATTACTTCATAAAAACATGCCATATAGTTCCTAACTGATACTTCAGAATTCAAAGAATGTTTAGTCCACTTAGAGAACCTGGACGAGCAACGTTGGGATGCCATAGTGGCTCTAGAGGTAAACAAGCATTGTGTTAAATCCCAATGCGATAAGTCTATCAGGCCCCGTTAGTTTAGTCAAGGTGACTTGGTCCTTTTATGGGATCAAGCGAGTGAACCGCTTGGGGCGGGTAAGTTTAATCCTATGTAGCATGGGCCTTATGTGGTAAAGTGTGTCCTAGAGAAAGGAGCTTAGGAGCTGGAGCATTATGAAGGGAATTCCTTGGTGGAGCCCTGAAATGGGCTCTATATTAAGAAATATTATGCTTCATGTTTATCCGGGGCTGATACCTTATATAAATTACTGTACAAATTGTATAGTTTTTGTTTTATTCTAGTAGACTTATCGGTTTGTTGACATGATTCCTCTATTGTGGTAGATGTCAATGGGATCTTCAATCTATTTAAGATTCGTTGATGGTGTTAGCCACCATACCCAAAACCTAGTGTTAACCTCCTGGGTTATCTATGCACCTGAGGGTCAGTTGGTGTCTTTAGAAGGTGTGTGTATCTGGTCGTTGTCTAATAACTTTGTTGAGTACATTGTTGTGATTGAATTATTGCATCATGCCATCTCTAATAGTATCCTATCTCTTTAATTTTTCCTTGACTCCCAGTTAGTGGTGTCATAGTTAAATGGATTGTATTGGGTTAGGGATCCTACGTTATGGAGAAGGTTCTTGAGGGTAATATTTTTGGAGTGGTAATTTGATTTCATTACATACATTCATATACCTAGAATTTATAATCATATTGTTGATTCATATGAAAATCATGTATTAGATTGGCACTTGTTACATCCATAAAGAAGCATATAAAATTGAAATCACATACACATTTAATCATATTTGTAAATATAACAAACCGATCACTATTTTTTATTTCTGAATATAGTCCACAATGGTGTCATAGTACGAAAGGTCATAAGTACACAAATGGGGCGTTAAGCCTCCAAAGTACACATGACCAATACAAAATTTCTACATAGGAATCTATGCATGTGGTCCTGGGTGATTATCATGATAACATATTAATGCATTGGCCAACCACTTGAAAAGCCTAACCCATGGACAGGGTACCCCTACTGTGTGTCTCTGAATGGCCTCAGGAAAGTCCTCGACTTGCACCATGGGTATCCTGTGTGTTAGTTGGGCAATGTTGCCATGTATGTTCTGCAGTGTCTGCTCTTCACATGTACCTATCATCTCATCATGTCATCCCTTCCGTCAATGTCGAGGGAAACCATCTGGTCATTGTGGACCCATGTCTGCACAATACCTAATGTCATTACTTGTCACCACCAAAAACATTGTTTTTATTCCTAAACACATCAAAAATAAAAAAATATTAATAGTTCAAAAAACCGTACACATGGGATCTTACCTATATCTCCATATGTGAACCTTGATGGTAGGTTCATGTCAGTATCTCCACAAAATTCTATCCCTACATAGGGGTAGTCATCTATGGCTATGACATGTCTTCACCACCAATGGAAGAAGTTGGATGGGAAGGGAGAAGGTATCCTGCCTCCCCCTATCCTCCGCATCACCTCCTCCTAATGAGTCTGGGTTAGATCTCATAGACTGTGAGGAGGGACCTCAAATCTAGGGCCGAGGCTTAGTACCCTCTAAAATAAGAAAGTGATCAGCATGCTAGCGTACCCTAAGTTCTTTATCCTACCCAACTTGCAGTGAGTCACTTGTTGTTTCATAGTGCTAAAAAATGATGTGCTCTAGTAATATACAATAGGTCTCATGCACTCTAATAAGTAGAACATGAGAGGCTATGAATCCTGATGAAATGACGCTAAACCTATTACCTTGTCCAATACCAAAACTATCACTTTGAGACTAAGACTTTGGATAGAGTTCACTGGATCTTGACTTTCGATATTCTCTATGTCAGGAATGTAATAAAAAAATATGTACTCCTCAATAGTGAGTCCTCCACCCACTCCACGAGCTCGTAAGTTCACTACCTCACCTCAATGGGATAGTCCTGTGATGAATTAGATTCCCTCTACTTCTAGTCTCAGTGGCATACCATCTAGTATAAAGGCCTCTATGTTTGGATCCCAGTAATATACAAACATCTAGAGGAGTCCTGGTTGGGCCCTCAAACCCCCAAGTTAACAAAAATTGTACAAACCAAACCTTCTTAAGGCTTGTAGAAAATTCATGTCCCCAAGGACCACCCTATAACCATTTTTGTTCTCACGTTCTCTCCATTCCAAAACCATCCTTCCAAGAAAAAACCCATTTTTGTGAGATTTCACCATAGAATTTGACATAATCGGCCCTGTAAAAAACTTTTCTTTATGATAGTAGTGTATGTACATAGGTATGCTTTTCTTTTCCCTCATACATTAATCCCTATACATGGACCAGTGAACTATGAACTGCATGGGCCAGTATCATCAAGTTTGGTTGCTCAATGCAGAAAAATACACCACCAAACTAAAAATTAATGCATGGAATAGATGGAGAATGAGATTACGAATTACCTGGTCCTGACTGCTTTGAGTTTTGTGGCTTGTAGCTCCTAAAATCGTTGTTTGAAATTTCGAAGTCTAAGTTTCTCCGAATGCACTATTTTGGGTAAAAAGCAAATGGTATGGTAAAAATGGCATTTTTTTTACTATTTATCATATATTTTTTTAAACCCACTTGGCCTATAGTTTGGACTTCTTCTTAACCATTTTTTGCTTTTTGGGCTAATTTTGTTGTGTAGGAACCTCTTATGATGCACTTTCACCGAGACTTTGACCCGTTCACGCCTATGACAGATATAGTACTAAACTATCATATAAGATAGGATCACTTTTTCACATGCATCCTGCATTATTCTATAATCATTTCACCTTAACCATAGGTATGAACCCACTTCATGATTCCACACAACTCTTATATTGCTACTAGAGGTGGCTTCATGTAAGTGGTAGATCTCTCTGTATCATGGGTATGCTAGTTAGATCGCATTTTTCCACTTTGCTCCCATGATAAGAATATTCCTTTAGGTCGGGGAGTCTCTTGTAGTCCCACCATGTCTTTGAGTAAACACCTTCATGCTCTTTCTTGAACTTGATGCTATCCATATCCTATTGGGACTCCCTTTTATATCAAGTTGTGACTGCATTTGCATAGGTTCGCTTGCCATATTAAGCTTTATGCTGACTCCCTGCTTTAGTTTATAAGCCATATAGCCCAAGCTTTCCTCAATCCTAGCCAATAAGAGCCTCCCATATATATTTTGTAGCTTTATTATCCCTTACTTGTAGGAGACATCCCCCCGAGTGTCCTTATCTTACATATGCTTCCTTGCATTGAGCGTAGGTGTGTTCCACTGCTTTAAACTAGTTTTCTTGCCTGTGACACTTGTTTCCTCCTTAATGTATTATAAGCAATTTTATTCTTTTTCCATCTTTTCAAATATCAAAAATACCAAAAAATAATAAAACACAAAATGTAGAATGGGAAATGATATTACTTTCTATTGGAAGCCATCGTGTCGAGTCGCCTTCAAACATAGAACGGTACATTCATTCATTGGTTGGGTTACTAGTATGACTTTAGGAGTTGTACTCATTATTTTGAGTTTCGTCTACCGACTAGTTATGCTTCCTGTCCCTATGGAGCCTTTGTTGATGCCTCCTATGTCACAGAGCTGTCCTGGTATGCATTTTTGGGTCTATGCTTCTTGTGAATCTTCATCTACCTTATGGTCTTGTTCGAAGGAAGTTTCAACCTGAGTCGGCCATTCCTCAATTATATTGTCTCTAAATGTTGACCATTCCTAATACAGTTGTTATTGGTTCATGCAAATATTGTTTGCGTTCTTCCAATATATCCAACATTGTTGTGTACCTCATGTTGGTTGATGGGGGATGCCTTAATTCCCTCCTACCACCGAATTCTATGCATTGAATTCAGAACATCTATTATGGAATAGGGATCTATAGTCCATTGATTTCCTTGAGACTTGTAGTCATCAGTCGCAAGTTATATTGCCATGGACAAATTCCTGAATACATCAATTTCCCCTGATCGATGGATTCTCTCAAGTGCTTGACCTCAAAACCTCTATTCGTTTGTTTGCACGATGTACCTTGATTTGCATTATCATTATCGGTGGGATATCTCACATATGTTAACGATATAATCAATGATCGATAATCAGGCAATGGCCCATTAGTTTCGACTACAACACCTTTATTCACGTGATGGGACGTGTACTAGCGACAGTATGTGTCAAAGACCTTCAAGCTTGGTGGAATCCCATATATGCTACCTCCTTGATCGTGCCAGTATTTATGAGATTTCAGCTCTCATGACCAGATTCTAGTGTACCATTTGATGTCTTCATTTAGTATGGATACCTTACATCATTGTATATTGTACGTGGTGATGAACACCTATGACATATGTCTATTATGCCTATTCACGACCATTGTGCTCTCATGTATCTGAGATTGCTATCTCTTTGTAGTTATTGTAATGGGGTATTCACCCCTATTATGTGTAGAATCACCAACCTTACATCAATGGGACAATAAGGTAGATTTCATGGAAAAGAGCTAAAACAACAAAGAATATCGGTAACAATAAATCAACTAAACATGTATGGCTAAACTAATAAAAGAAAAAAACACGAAATGTATACCTTCTTTTTCTGAAAAATGGGCCATCATGGCCATCTCGGAATTGGTCTGCCTCTCAACAGGATGGGTCTCTAGGTAGGTACAGAGGATGTATCAATGTACTAAGTGAGAATAGTAGGGTAACAACATGATGGAAAAAGTGGGGTGTGAATAATAGAGAATAATGGTTTCTCACCATACTCACAAAATATAATAATGGAAAAAGGGACAAGAATCTTTTGAAAGAGACCTTCACAATGTTTTTATAATATCTTCTTATGTTTTTTGACCTATTCTCTCTTTTAGGGTTTTGGAACCCTATTTAGGGTTTTAAGCCCTATTTAGGGGTTTTAGCCCTTTTTGAGTGTTTTAGTCCCTTTTTAGGGGCTTTAGCCCCTTTTTGTGGTTTTTGGGATTTTTTTGGGAGAGAATGAGGGTAAACCATAGTTGTGAAGGTAAAAAATAAGGGAAATATGGTAGGAATGTGATGTATGTAACATCCTCGACCCTCCGACCAGCAAAGAGGACGCTACCATACACTAACCATCAGGGAAACTAGCCCCATGAACATGTACATACATCTAAAACTAAAGTAAAATGTTTGGAAGTAAAAACATGTTGAGATGCATAATCGTTTATCATACAGCAGAAGCAAAACCATACATTCCAGCATTCAACATGTTCATCATAATTCATTAGACATCAAATATGATTGCAGAGATGAAATATATGATAAGGCTTATCTTTGAATGAAGAACTCGTCCTGCAACCAGCTACGTCGCTGCAACGTTCTGCCCAACCATAGGAAAACATGCTCCTCAATATCTCAACAATGATGCCACCCTCGAGTTGGGAATGATTTCCCCAAGAAATAAGGAACAAGCAAGCTTACACATAGCCAAGGATACCCAAATCAACCAAGCTGACATAGTAGGGTTTATCAGGCTATGAAGGAGCTGGGAAAAGCTAAATGCTAAGCTAGTGAACTCATTGAAGAGCTAAGGACTCCTACACCAGAACTAGCCTGACTTCTAGGACACCCACACACACCCAACACTAGGAAATCAGTCCCTTCTCTGCTACACAGTCCCTCAAGCCCTGACCCCCCTTTCCAGTGCTACTCCGGGATTGTGGAGAAGAAAGCCATCCCTCTAGCCCTATCTGTGTGGCTCCCAAACACCCTAGGTTTATTAGGCAACCCAACCCTTCATCCCACTCCAGCACAGTCCGAAGATCAACCACTGCATACACGCAGCGAAACAAGGTATTCATAGCTTGATAGGGAAATCGATTCCTGAGTCATTCTTGGCCCTATCGTGGCTAAAACGAATCCATAAGAATCTACAGTAGTCCAAAACGTAGCTGAACCACAACAAACCAAATCGTGGGTGAAACCAAAAATCACGGGGAGAACAATAGCCCCTATCTCATCATTGAAACAACAGGAAATGCACAGCCCAAAAATGGAAGAAGAAAACACACATAGTCTGAAATGGAAGAATAAATTGGGCTCTCAGTAGCATTCAAAAATCATAGGAAAAACAATAGCAACCCAAATCGCGGATTAAACCAACAACAAGCCAGAATCATGGATGAAAACCATGGCGATTTCACATACACAACAAAAATCATGCCCTTGAGGCTGCTCTTCTAGCTCACTGCATGAACAAAACCAAAGGAGAACCTCGACCAGTGCGTGAGGAAAAATGATGGGAAATCTGTGTGTGAGGAAAATAGAACGTCTCTTTGCGTGAGGATGGAATTCCCCAGACCACAATCATGAAGGTGAAGACCAGGCCAACTACCTCTGTGAGGGAAACGATGGCTCTCCTCTGGGTAAGCGTAGCGTTAGAGTTGATAGTATCCTTCCATACTAATGCCCCCCATGCCCATGTTTCCTCAATAAATAAATTCTTTCAACTAGCGCCTGCCCAAAGGACTTGGTGGCTGAAAGAGACAAGAAGGTGGTTGACACATGGAACTTTCCCAATGGATCCCATGGTTAGAAAATCCCCCCCTCTTAACCTTAAGAAATCATGCCCTTTTCATTATCGTTGCACCACCATAACTAGTTGTAGGTTTTTTTAATTAATTTTGTATATTTACATGATGCCATAACTATAATGTGCTAGATAGCACGATGTACCATCAGTAATGATTCCAATCGCCGAAACATAACACAACCAAATCGATGGTGGGGTTTTTTCCTTTAGCTCCACACCACGGTTAATTACAATATATACATCATGTACCTTTTAATGCAAATGGGGTCAAAACCAGGGTATTACAATCCCCTCCCCCCTGGAATAACACCATCCTCGGTGTTCCAATACATAGGAATACACATACAAGTTGCACATCCAAAATTTCAAAATTTTGCAGATCTGTCCCATGTTCAATTATTTACTTTGAACTTTCAGGACCAAGCCCTTTTGCTTCCACAAGATTCTCCTACCAGTTCTCAACTTTCAGCTCATCCCCAAGTCTAGGAACTTTATGGATGCTAACCTCTTAATGTTCCTTGGTTGGGAAGTTCCGGCGGTAATGATGTCCTCCGCATTTCCAACATTTCGCTGGCTGCTTCATCTTTACCTGCTCAATTTCCTTTGAGTCTTCATGCCTGGAAAGTTTCTTAACGGACCGATTGGATGAATGCCCCATCATTGATCCACTTTCCTTTCCCTTACGGATTGCTCCTAGAAGGATTTTTACCTCCTTTTGCAAACAAATAGATTCTTGCAAAATATGGTGGTTCATCTCATTTTGCCTTTTCTATATCTTGAGCATCTCTCCAATATTTTATTGGGTCTTGGAAATTGTTTGAAGGAGACTTCCAGTCAAGTCCAATAGCTTTTGTTGTACTTCCATGATCAATGTGCACGATTGGATTTCACTTTTCTCACCTGTGAAATGCATCATTGTAATTCTGTTAGACCAAGCATAATGTAAGCATTAAAACCAGTCAATTTAATTGCCCAATTGGCATGGCAGTCCAAGTCTTATCAAAGATACTTTCATACTTTTCATTCCTTCCGAACATGCACATGAGCTCATTCATGTCCATTCTTGGGCAAGGAATTAACTATTCCAGCATTCACAATTTATTTTAAGCAAATAAACACATTCTATTTTCAGCCATACATGCATTCAACAATTTTCTGTTTTCATAAATGCACAAGCATATATATATATATATATATAATCGAATTTTTTTTTCCCCTCTTTGTCTTCTTCCATTCTAGAACCCACACCACCATTGTGGTTTTCATGCTCTTAGCCTCTTTCACTTCACCGTGAATGCTGGACCAACCCTTTTTGGCCATGACACTTAGTGTCCTTGGTCTATTCCAGACCTCTCAACCATGGAGTCTCTCCACACGGTTCATTTACAACTCTTGGCTACTAGGGCCTTAACAGTCCCACTAGTACCTTTTTCATTATCGCTCATTCTGAGATATTCAGGACAGTCACATGTCCACATGCACCCCTAGGATGCCCTCATGTCCTCGCTCCCAACGATACCTATATTCAAACATTGAATAGACACATGTTTAGTTTATTCTCATTGGTTTGCCTCTAAACAAGAGTTAGAAGATTATAACTTAACCACATACACATGTATATTCATAAGAAAGAAGTTGCAGGATAATCCAATACTTATCTGTATTGTGCATTTCCTCTCTGATCCATAGGGTCGTGCTTCGCTCTGCAAGCCTTGAGATTGCCTATGGACTTGGATGTTAGGTCAGCACGCAGGCTGCTCCACAACATCAAATAATTAATGTCTAGCCTGTACACCTTCACACTGACTGGGCTTGGAACTTTACCACAACCATTTCTAGGTCCAGGATCTACTATGGATCCCCAGGCATATAACAACCTTATTTTTTGTAACAAAACATCTCCTTCCAGTACACCTTCACGCCGACTGGGAAGGAAACTTTACCACGACCATTTCTAGGTCAAGTATCTACTATGGATCATAGGCATATAACAGCCCTATTTCAGTAACACCTTCACAACATCTCATCAATCCTCACAATCTCCATAACATCCACAACATCTTTTTATACACATCAAACCTTCCACCACAACCCCTCACAACAACCGTTTACCCTTTTCTCTTTAGTGTGCAACACCAACTACATCTGTTTAGCCTGACAACACATGCAATATAAGAAAACTCATCAGTGTTATTGCTCTAAAACTGTAATCATATTTCATATCATTCACTATCAAGTATTGAGACACCAGGAGTGCATCCACTCCCTAGGGTGTAGTCAATATTGAAAACCTTTTCATGAATTGACATCGGGAAAGTGTGCACCCCTTTCCGATGTGAGCCATGTAGGCCCTATTCATACTCAAGCAATTTGTCATAATGGAAATAAAATCAAACATGCTCTGCATATTGAATTTAACAATTTGACATGCATATTCTTAGTTAGGGTCGCAGAACACTTATCCATTTGTTGATGTAGTATTCCTTCGTTAAGGAGGAATGAGGGCTCCCTTCTCTAAGTTGACAGTCCATTGGTTTTCCATCCCAACTCCTTTTTTACATTCCATATCCTACACATGTCTTAGCGACATAATCTATACCATCTCACTCATGTTGCTTACCAAACATGTAGTGCAGATGGGACATTTCCAAAATGTCCAATGGAGTTTCACCCGAAACCCATTTCCAAGATAGGGGAAACCTCCCCATGATGTTTGACTCCTGTAGGCCATCACACATGGTCTTCCTGCAATGTGTACCCCTAGCACATTCATCAAGTAGCCAAACAGTCAATCATTATCTACTAATACAATCCAAATTTGATTGTTCCAAAACCAAGCAATGGCATTAGTAATTAAAGTCAATATGAGTTTGCAACTCTGTCTACTACAAAAATTGATTTGCTTAGCAATGAGGTGATCCTGATTTGTTGGTCTCTTGTAAGCAGCACCACTATGCCCGTTATAATTTTATGCTTACTAGCATAACATGAATATCCACTTACAACACATCTTCCTGACACAATTCTATGCAAGCCAATAATGATTAGTAGTTGTCAGCAATTTCTCAAATCC
Organism: Pseudotsuga menziesii; assembly: GCA_001517045.1. Lineage (NCBI taxonomy): Eukaryota > Viridiplantae > Streptophyta > Pinopsida > Pinales > Pinaceae > Pseudotsuga > Pseudotsuga menziesii. Next base: position 247,285 of record LPNX011042083.1, on the reverse strand, counting down.
GAAATTTACAAGTTCAAATTGACAACCCATTCTGCATACAAACTATTTTCACAACCATGAGACTCTTCTCATGAGTTTTGGCTCTTTCACATGGTATCTTTCAGCCTTCGTTGTGGTCTTACCCACATTGCCATCCCCCAACCAATCTACCTGAAATTTGAACTTCAATTAGCCAAACACTTTGTAAGTCACCATGGATATAACATTTCATTGCTGCAACAATCGCTGAAGCATTTTCAGAATTATAGAATTCAAACACTTCTATCTGTTAATCACATCGATATTACCAAAACTCATTTACTTCATGTGAATCATTATCATACTAAAATTGCAAGTTATAGTCACATCATTTATGCAATTTAAATGAAATTTTTAGATACTCCTTACTTCACAGGCATATCATTTGTACCACCTTGCCCTTCCATGGAGCATTCTAGCAGCCAATCGATCATGACTACCCTCTTCATTCACATACTATCCTGCATTCATAACAACTCCTGAAAGGATTTTGGAATTATCATCAGTTCATCATTCCAGCCATTAGTTAGTCATGATAACACAAGCACTATCTCGATGCATTCATGCAATGCCTCACAACATTTGCACCTACACTTATGTATGCATATTCACTCAATGCTACCGTGTATTGATTCAGGAAAACTACGTAGTCAAACATACTATGGCCTAACCATGGCTACTTCATATAGGCTGCATTACTATAATCAAGACCACCAGTCCTCACTTGTTCTAGTTATTAAGTTCATATCAAGATTTACAGGTCAAGATTCTATATGAATGTAGCATAAATTTTAAATAACCACAAGGTATGGGACCTCTTTCCCTTACCATTCCATGCAATTGTCATAATTAAACCATTACCTGCATGGATCCTACTTACACCCTTGACATTACCATTTTAGTTGGTCTCTTGCAGGAGATTGCAGAATCCACTCACCAACTTTTGATCCTGGATTTGTTATCCCTTTCTCCATAAGGTTGACTGTCACCTTCATCAACATCAGCAACAAATTTAGCCATGCTCATGTTGTCGTTGGTTTTTCTACTAATATCAACACCAATACAATATTTACCATTAGTGGTTCATTGTAAATGTATAATTCCCACTACTCTTACCAACATGTAATATCCTATGCATGCAAGGCATATCCCCATACATTTTATGTACAAAACTTATAAAATATAATATAATTAGTAAGACATGGGTTAAGGAAATTTCCCTTTTCAAGTCCCTCATCTTTGCATGGAGCTCCTCTTCCACAAAACGGCTGGTTCGACTTCATGGTCTTTTCTACATCTAGGCATGCAATTTTCGGATTTGTCCATATTGATAGCATCACATTTTTTTCAAACAACCACTAGTACTTTTATTCTCCGCATTCAAACTCTGGTGGTTCTTCCTTGTTCCTTTTTGAATAAGCTTTCCATTCTGACTTCGGGTGTGAAAATCACATCACTTCTAAAATGATGATTTTCACCAAATTTATGCACTTTTACACACTACGGTATTCTGGTTTGGAATGCCAACTTCAGCCACCTAGAATTTATCCCTTTTCAGCCCTATAATCCACTGAAAAACAACTGAAATTCGCTGAGAAATCCAACTTGGAAAACTCAAAATTCCCTTTTTCCCAATTGGACCTCTTCCCAACTAAAATTTCGACACTTCGGCGGTCCAATCAGCTAAAATTTTTTGATGCTCATCGGTGGTCCAAACAACTAAAATTTTCTAATGTATCGGCGATCCAATCCATTAATCTTTTCTGATGTATCGACGGTCTGGTCCTCTATTTTTCCCTAATGTGTCGATGATCTGAATAACTAAATTCTTCCAATGCTTCAGGTCGATCTTCCTCTAGCTTCCGACATGTCGGCGGAGCGATCTTCTAAATTTTTTCGACGTTTTCAACACTAACATTAGAGGAAATTTCAACTCAAAATGGGCATTTTAACTTTTATTCAAATTCCATGTCATCATGTGTTAGCCAATGAAATTTCTTTAAATTTGAAATACCGTATAGGTCTTAAACACTTTTTTAATATAAATTTGGGGATAGGTATCATAAAAAAACTACTTTTTTGTTTGTATTTTTGACATATCGCCGTGTGTTTTTATTCAAATTTTGATTGGGAGAGTTCGTTGGATGCGGAATTAAATTCCAAAACCAACGAGTACCCACTCGGCATACTTTTGACAGACTCCGCTACCCCAAAAACAAGAAATACCCGAAAAAATGGAATGATGACATCATCATTCCATTTTTTCGGGTATTTCTTGTTTTTGGGGTAGCAGGGTCTGTCAAAAGTATGTCGAGTGGGTACTCGTTGGATGCAGAATTAAATTCCACATCCAATGAGCTCTCCCAATCGAAATTTAGGTAAAAACACAGGGAGATATGTCAAAAATACAAACAAAAAAGTAGTTTTTTTCTTTTCTTCCTCCAAAATTAATAAATATTATTTTATTATTTTAACTATTATTTTATTAGTTCATTTTAGGAGGCCCATTTTGAGTTGAAATTTGCTCTAATGAGAGAATTTTTCATTCTCTTTTCTCCTCCGTGTCAACGCCCTTATCATCTATCTTCCGCCGCCATTGCGGCTACTTCATTATCTATATTCCACTACCGTTGCGACTGCATCATCATCTATTTTCCATCGCGATTGCGGCTACTCCATCAACTAACTTTCGATGAAACTTCCTTGATCTTCTGTCGACATATCGACACCTTCATCATCTATTTTCCATCGACGTTTGCTGCCGCATCGGCTGCTCCATTGTCTGATTTTTGCCAACGTATTGGCTATTCGAACAACTAAAATTTTTCGATGCATCAGCAGACCAAACAACTAACTTTTTCCCGATGTTTTATGTACTTACGATTTTTTTTGGAAAATTTTCATTTTGTCTTCCTCTTCTTGCCACTGCCACGTCGGCTACTTACTCAACTAATTTTCACCAACGTTTTCCGTCGCATTGGCTGCTCCATTAAGTAATTTTCATGGACGTTTCAGTGGTCTTCCAAAGATCTCTACCGACATTTCAGCTCCTCGATGAACTAAAATTTTCTGACGATTTCCATACTTAGAAAAAATTTCGAAAAATTTATCTTCTTCATTCCTCCGCCTCCGCATCGGCGGTTCGATTATCTAAAGCTTTTTTATGCTTTCGGCACTTAGAAATGTTTTTCGGTGAAATTTCCTTCTTTCTCCTTCGTGTCGACGCTTTCGTCCCTTTCCTTTCGCCGCCGTTGCGGTGACTACTCCCTCTTCCAGCCGCTTTGTTGGCTCCAATTTATTCTCTTTTCCGTTGACGCCCTGTTGACTCTTCCTCCCGCCGCCGTCACCACTGGTCTATATTGGATGTTCCTTCGACTAAATGAGCCAACTTTTTGGTAGTATTCAGCTGATCTCTACCACCGTTTTGGTGGTATTCAGCTGAACGGATCCGACGTATCGGTGCCTCCATATTCTTTCTTCTGCCACTGTGTCGGCTGTCCCATTAGCTAATACTATTCACTGCATCAGAGGGGCTTCATACTGAGTCTCCTGATGAGCTAACAGTCTGACACTTAGAAAAATTTTCCAAAATTCCTTTCCGACTGTCCCTCATCGGGTGGCCTTCTGACTATGCTATCCGATGTATTGGAGGAGCTTCCAACTAACTCCTCCAATGATCTGACAAGCTTGACACTTAGAAAATTTCAACGAAAATTTTCTGAAGATTTTCTGTCATTCACATTTCTTCCTACTGGGCAGAGAGAATCCTGGCTTTACTAGTTGATTCATCACAGCCCATTTAGGCCCATGATGCAACATTTGCTCTGATACCACACTGTAACATACCCCGCCCTTCGACCGGTGAAGAGGACGCTACCATACACTAACCAACCGGGAAACTAGCCCCATGAACATGTACATACATATAAAACTGAAATAAAATGCTTGGAAGTAAAAACATGTAGAGATGCATAATCGTTTATCATATAGTGGAAGCAAAACGATACATTCCAACATTCAACATGTTCATCATAATTCATTAGACATCAAATATAATTGCAGAGATGAAATAGAAGAGAAGTCTTATCTTTGAATGAAGAACTTGCCCCGCATCCAGCTACGTTGCTGCAATGTTCCACCCAACCATAGGCCAGCGTGCTCCTTAATCTCTCAGCAACACTACCACCCTTGAGCTGGGCATGATTTCCCCAAGGATCAAGGAACAAGTAGGCTTACACATAGCCAAGGATACATAAATAAGCCAAGCCGAAATAGTAGGGTTTATCTAGCTATAAAGGAGCTGGGAAAAGCTGAATGCTAAGTTGGTGAGCTCATTGAAGAGCTAAGGAATCCTACACTAGAACTAGCCTGACTTCTAGGACACCCACACACACCCAACATTAGGAAATCAGTCCCTTCTCTACTACACAGTCCCTGAGGCCCTGACCCCCCTTTCCAGTGCTACTCCGGGGTTGTGGAGAAGAAATCCATCCCTCTAGCTCTTTCTGTGTGGCTCCCAAACACCCTAGGTTTATAAAGAAACCCAAGACTTCATCCCATTCCAGCATAGTCTGAAGACCGACCAATACATACACGCAGCAAAACAAGGTATTCACAGCTTGACAGGGAAATTGATTCCTGAGTCGTTCTTGGCCCTATCGTGGCCAAAACGACTCCATAAGAATCTACAACAGTCCAAAACATAGCTTAACCACAACAAACCAAATCATGGGTGAAACCAATAGTAAACCAATAATCATGGGGAGAACAAAAGCCCTTGCCTCACCACTGAAACAACGAGAAACGCACAGCCTGAAAATGGAAGAAGAAGACACACACAGTCCAAAATGGAAGAAGAAATCGAGCTCTCAGCAGCAACCAAAAATCATGGGAAAAACAACAACAACCCAAATCATGGATTAAAACAACAACAAGCCAGAATTGTGGATGAAAACCTCGGTGATTTCACATACACAGCAGAAATCATGCCCTTAAGGCTGCTCTTCTAGCTCACTGCATGAACAAAACCAAAGGAGAACCCCGACCGGTGCGTGAGGAAAAACGATGGGAAATCTGGGTGTGAGGAAAAAAGAACGTCTCTCTGCATGAGGATGGTTCCCAACAATGGGTGAGATACATATAAAATGTGACATGTATATGGATGAGGCGGGATGTCCCTACTCATAATCATGTCAAAAGAATAAATAATGGTATTGAGGCTCACAAATATGGGAGGCAATCAATACTTATACAACTGATGTTACATAATGGTGGTATCAATGAGAGATAGAATATGATGATGATATGAAGAACTGATAAATAGGAACAATGGAATTCTCATGGAATGCAATATCTTCACAACTGATGCTCTACTAAATCTGGAAGTGTACATGAATGGAGGGATTCAATGACGGAGAGTCAGAATGTCTATGGTAGAATATGCTACATCAATTACTAGAAATACATGGAAGCACTGTACTAGGGGCTTCAAAATACCATTTCCAACGCAACTCGAAAATCACAAGGGACATGAAACTGTATGGGTCCCACAGTAGACTCACCAATGTGCTAGAGTCAAGTCACAACTTGGGTATTCTACCAAATAATGCACGAACAAATACCCAGTAGGAATCTCTATGTTGCAATGATGTAGTTGAAGTCGAGCATGTGAGACACAAGCACTTCAAGAGGCACTAATGACTCCTCTCAAGTGGTCCAAAAAACTCATAAATAAAGTGAATGAAACTAGGATATAGGGACCTCTTGGTCTATCCTCTGGAATAGATTTGTTGATGTCAATAGAGGGAGACCTGCCACTAATCATGGAAATCATGTTTCCTTGACGAGAAGCATGAGGGGGTAAGAAAAAATGTGAGACAATCTAGGTACTGGCACAATGAATGGGGAATAGGGGGGATTGAAACTTCCTTTGTTTAGAGTATGATGACAAGGTTGACCTGGAAGCAAATGAAACTGACTCATGGGAGAGGGATCATAGCTGTAATATTGGGAATGTAACTGTAAATGGGAAATATTATGGGAGGTAACTGGAATATGAATACTCAGGGGATCCAAGGAAGACTCATCGTAGAATACTTTGAAAAAAGGAGACCCAATTGGGGGAAGATGCCAAAATTTATATGAGGTGGCGCCAAAAGACACCGTTATGATACGATATCGTGGATTTTTAGCAAGCTCGAGAAAGTAAATGCTCAATGGTGTTTTCAATTTTAGAGAGCTTGAAAACATGAAGAAGACTCTAGTGGGGTCTCTTTTTGGTTTATAGTCCCCTATTCCCGAAAAAGGATAAAATTGTACACATGATATCTCTCCCAACCTTTGGGGAAGGAAGACTTATTTACCGTTGGTAGTCCAATTAGGATAGAAAAGGTTAAACCTATACTGACTGGATAGTCATTCAAATAATTTCATGAGCATGAACGAAACCAAGTTTTCTTGACAATATTTTCTTGATGAGAAGGCTGGAAAAGAGCTAAAAGAGAACCTGTAATGAGTTTTTTCATAAAGTATGGTCGTAGTGTCCAAGGAAGCATAAAAGGATATAGAGGGAAATGTTCATGGCTTGAATGTTCCAAGGTGGTCCTTTTCTTATGATAGTCTACATAGTCCGAAAAAGGAAAGAAACGAGGCTACATAGACTCCCTTCCAAATACTTTAATGAGCATGAAAGGAAGCAAGCGTGCTCGACAATCTTTTCATTATTTTAAGAGTCGAAAAAGAGCTTAACATAAAATCTATAATGGTCAATCAAGCATGGGGGAATTGTTCGATGTATGGAAATAGGTTATGTTGTGAAGATGGTTGATGGGCATAAATGCAGAAAAATGGTGGGGCCTCCTTGCGGTATGATGGTGTTATAATTTGAATTCCATATGATCTTCAAGAAGAGAGTTCTTATTATTTTGCAGTAATTGAATGGAGGATGAACATACAAACTAAGAAAAACAAACCACACAGAAAACAGATAAGTATTGCTCAGGAATTTACAGTATATTCATCATAATAATATCCAGTGTACAATAGATTACAAATAGGTAGAATTCGAATGCATGAGAAGTGAATTTGAATTCTCCAAGTAGATAAGACTGTATCTAAATGGATCTCTAACTCAAGGTCTCCCAATTAATATTGGAGTCCATCAAATCAACTCTTCAATGACCAATAACTCCAACAAACAGTAATAACTAGTTAACTCAGTGCAACTGAGTGTGGTAGGTGAACAAAAGCACTCCTCCACATGCATGCATGCATTATCCATGCAAAGCATGCACTATCTAACTGATAGTGAGTCATCTGAAGGTAACTAAAGGATAAATGTGGCTAACTAGTGCTAACTCCAACTAACTGAATTAGGTTGGTTCCGGGACTCCTAGTGGATCCTAAAATATACGGATTTGTCTAGGAGGCACCCTCATTGATTCATGCACATGCAGTAAGTGGCAGTTAAACTATAGCATTGTCCCCCACACTTCAATGTTTGGTACATGTGTCCCCATTGGGCCATGTGGACCCAATTGCACTAGTGGACTCATTTAATTAATTAAGGTTCCTAAGTTAGGCAATAATTAATCTAATAGACATTTGACCAAGGGAGGATTAATAATCCTAACACCCCCCTTGAATCCTAACTTGGACAACTATGGGACCTGGTAACAAGAACATAGGTCACCCAAATAGAATATAGAAGATAATAATAAAAAAATGCTGCTTAGTACAACTGAGGAAACAAGGGAAAACCTCATGGGAAATCCCCCCCCCCCCATTAAAAAATAAGTATGAAAATAGCAATCTATAAGCTATATTTAGAAGAAAGAAGCTTCCTCCTTAGACAAATAACTTGAGCAAAACACTGCTATTAAAAATTGCAGCTCTATGCAACAACATGGACCATTAGTGGACCTCTCAATGTACTTTTGAACTGATGACTTTGTTTGGTTCTGCTGGATGGTGAAGGTAGGGAATTATCAAATCTCTACTTCTGTGGGCCATGTAGATGATCATTCACCATCATCAAGTAGCACCGACCTGGAACTTTGCTGCACCATTCTGTGAGACATAGTGCAGCATGTTGATTCTGATACTGGGACCTAGTTCTTCTTTTGTCTTCTAGAACTCTAGCACCACTTCCAGCTGCATCAAGAATATTTTGAGCCCATATGGGTTTAGGCTTCTGATTTGGAATGGGTACTAGATCTAGATCTAGAATCTCTTGAGATTCAGTCTCAATAATAGGATCATGATGTATGTGATCTTGTTCATCTGAATCTGAAACATGTAGCACATCATCATCATCAAAAATAGGAGGAGAAATGGTTATACCTTCCTGTGCTGCTAGAGGAGTATCATGCAACTGATCTTTTTTGAACTGAACACTTCTTTCAATGAAGCATCTTCTGGTAGCAACCTCCATCAGTTTGTAATCTTTTGAATCATATGTATATCCGAGCAGAATGCATTCGCTACTTTGGGATTAGAAGGCCTTTCTCTTGTCAAGTAGTATCCTGGCTCAAGCTTTGGAACCAAAAACTCTCAGATGAGAGACATTGGGCATATGCCCATGTAGTGCTTTGAATGGAGTCACCCCAACTACTGACTTGTGGGGAACCCTATTCTGCAAATATGAAGCACAGTTTACTGCTTTAGCCCAAAGAGAAGGAGGTAGATGCTTGCCATGGAGAAGGCAGGTTTCCATCTCTTTCAGTGATCTGTTCTTCCTCTCAGGCACACCATTTTTCTATGGTGTGTATGGAACTGAGTGTTCCATTTGAATCCCCTCTGATTCACAGAAATTATGGAAATCTCTTTTGACATATTCTCCTCCTCCATTGGATCTTATTGACTTGACCTTCTTATTGAATCTGTTCTCAACCACAGCTTTAAAAATTTTAAAAGTCTCAAAAACTTCTGATTTTAGCTTCATGAAGTAGATCCAGCAAGTACCTAGAACAATCATCAATAAAGGTCAGAAAATACCAGCAACCATTAATGGATTTTGTGGGCATAGGTCCATCTGCATCATTGTGTATCAAATAAAGTGTAGAGACAGCTCTATGAGCCTTCCCAACATCATAATTCTTTTCTGTATGCTTACCTACTAAGAACCCAACACATACTCCATTAGAAGTTTGGATGGAGGGAAAACCTTCAACCATGTTATCATTGTGGAACTGCTTTAGATATTTGAAATTGAGATTTCCAAATATCTCATGCCAAATCTTGATAGTGTTGTTAGCATGAGACAATAAAGTTGTAGGAGGAGAAACATGCAAGACATTTGAAAACTCATAAGCTTTGGTAGAGTGATTTGCAATACCTTTCTCTACAAGATTTCCAGTAGATTTTTCTGTAATCTCAACTGAGCCTGAATTGAATGTGACCCTCTTGGGAGATCCTGTATGTGTCATCTGGTAAATAGATAACAAGTTAGTAGCAAGGGAGGGAACATATAATACATTCTTGAACTCACCATGCTTCGCTCTGACTGAGGCCCTTCCTTCTGCTGGAATCTGGGAATCATCTCCCATGTGAATATTAGGCCCCTTTGATAGTGAAAGAGTAGAGAAGGATTCTTTGGAGGCAACCATGTGGTTGGAGGCTCCAGAATCTATAATGTATGCTGAGGATGGAGAGAGATTTGATTTCAAAGCATGACACCTTTTGACATCTTCTATCGGTGCTTCTTAATTAGGCTTCTTTGCTCTTGAGGAGCAATGTTGTGCTGATTGAGAAGAGAGAACATTTCCTCAAGTTGCTTCCTTATACAATGTTCTTCAAGATGATATCCCTTTTCACAAAATAGACATAAATTCTTTTCAAATTTATTCTTCTTAGAGCCGAAGCCCCCTTTGGAAGATTGCTGATTTGATTTAGGATTCAAATAAGTTGTCTCTTTATCCTTCTTTGATTTCCCCTTTTCTTGTGCTTTGGAGGAGTTAGTAACCAATAAAGCTTGATATTTGGAAGTCTAGATGACTCCCATTCGAATCAATTTATCTTGTTCCTTGATAAATGACTCGAAGAATGAATCTAGAGAAGGTAGTTTCCAATCAGGAAAGCTTTCCTGCTTGGAATGAAACATAGAGACATAGACATAGTACTATTGGCCGGAAAAATGATCCTAGGCCAACTTACAGAAAGAAAACCCACACACTCAAATTAATGCAATCTTGTATGTGTTTAAAGTAACTATCCTTCACAGGATCAAGGCCCTACTGCCTGTATGATGTGCTCTTAGAATAGAGAGTCTTTCTAAGGTGGGTGTGTGCCAATTTTACTCAAACCAAACTACTAACAAATCAAAGAAATTTAACCTAATGACTAACTAATGCTAAAAATTATCTTAAGCTAAATGTAGAAAATAGTAGCTCCTAATTCTATTCTATGATAACCTAAATCCAGGCTACCTATCTTGGCCAAGAGCATGAGTTAAAATTAATATTAATTCAGCTTGCATTTAAAAGATAAACATATAATAAATTAAATTGAAGAACAGTCTCACAATCAAACTATTACATGCTAAAAAAACTTAAAAGCTCTTACAAATTAACGGATTAAGATCACGAAAAAAATGTTAGATGCTTTTAATTCTGCAAAGTAAATCAATACCAGCTGATAGATCAAATGCAACAACAATCGCTATCTTTCAAAATAAGTTTTAAAAGACTCTGATCATAAGAAATGAAGCATAAACTAAAATCAAAGTTCACAGTTTACTTCAATCCCACAGAAGATAATGATGAACAGAAAAAGTAATCTGCTTCAATTACTCCATAAAAGAAAATTTACAAAGCTATGAGAATAGGTTCCAATGTCTATTCAAAGCACCATAGATTCAAAAGAATTTTGATGTATCAGCCTTAGGAAACACCTCCGTCTTTGGTTCCATGAGAAAAACTCAATTTTGCATAGGAACAAGAAAGCAAAATAGAAAGAGAAACAAAGTCATCTCTCTGGTTTATGGAGACCATCCCTAATAGAGAAACATACAGAAAAATGGAAAAATAAGTTAGTCCAGTTTCCTGGAGTGCTCCCATCCATTTAGCAATATCTACTCTAGTTTAAATAGGCAAATACAAACAAACAGAGAGTTGAGAGGTGAACTGACTCTCCTTGCTGGCCGCAACTGGAAAAAAACATGTTCAAAGAACCCCGAAAATCTCCCAAATTCTTCACTCTTTTCAGTAAATTCATCATGAGTCTAGTAAATGGCTATCTTTGGGAAAGAACTCATGTTTTGGATTTTTTTATTTCATCTTAGTTTGTCTGCAGTTCACTCCAGAAAATCATCTCCTGAATAACGATGGGAATCCAACAATCTTCTATTTCTTATATCCTTCATGTAACAGATTTGTCAAAAAATCTCTCCACCATCTTCTCAAAACTTTACGAAATTCTCTCCCTCTACACCGTTTCCGAAAGTCTATCTTATCTGTAGCCTCTGTCGATATTCTGCAACAAATAACAAATTGATGCGACCTATTATTTGTCACTTTCTTTACTCCTAATATTGCATTAGATCTCCATCATCTCCTGCTTTAATAATCTTAATATGGCATGAGGAGCAGTGGATTCGTAACATGACTTCTCTTTAATGCTGTTGAAATGTGGATGGTAATGATCCTTTATTTTTGTATATCATGTCAATAGGAATGATACGTCCTTTAAACTTGCCATAAAAATACAATCAGAAATCAATAAACACATTATTGAAAACCACAAATCGCTGATAAAAAACTGTTTTGACATTCAAAAATATTCTGTTTTTGTTTTACAACTCCTTGGAATAAAATCAATGATCAATTGAAACTATCCCAACAATTAGAGGTGTAATTATCTCCATGATCTAGTTAAGAGCTCTTTAAAACTTTAATTCATGTGGAATAGTGTCTACGAAAATCATGACAAACTTATAGAGGTGGCGTTTTCTGTTTGACGTGGTGATAGCCTTGATAACATTCGTTTCTTGCATGCTGGTATCCACATTGATGTTTATACAACAATGTTGGCTTCGTTTTAGCAGACAAATACTCCTTGAATGTTGCAATCTGTTTCTCAGGGTAGATTCTGCATGATTTCTTGACAACCATTTCATAAACAAGTGTGATTCTCCTATTTGAAATACCGAGCTCCAAGCATATACTTAAGGCAGTTGTTTTCATGGTGATTCCGTGCTAATTTCACGCTTATTGGCATAACAATAAGAACATATGTAATATATCCCTTCCATTTTAGCTAGCACCAACCAATACTATGTTACCAATTAAAGCAAATTCAATGATCTCTGATTTTTTCGATGTGCCAACTTTCCCTAATCAATAATTTTAATCAATGACAAACTTTCTTAAATAACCAAAAGAATAGGTACAAAGTTTGCATCATCATTTACTTTGGGAGAGAAGACTTTACTATTAGAAATTTCCATTCGAAAAACTCAACCATTAACATTTTCATAAATAAAACATATATCTTTCATAGAAATGATCAAATAACAAATGTTAAAGGTTGGAAGCTTTGTATCAATTAAAATACCAACGTGAAAACCTGATGTTTGGGATAAACATACTTGTTGGAAATTGACTAAGTATTAATATTATATCTTGATTTTGTTAAATTCACAATTTTTTCTTGTTTATAAACTTTTATATATAAAAAAAATGAAAAACATGTATAAATTAATCCTGCCATTGGCTTATATATGTAAATATTGAACCAAAACTTTCAAAATCAATCAAACTATCCCTACCATTATCCAAAATCTTATAAAGATAAATGATTATTCTACAAATGCAGAAAGAAATCTTTCCAAAGAATTAGTTTCTCTTAACAAAAAAAATTAAAAGAACATGTAGTATGTAGGTATGACCTCAATACCACAGAATAAACCTTTTTAACCTCACTTAGATGCTTTTATCCCATCCACTAGATATAGATAAGTCTTTTTTTTGACAAATAATAAATAAAGACATTAACTGAAGACTACTACCTTGGCTTGGTAACCAGATGCTGCCAGCATCATTCACAAGAACTGCCAAAAAATGAAAAGGTCGGCTCATGATGAGACCTCATTTCTCCTAATCAATGATTAAGAGCCATCACCATGTCTTGGTAACTAGATGCAGTAATGTCACTTCAATAGAGCTTACGATTATGACAGGTTGGATCGTGATGAGACCTCTCATTCTTCATTTAATCCCTTATATTTTATTAATGTTATGTACAATGAATAATATTAAGGTTATTGTTAATCTCAAGAGAGATTACTTAGTGGATGGGGATGCATATCCAAATGGCCCACTAAAGAGCAAAGGATGGCGTAAAAAGTCTAAAAGATAACTTACAATTCCTGACTTACTTCAATCCATGGAAAATGATTCCTTTGAAAAGAAACTCATCTACATTATAGCATCATTTTGAAAGATAAAGATCCTAGATAATAGCCGAGTAACTCAATTAATCCATCAATATGATCTGTAATAAATTTTTCAAAGCCAAGACTAATCTCGCTATGGTTAGAATCTTGACAAAAGAAGAGTGTCTTTATAATGATGTCCCTTTAACAGAAAATGATTTTGATCAAATACTTGACAGAAATACATGGTTTTGATCACCATATGCTAAAATTAGTTTACCCCTTTTTGGAAAACAAGCAATCCACTCAAAAGAAAATCCTATCAACTTGCAAAATAAAACCAATCAAAGCAAGGAATTTAAAATGGATATATGAAAACTCAAACTGAATAAATTAACATCTTACATGGATAAAAATGAAATAGCTATATCACAAATGAAATGGAAAGAGAGAATTAGTTTCTACAAGATGAAAAATGTGTCTCTCTCTCTTTTTTTTAAAATATAATTTGCAACATAAGGATTTGTTAAGAATAAACAATATGTTTAATAAGTTAGGCCTTCTTATTAATAAGCAAAAGAAAAAAAACTAAATCATAATTACATATGCAGTTACAACTCAGAAGATTTTGGTATTGATGTACAACAACATTCTTTGTTTTCTTAAAAGTTATTGCTTATGATCATAAAAAATGTATAAAAAATTTTCTCAATTAAGTCAAAAAAGTAAAAGATATGTGACTTAAAAAGAAAATTTTAAACAAATATAATTATAAGCAAGAGGGGAAAAGGTAAGGAAAAGATCCCTGAAAGTATTAAAAAGTGTCACCTTTTGAGCTTGAAATTGGCATCATCTTCAAAACTGCATTTATTCAAAACAAAACAAGAAAGGGAAAAAATGAAGAAAAACTAATCTAAACCTAATCCTAACTATGTACAAGACAAATCAATTGTAATGAAAATTAAGTAAAGTTAAATAGCCAATGAAGCCATCGAAGCATTTTCATTCCTGTAAGAAAAACATCACTTTCAATTAGTAAATGAAAATGATATGTTAATAATAGAAAATTAAATGCATCGTGCTTACCACTAAAATCTTTACTTGTATATACAGAAAATAAAGCCTTACCATTGAGTGGAGACTTCTTGAGATAAGAATTTTTGAGCCACTCCACAATCCTATCATGAAAATTAGGATGCAAAATATGATCTAACAATATGAATTCCATATGTGGTAAAAAAATATTATGAGAATCAATTCGAAGAATCAAATTACTAGCATTTGTCACCCTAATAACTAGAAGAATTGGTTTTAAATACAAAGTAGGATCAAGAAATGATGAAATAGGTGAATGAATTGGTAGTGGCCTAATATCAAAAGAAGTAATCTTATTTAAAGGGTCAACAACTAAAAGTGAATCAATTAAAAGAGATGTAAGTATTTGGTGATCACAAGTTATAGGAAACTCTTCAGCAAAGATTTTATTATCACCAATCAAATTATATCTCTCATATAAATAATTATGATGAGAACATACATTTTTAGTTTCAACAAAAATTGGTGTTTTATTCTCATCAAATATCGGTTGACTGTAACCATCTTGCAATAAACCTTCTTTCTTTTAAAAATATTGTATCAAATCATGGTTTAATAATGAAATATGTCCTAATCCCTCAAACTCATGCTTAATTAGTGAATAATCAATGTTAGATATCTCATAAAAATGTGATTTTGAAGTCACATAGTTAGATAATTCAGATGGAATCTTATGCATATCAAAATCAGAAAATAAATCAGGATAAATAGAAAGTAAGAATTAGAAGTGAGGAAATTAAAAGAGTCTCTCAATTTAGAAAGATCATTAATATTTCCAAAATATTTCTCTTTTATTACGTGATTATTTTCAATATAATTTGGTGATGTACCTTTAAGCATTCCATATGAAATTGATTCGAGATCAAGATTAATTGATAATCCTTCATGTAAATCAAAACTTTTATCAATCTTTGCTTGAAAAAGATTAATCTTTTTTCGTTAACAATATTTAGTTGAGAAACTAAGATTCATGCAATGTTCTTTGACTTTTTCTATTGAATTTCTAGAACACATAAAATTATCATTAACATATTTGTGTTCTTTGATAATTGAATGGAAAGAAGAATTAGCACAAAAATCAGAAAATGGTGAACATATAGTTTGATTTAGAATTAATTACAGGACTCCAACTAACTAGTGCTAACTCCAACTAACTGAAGTAGGTTGGTTCCGGGACTCCTAGTGGCTCCTAAAATGTAGGGATTGGTCTATGAGGCACCCTCATTGATGCATGCACATGCAGTAAGTGGTAGTTAACCTCTAGGATTGTTCCCCACACTTCAATGACCGGTATATGTGGCCCCATTGGGCCATATGAACCCAATTGAATTAGTGGACTCATTTATTTAATTAAGGTTCCTAAGTTAGGAAATAATTAATTTAATATACATTTTACCAAGGGAGGATTAATAATCCTAACAGATGGATGGTGGTAAAACATGTCCAATTGTGCAGTATGGATGGAGCGAATGGATTGTGAACATGCCAATACATACAAGGGGAGATTCATGTGATGGAACGCAAATCATGGTGAATTCCAAGAAATGGCCCATAAAATCATAGTGAGAGCATGAGACAAGGGTATCATCAAAATATAGAGTGCAGAAAACCGAACCGGGTGGTGCGAACAGTGTCTCAAATGGACTCCAGATGACTCTGACTAGCAGCTAGTGATTCTTCCCCTTGTGTAGTGGTCCATGGAGAAAAACTGGACAAAATGGAGGCCTATGGGTACAGATCTAGCTCAACGTACAAGGTGTGATTTTCATGGTGGCACACAAATCGACGTGAATCTAAGAAATGGCCCAAAGAATCAGTAAGGAGGGAGGTAGTCTAGAAGATCGTTTCTTGACCTAGGAGCTTTTTGCACAATGGTGGCCACTTTCTATCCTTGTAGAGGATGATCCATACGTGGGCATGGAATACCGGGGAGATAAGTAGAGGAATCGACCTATAGGGTAGGTCTTGGGACCTGACGATATGCTAGAATAGTGGTAGCTAGATCATACATGAAACATACTGTGTGCATGTGCAGACATGGGACCACACCCTCCAGTGGGCTATCGACGGCACAGGAGCAGGGATTATATCCACCTGCTCACGTGAAAATGATGCAATGTAGTTCTACAATGGAATCAATGTGGCTAGACATGGAGCAAATATTGGAGGGGGTCATCGGCTCGTAGTAAAAATGATGTAAAACAAAAAATAAAAACTATGCCCCAAGTGCTGCATGGTGAGCGACTCAGACATAGGACCTTCGGCGAAGGAAATTGGTCTTGCCTTGGAGACTCAACTGTTGGCACAAAGTACATGGGGGATGAATTTGGAATTCAATGGGAAGAACCGACTGCATACCATGGGATAAGTGATATGGGGTAAAACTAGTGGTGGTTTTGATGATCTCTCATCGTCGCGAAAGTGATGTCGAGATAGATCAGGTGGATCTTCCATGGTCGAGGACGGGAAAGTAATAATGGAAGTAGAGATCATGTAAATGGTGGTTTTTATGTCCGAGGAAGAAACTGAAGGGTCAATTTCCTCGGTGACGGAGATTTTAGACTCATGATAGTGTTTCTAAAGGTCGTGAAGGACTGACCGATACTCAGACAAGTCTGGGAAATGGTGAGAATAGTGGCCATACAAACCGTAAATTGCGCAAGGATGGTTGGTCCTCAATGAATTGGCTGTATCCATAGAATCTATGTGTGTGCAAAGGATAGGTATATCTGAAGAATTTTTTGTTGCGTTACCTTGGACATCGCACAAAGCTCAAGGTGGAGTCTGACGAGGCTCGACTGTTACTTTGGTGGCCTTGCCCCCAACCTTGTTTGGGAGAGGAGTGGCAGGTTTATGGATGGAAGGCATGTTCAATGGGCTAGGAGGATGGTGTGACTTTGTCTCAATAGGTTGGATGGGAGTCAACACAACCTGGGGTAAGGAGGTGGGGTTGGGTGGTTCGAGGTACCACATTGGAATTCCCAACATGAAATTAGGTAAATTGAGAGTAGCCATGACATGCTTGATCACAATTCCAAATGGTGGAAAAAGGAAGGGGATTGTATGGATCGGGAATGAACCCCAATAATTCTTGGGTGACAATGTTTGGGGTTGCAACTGCTATTGTGTTGTGGTTGGGATGGTACTGGATTTGATAGTACACAAATCCATTGTGTCAGTTTTCGCTTGTTATTGGGGTGTTGGAAAATAAGACTGGGTCAACAGTAGATAAGGAAGGGATGGATACGCTGTTAATGATAGTATCAATGGTAGGAATGACATGTTTTGGTGTGGTCGGACCTTGCAGATCATAGTAAGTCAACTGGTCGACAGTCATGATCTTTCCATCATGAGGAAATATCAGAAGTCGAAAGATGGTAGAGGCTATGACTCTCATGGAATATATGTAGATACGTCCAAGAAGGAGGTTATAATCAAGTTGGGAGTTAATAACCTTGATGTTAATCAAAAATATTTTATTGGATAATGAAACAGGAACATTCGAAAGAATGCCTTGCGCCTTTGTCGAGTGGCCATCGTAGGCACATAGGGCAGTAGTTGAAGATTGAAGGGTGGGGAACCTGATTTTTTTCCAGAAAAAGGTCGACATAGCACAAGTAGATGGACCTTCAATAATAATGCATCGATGTACGCCCGAATTATGAATTGAGACTGAAAATTGGAAGGCGATGGTGGACGACATCCTGGGTTCTCCTTGATCTAGATCGAATGTGATCAACCTGGAGTTAGACGGATCAACAACACCTAGTGTGGATAAACACGCTTTACATTGTGATGGGAAAGTTTTGAGTACCTATAGAGTAGACATGGATGTAGGTGACTGGGCCAAGTTGTCAATGATGCTATAATTTAGGGCAGCTCGAGCAGTCGCGTTGTTGGAAATACGTTGTATAGGAAATCGTGGGACTCTGGTCGTCCCATCAGTGGGGGAGGGGCATACTGGAAGTGTAAGAGGTAGAGGCAACTGATGGGTCATTGGTATCTACGGTGGAGCCATATTGGTTGTGTCAAGTCTAAAGGTTGACGTTGGACAACACTGTCATGAGGTGATGGACTCCAATCTCTGCAGGCGGGGCCATGGTGTTAGCTATGGGAATAGGTGGGGCCAAAAGTGTGGTTGAAACCATTCCTTGGTGTGGGGGGGGTTTTGGAGCACCATCGACAGAGGACCTGGTGGTGTTGGGTTGGGTTGAGATTGGGCTACCGAATTGGTATCACATTGAGATTTATTCTGTAGAATTTCTTGGACATGAGCCATGTGAGGGAACATACGAGTGTTGCATAAAGCACACTTATGATTGGTACGTAGCTTAGGGTTCTTTCCCAGTTGATCAGGATGTTGGGGGTTCTGTGTTGACAAGAGGGCTAGTCTGTTGGCTACCCCCTTGGGAATGATCATTTCCTCGATTTCGTCGTTGATTTTTCTTTCCCTGTCCTTGTTGGTAATTGGGGGCGGGTTGGTTTGGAATGTTTTGCTAAGCAAAAAACTGTCCCATGGAAACTGGAGGAGATGGTGTTGAAGTCAGGGTGGGTTGCACATGTGGTGTATAATAGGCTGGAGAAGAAGGAGGGGCTGCGAATCCTTCCATTTGGCATGAGTATGATGGTGCTGACTAAGTCGGTCCATGGACATGATGAGTTGGTGTAGGAGGTGCGTAGGAGTGGTTGGATTTGGGCTGAGCCATCATCCATGAGTAATCAGATATATAGTTGGGTTGGGAAACACTATGGACATTACTTGGGTGTGGTGTAATCATAGGAGGTGCCACATAATACTAAGGGTGCTATGTGACCAAGTCGATGACTCCATCCGTAGCGTGGGATTCCCCTAGCGTATCATGATGAGAGGTTTCGGCACAGGGAGCATCAGGTATGATGGTATATAAATAACTATACTGGGCGTAGATTAAGTCAAATTGTTGAGCCTTTAAGATGGCCTCCTCCTTGGATTGGGGTCACTTTGAGGCGATGTCCTTGGCTATGGGTGGGAGTAAGGTATTTAAGAACCAGTCAAGGAATATCTGGTCATCCAATTGGATTTTGCATAGGCTACATCGCCATCACCACTCATGGATGTGGTCTATGATGTGGGTAGTTGTATTTGGATGGCAGGCTAACATGATATCCACTCCCTCATCATATCAGATGAGTGTTGAAAGTATTGGAGGAACATGGAGGCAAGTGAGGAGAAATCGGGGTAAGAGGCCTGAGGCAAATCGATGTACGATTTGGCAGCCACACCCGTAAGTGTGTGCTGTAACAAACTCAGTTTGATAGAGTCATACACAATGTTGTTTGATGAACACCATATGTGAAAATACATAATATGATTCTAGGGGTCTTTGCTTGCCTTGCCCTCGAATTTTGGTATGTCAAAGGGAAGTTTGGTAGGCATGGGATTCCAGTTAGGTTGATGACAGATGGGGTCATTCGTTAATCTGACCAAATTTGGCAGGTTAAGATGGGCCATGAAAGGTAGGCTAGAACCAAGGTTGGCTCAATATGGACCAGCAATGGTGCCGATTTTTGGAGGACCATAGTTTCCATGCATGACTAGGGGTATATGAGGTTGAATTCCCACGCATGGAAGGTGGGATGGTAGGTCCCATGGCAGCTGGTGCGGGGCCGCTACTAGTGGATAGCATACCTACAACAACATGTGTAGTGGCATTGGGCCCACTGGCAGGAATACTCATGATGATGGGTAGAAAGGATATCAGTCCATTGCCAACTTTCTCTTTGTAGAAGATAACGGGTTGTGTGCCAGCCATGGAGCTAGATAGGGAGGTGAACATATTAGGTTTAGATTGGTAAGAATTAGAATTAGAATCAGAGTTTGTGAATGGTTCTGAGGGTGATTTCGACGGTGACAGTCCAAAGAACCAAACTAAGGGGATTTACCCCTAAGGCAAGAGGAAGAGCATGGTGGAGAAACAAATGGCTATAGTAGTAACGAGAGATGAATATGGACCTCAGTTTAAATCTAATTTATAATGGTTCAAAATTAATCACTTGGCCACCAAGGTTGCCTCAAGGTTTGCGTATTGGGGCACTATCCCTCACTCCATGGTGTAGGTAAAATTGATAACCACTTGGCCACAAATGAAAGCTCTTCAGTTTTATTTACGGGTGGGAATCTAGTTAATCCAGTGAGGGTCGTTTCCCTTTTCACTTGGTAGGTCCTCTTAGTGGCTAGCTATTTTGGGGTTCTTGTGGTACTCCTCATAATGAGTTTTAGGGAAAATCCCAGGTACTTCCCATAGTTGTTGCGGATGATATTTATGTCCCAAACCAGATGTTATTAAGTAAATTTAATTATTTTTAAGGTTTTGCTCGGGGTCATGAACCAAGTGTATTATCTTAATGGTGTGAGTGTGTGTGCACTATGTATGAGACATTATTTCTGAAAATAAATAAATCACAAGGGAATTTCCTACAATGAACAAGCAATGGGTTGAGACAAGGCAGGTTTGAAAAGGAAAAGTGGGTCTAGACATAGTATAGGACAGACATGGTCTGAAAAAGGTTTGGGAAAACTAACTGTTAATTGAAATCCATTCTTGTCATAGGAAAAAAAGTGATCTGAGTCACTCTAAACAAGAAAACAAAGGCAATTGGCTTAGAAAACAGGGAAGTTGCACTTTGCAGGGGATTAGGCGTGACTGAATCACTTAAAATGAGGGAACAGCTGTGACTGGGGTCCAACTTAAGGCCGAAACAGGAATGACTTGTCCCTGTGAGGAAATTCATACTTTATAAGGTTAAGGCTGTGACTTAGGTCACACTTAACAGGCGAAACCAAGCGATTGGGTCATGACTTCTGGCCCAATAAGAGAAACTTGGGTCCGACATGAAAAAATAAAAAACTAGGGTTGGCAGGAGCTGAGAGGGGGAAGGATTTGGTGCTGTAAAGGTTTGGATCGACCTCCTAGGGGTATGATTAGTGATGGTTGATAGTAAAAATTAAATAAAATAACCTTGAAAAACTGGGGTCCGAGAGGATCCCCAACGGAGTCTCCAAAACTGTAACAGGGTTTTCACCCCTGTTACGTGCAAAAGCACCAGCCTTACATCAATGGGATAGTAAGGTAGATTTCATGGAAAAAATATAAAACAAAAAATAATATCAGTAACAATAAATCAACTAAACATCTATTACTAAACTAATAAAATAAAAAAACATGAAATTTATACCTTCTTTTTTTTCTAAAAAATGGGCTACCGTGGCTGGATCGGAATTGGTCTGCCTCTCCATAGGCTGGGTCTCCAGGTAGGTATGGAGTATGTTGTTGGGCCCAGAAATGGCCCCTTTTGACCACTCTTAGTTACCTCTTTTTGTCCTATCCTACCCCATTGAGCATGCTAAATAAATGTTTTACCCCCACTCTACTCTTCAAATCACCAAGGTATGATTGGTCATTGTTTTATTTTATTAATACTTATGATTGTGATAATTAAGGATTCATATCTCTTGATGTGCTAACATATGATGGTTTATAAAGGTATTTTGAGATATATGGACTGCAGGAAGATCGGGTTGAACATGTTACGAGAAGGATGGGAATTCATCGCTTAAGCTGATCACCATCCATCCTACCATTACCTAAGGAATGCGGTCCCAGTATGTTATCCTAGGTAAAGCTGTACAAAGATAGTTGTAACAGAATGCGTCAGACTTGGAGGTCAAAAGTGCACTGCTACTTGTGTATAGCTATGATCGGAAGATATCGTTACTCATGGGGTGATTAATAGTTTCCTTATATTTCCTATCTTTCATCCTGCCATGTTTGTAACAGTTGTTGTCATTTAGGGCGCCTGAATATCAGAGATATTCATGGCTGCCCCACAATAGGGATAGGATGTTATGATTTACATTGTATAAATATGGAGAACTATTTCAAACCAGGGGTTGTTGAACATATAATCAATTCATTGTATTAGCTGTGAGGAGGAATTGTGTAATCAATCTGCCTTTTTAATACACAGAGTTACTTCAGATTGGAGGGTTTTAATGTGTGTTCATCCAAAATCTCTGTGTGAAGGCTGGGCCCTCCTTCCACAGGGATTGCTGAGTTAAATTAGGCATTTCAATTATTTTTTTGTGTGATTTTATGTTAATTTTATTTCTTTGTAGGAAGCTGTAACAAGTTGTGGATTTACAGTGTGTTGTGATTGCATCTCTTGGATACCTGTAGTGGCATGGTGTGACAGTCGACTAAGTAGGTAATTATTCCTCATGCAAATTGTGTGGTAACTGTAACAACTCTGTTCATCCTTAGATATTTTAGTTGTTGTTTCCATGAATCTTTGCAGGTTTTCTCTCATTTTTATGATTGCAGAATTTCATTCCTGTACTTCAAATTCATAGAACAACATAACTCAATTTTGTATTTCAAATTTCTAGATTAATATTCAATGTATGTATTTGGATTTCTAGAATAATCAGGTTAAGATAGTTGGGTTAATCATTAAGTGGTTTGAAACAGAATTTCCCTTTTTCTGCAATTGTAATTTAGATGTGACTTTCATCTTTCCATTCTTAGATTAAGAACAATAGAAGCTAATTGTGACTATAATCCTTAGAAGGTAACTATATTAAGTAGATTCTTGGGATGAGCATAGCCGAACAGAGGATAGGATTGTTCAATTATAGTAATTTAGTGTTTAAGCATATATTGTGCATGTTATCCTTGAAATACAAGACTTCCCTAGGTTGACAATAAATATTGTACACTCTGTATGTTAGTTGGAATTCACTTGCATATTGGGTGCCCAACATTTTGGCGCCGTTGCTGGGGAGGATGACAATATAACACCATCATTAGTTGCATCCTATAATTGTTTCTATTAAGTCTCTTTTATTTTTCGTTGTAATGATTTGGGTTGTATGAATTCAAGAAGGGTAAAGAATGACCATCTTTCGACTCCCAAAACCCCACAGAATACTAACAATGTAGGTGGTCGAGGTCGTGGTCGAGGTCCACTATTGGGTAGAAGGACATTCATTGATGATCTTGTTGAAAAAACTTTTTCATCCACCAGGGCTTGCCATCAGGAAAAACCTATCAAAAGAATCCCTGCTAATCCTGGGGCACCAGCGTCAGGGTCCACAGTGGAGAACACACGAGCAGCTACTACATCCTCAAATATCCCTACAGAAGAGGACAAAGTTGGTACAACTAGATCTGCTGGTATAATCCCAATATACCACATTTACGGGAAGGTTGTAGCTGAAGAAGAGTGGACACAATTCCACTAGAAGATTGTTGATCAATGGAAGAACAAAGAGAAGAATGAAGAGAAGAATGAGGAGAGGAATGAAGAGGAGAAAACAAAAGAAGGAATGAGTAATAGACACAAATCTAACAAGGAAGAGGCAATGGGGGAAAACCATCATCATGAAGATCATTCCCTTCCTGAAGGAATGGTGGCTACACTTCAATTCCCAATTCAGCAGCCAGAAGGAACAACTCCTATGAAAAATATATCACCATTGGTGTTGCCTCACTTCCATGGAAAAGAGACAGAGGATCCAGATGAATTTCTTTTCGAGTTTGATATCCTCTATCACAGCTACGACTACGTCATCGATGCACAAAAGTTGAAGCTCTTCCCTACCACTCTGAAGGAAAATATATTATGCTGGTTCATGAGCCTAGGAGGTGGAACTGTCACTAATTGGGATAGGATGAAACAGGTGTTCTTGGAGAAATATGAGGAATATTGCAACACCAAGGACAAAAGAGAAGAATTGTTCAAAATGGGGTAGAAGGAGGATGAAAGTCTGGAATATTTTGTAGAGAGGCTTTTATACAATGTGCAAAGAGCCGGACAGACGAACATGGTGTTAGATGTGCTCAAGATAATCCTGCTTTGTGGGATTAGGGATGATTGCCTAGATATGTTAAACCTGTTAGGAAAGGGGATATCTCCAAGGAGTCTTTCGAAAAGATTATGGAATTATGCAAAAGGTACTCTAGGGGATCTTCCAGGAATAAAAAGAGGGACAAACGGGATAAGCTAGAACACGATGTCTTCGACAAAACTTAGAATTCATCTAATGCAGGAGCCACCCATGCAGAGATAGGAAACCTCTTTGAAAATTTCAAAAAAAAAATGATGATCTCTATCTCCTCAGAAATCAACGTCCTGAGGGAAAACCAAAAATAGGCAGTAGAGGATCTCACACTAGGTGTGTTCTACCCTTGATGTAGAAAGAACCACCCTCTAAAGGAGTGCCCACTCGATAATATAGAGGTGTGTCAGCTGCGCGAGCTGAACCAAAACACAAAAGAATGCCCCTCACTGCCCTAAGTGAAGGCTGTTCTACAAGCATCAACTCTAGAGGTGGAACTAGCCTACTTCATTGCACAAAAGAAACCTTGATGGCCTCGAAACCAAGGTATGAACCCAGACTCATTTCCATTTTTGAATAATATGAGTAATTGGAATAATATGAAAAATGTGAATACACAATTCCCTTCATCTTATTCTCAGTGGAACCCTTCTCAACCTTCAATTCAAAATTATAACTCATGGAATCCCTGGGCATAGTCACCACACCAACCAACTTCTTGGTCTCCTAGATGGAGGGATTTCCATCCAGGGAACCAGTTTCCTCAACAACCTCCACATCAACAGCAACCATACCCTCCTTAATATCCTCAATATCCTCATCAGCAGTTGCAGCTATAGTTGCAGAACAATTCTACCCCTAATATACCGATACGACCTTAGCTGCCTGCTCAACCTAATCCTAACCCAAACAATAAAATAGTCCATCAATTTGAGACTTTCAACATGCCTACCTACTCCCTTTCTCCTATGTCTTGCAACGATATTCGCTTACGGTCAGGGAAAATAGTAGAGCCTATAATCATAGAAGATGTTCCACCCTCTGTACATGAATAAGGGATGAATCCACAACATCTATCCGATACGACCCCCATCATTGAAGATGCTGAACATCCCACTAATGGGACGGCTGAAACATAGAATGATAAATCTAGCAATACACAGCCTACCCAGCTGATTAGGAAACCACCGTATCCTGAGAGATTAATGCTACCAAGGGTAGGGGGAAAACCCTAGTTTAACCTCTTAGGAGAGTTAAAGAATATTTATGTTAAAATTCCCCCTCATTCAAGCTCTTCAAGAAGTACCTATCTATGCTAGAACTGTTCGGGACCTATGCATAAAGAAACTAGGGAGGAAACCCAGAGACCCTCCCACTATCCACATCATAGGGAAATTATCTGCATTAATATCAGGAAAAACCCTGTTGGCCAAATATGACAATCCTGGGAACCCCACTGTCACTGTGCATATTGGGCATACAAAGATACCCAACGTACTGGTAGATTTAGGAGCAGTGATTAATGTCATCATAATAGAAACTGTAAGAAAACTTGGGCTCACTAATCTTAGGCCAACCCCCACTGTTTTAGAATTGGCAGATAGATCCACTATTAAACCTGAAGGAATTCTAGATGATCTCGTCATCTCAGTTGACTCTTGGGAGTATCTTGCTGACTTCTTGGTTTTACAACCTAAGTCACAACTAGGAGGACACCCATTTATTCTCAGAAGGCCTTGGTTAGCCATAGCTGATGCTTGCATCAGCTGTCGATCTGGGTCTATGACCATATCAGATGGCACCAAGACTAAGATCCTCACTCTCTATCCTCTAGCTTGGCCGAGTCTAGAAGCTGAAACTTCTTTATGGATGGAGCCATATGAAGAAGAGGGAGTTAAGCCATTATTAACTATAGAGAAATCCTTAACCTTTAAGGATGAAACTAAAGACGATGCCATTAATAACTTCTTCAGTGAACCCACCTCAATCAATAAATAATTTTATCAAATCCTAAACATTACTCTGTGTAAGGAAGAACAAGAAAATCTCACAGAAGAAGCACTAGTGAGTGACACACACACAATCCCAGTATTGAAAAATTTGAAAAGTATTCCCATTGAGGTAGAGTCTGGAAAAACCCTGAATATTAACCCCAGCCTCTCCTTAGATGAATAGAAGCTCCTAATCAGTCTCTTAAAAGAACAAAAGGGGGCATTTTCCTGGGAGTATACAGACATGAGGGGTATCCCCTCTAACCTATGCACCCATCATATTTATATTAAAAGTGACTCCCGACCTATGTGCCAACCTCAACGACAAATGAACCCCAATCTTAGGGACATAGTGAAGGAAGAAATACATAAACTCTTGGAAGCAAGATTCATATACCCTATTTTAGATAGTGATTGGGTCTCCCCGCTCGTAATTGTACCCAAGAAAAATGGTAAATGGAGAATTTGTGTCGACTATAGGGATCTAAACAAAGCCACACAAAAATACCACTTTCCCTTGCCCTTTATCAATAAAGTACTTGACACCCTATCAGGGAAGAAGTTCTTCTCCTTCTTGGATGGGTTTAGTGGGTACAATCAGATTTAGATTACTCCTGAAGACCAAGATAAAACTACCTTCACTTGTCCCTGGGGAATGTTTGCTTACATAGTGCTCCCCTTTGGTTTATGTAATGCACCAGCAACATTTCAAAGAGCTGTAATCGGCATATTTTCAGAATTAGTTAATGACAGTATGGAAATTTTTATGGATGATTTCACTCCTTATGGCAAGAATTTTGAAGAAGCACTGGAAAATTTGAAAAAAGTTTTAACTCGCTGTCAACAGACCCAACTCTCTTTAAGCACTAAAAAGTGCCATATGATGATGAGTGAAGGAGTAGTATTGGGGCACTTCATCTTTGTTGATGGAATTTAGGTGGATCCCTCAAAAATCAAGGTAATAAAAAATATACCTACTCCTGCAACTCAAAAAGAGGTGCAAAGTTTCCTAGGACATGTTGGATACTACCGAAGATTTATAGAAATTTTTTCCAAACTTGCTTCTCTGTTTTCATTGTTAATGAAGGATGTGAAGTTTGTTTGGAATGAAGCATGCCAGACATCCTTTGCTAAGCTTAAGGAGAAGCTGTCCACAAATCCTAGCTTAAGAGGGCCCAATTGGACCCTACCCTTCCACATTTCTTTAGATGCTTCTGATATTGCTATTGGAGCAGTTTTAGGACAACAGAATGGTCAAGTACCTTATGAAATTTATTATATTAGTAAAAACTTAGCCCCTGCTGAACTTAATTATACTGTCACCGAGAAGGAGTTTTTAGCTATTGTCTACTCCATTAACAAATTTCGACATTACATTACTGGATATCCTATATTTGTCCACAATGAACGCTCTGCCATTAAATATCTAATGAACAAACCCGTCACTAATGCCAGAGTGACTAGATGGCTGTTATTATTATAGGAATTTGATATTACCATCATAGATAAACCTGGAAAAGAAAATGTTGTCGCTGATTTTTTATCTCGTTTCACTAACAGTGATGATAATTTTCCTATTGAGGACTCTTTTCCAGATGAACATTTATTTGTAGTTTCAGCTCATTCTCCTTGGTATGTAGATGTCGCTAATTACTTGGTTGCAAGAAAAATTATGACACATATGTCCAAAAGAGAAAAGAGAAAAATCATCCAGCAAAGTGCCAGGTATTGTTGGGTAAACGGTCACCTCTTTTACACAGGTCCTGATCTTGAAATTAGAATATGTGTAAGGGAAGATGGAATCTTTCATATATTGAAGGTCTACCATGATGAACCTTTTGGGTGTGGAAATTGAACCCAATGTTAGAACAATTACACTCACATCAATTGCCAATTACACATGCAAAATTACTCACAAAAGAGACTGAATATGGAGCTGAACACTAAAATGTATTGAATAAGTGTACAATAGCCAACCCTATGAAGTCATAGGATGCCACAATAAATAATTATATGAGGGATTCAAATGCATGAATTTTCCATTCGAATCTAGTCAAAAGTAGGCTTACTAAATCTAAGCAAATCCCCAATATGTGCATAAAGTAGTTTCCAAAACTATCAAGGAGCTCCCGAATTGGCAAAATCAATTAGGCAAGCTAAAAGGTAATGGAAGGACAAATCATACATTCTTTTCATAGGAGAAAAGAGTGGAGGATGTGGAGGACAAAAAACAAGTTAACTTCACCTAGTCAAACTTTCCCAATTGCCTTAAAGCACTGAAAAAGAAGGCAATAAAGCAGAAAAAGAAGACATGTGCTAGGGAGGCCAGGAATAGAGCATATTTGATTCTAAGAGGTTTCCCAAGTGCTCCATGACTCAAAATCAGCAATTTTGACCACTATGGATGTGTAGATGACAACTTGCATAAGGTGGAATATGGAAACTAGGAAAATAAGACAAAAATGGATTAATTAATGTCTAAGGTAGCTAACTATGGGTTGATTATTCTAACACCCCTCCTTAAGCCTGACTTATGAGTAAAATATCAAAAAGTTATAGGGCCTAGCAACAAGACTTAGTCACCCTTTACATACTGCATGTCCATTTAACCAAGGAAAGAGGCAAAAACCCAATGGGAAAATCCTCCCTTAAACATGGTCTGTAAAACAAAATTTGGAAATATTGTCATCACTCATGCTTCACAGCATGATCAGCAATCCCCAGTAGTGATTTTAGATTGCTGAATGTATTCTCACAAAAATATTTGGTGAAGATATCAGCTACTTGTTCTGAAGATGAACATAAGAGTAGGTGAATGGTGTCATCATGCACAAGCTCTCTGATGTAGTGCATTTGGATCTCAATGTGTTTGGTTCTCTGCTTCTGAATTGGGTCATTGCAGATTCAAATGGTACTCTGATTATCATAGTAGATAGTAGTTGAGTATTCCGATTCAAAGCCACACTCTCCAAGTAACCCCTGCAGCCATAAACATTGAGTTGCTGCATTTACAACTCCTTTGTACTATGCTTCTGTAGATGAGAGTGCAATGGCACCCTGTTTCTTGCTTGACCAGCTGATTGGCCCTTCTACAAGCATGAACACATATCCTGATGTTGAATTTCTATCTGTGATGTCACCTGCTCAATCACTGTCAGTAAACCCAATCAAATCAAGATCAGATTTAGCTTTATAGAAGATCCCATGTGTCCTTGTTCCTTGAACAAAGTTAAGGATCCTTTTGGCTGCTTTCCAGTGGATCTCATGAGGCTGATCCATGTATCTAGAAGCCACACTTACTGCATAAGGAATATCAGTTCTAGTATGTGTAAGATACAACAAACATCCAATCAATTGCCTATACAGTGTATTGTTTACCATAGGTGAAGAATTAGCTTCTTCAAGCTTCACTCCTGAAAGGAAAGGAATCTTGTTTGGCTTGCAATCCTTCATTCTGAATTTGTTTAGAAAATACAAGGCATACTTGGACTGGTGCACCTTGATTTCAGCTTTGGTTTGAGAAATATCAAGCCCCAAGAATTGGATCAAGAGCCCCAAATATGTCATGGAGAAGGTTTGGTTCATTGCACCCATCAAGGAAGCAATTTCATCCTTTGAGCTTCCTATAATGAGGAGGTCATCAACATATAACACAATGATCAATAATGAACCATTAATCAACTTCAAATAGAAATTTGGATCTGATTTTCATCGAACAAAATTCAGTGATAGCAGAAAGCTATCAATCTTGGCATACCAAGCCCTGGAGGCTTGCTTAAATCCATAAAGTGATTTCTTCAACCTGCACACAAGAGATCGATTAGTAGCAAATCCTTGAGGCTCCTGCATGTATATCTCTTCAGTGAGATCTCCATTCAGGAAAGCACACTTCACATCCATGTGATGTACTTCCCATTGCTTTGAAGCTGCAATGGCTAAGGCTAGCCTGATGGAGTCCATCTTTGCCACTGGTGCAAAGGTCTCATTGTAATATATGCCATGAACCTGTGAGTAGCCCTTGGCTACCAATCTGTCCTTGTACTTTAGAGGTGAACCATTAGCAGCAAATTTGGTCTTGTACACCCACTTACACTGAACTAGCTTCCTCCTTGGGGGAAGATCAACCAGCTCCCAAGTGTTGCTCTTCTGGAGTGAGTTGAACTCTTCCTTCATGGCTGCTTGCCATCTTGGATCTTTTGCTGCATCTTCATATGTATGAGGATCTTATTCCACCATCAGATAGCATTTCTTAGCAAACATAGGATCTTTCATGCATAGAGCACTCTCAAATTGAGATCTAATCCTCCTAGGGTCATTAGGATTTCCAACTAGCTCTCTAGCTGCATGAATGGTCTTGGATGCCCATTTTGGCCTTGTAGGTCTGTTAGGATCTTCAATAAAATAATCACTATCAGACATATCAGAAACAACATTTTCAACTATCTCTTCACTTACATTCAGAGGTTCTGGTGGTGAAGAGGATTCTCCAACTTCCACTGCTGTTAGGGGTTCTTCTTGAAACTGAACACACCTTTCAATGAAGGATTTGTTTGTGCCCAAATTTATCAGCTTGTACCCTTTTGAATCTTTAGAGTACCTAACAAATAGACACTCTTGGCTTTGGGGCTGCAAAGCCTTCCTCTTTTCTGTTGGAATTCTAGCCCAAGCCCTTGAGCCAAAAATCTTGAAATGGGTCACATTTGGCTTGTGCCCACTCCATGCTTCAAAAGGAGTCATACCATCAATCTATTTATGAGGAAACCTATTCTATATATAGGCTGCACAATTTATAGCTTTGGCCCAGTACTTTGGTGGCAAAGTCTTAGCCTCCATCATGCAGGTTGCCATCTCTTTCAGTGATCTGTTCTTCCTCTCAGCAACACCATTCTACTATGGTGTGTAAGGGATAGAATGCTGCATCTAAATACCTGCATCTGCACAATATTGAATAAAATCAGACTTGACATAATCACCACCATTTTCAGATCTGAGGACCTTGAGTTTCCTCCCAGACTGATTTTCAATCAAAGCCTTAAAGACTTTGAAGAGACCAAAAAATTTAGACTTGTGTTTCAGGAAGTAAACCCAGCAATACCTGGAAAAGTCACTAATGAAAGTCAATGCATATTTGGTCTAACTCATGGACATATGAGGGAATGGGCCAGAAACATCACTGTGGATCAAATCAAGAGGTGCAGAGGTTCTCTCATGACTAGCTCTCTCAAATTTATGCTCTGGGTGTTTTCCTAGGATGCAACCTTGACAGACTCCTTTGGAAAATTTTATCTTTGGTAACCCTATGACCATCTCTTTTTCACTAATATCAGAAAGATACTTGTAATTTAGGTGGCCAAATATTTCATGCCAAAGCTTGCTTGCCTCATTAGCATGAATCCGAAGAGCAGAGGGGTTTGAGTAGGGTAGGAAGTGTGAGAACATGTATACCTTTGAAGTATGATTTGCAACTCCTTTTGCAATGAATTTACCAATTGAGATCTCTGTGATCTCAACTTCATCAGGGGAGAATATGACCTTCTTTGGAGAACCTATGTGGGTCATCTGGTACACTGATAAGAGGTTAGAGGCAAGACCTGGAACATACAACAAATTGCTGAACTTACCATGATCAAGATCAATTGTCCCTTTTCCCAAAATTTCAGTGAGAGAGTCATCTCCCAGTACTATTGGTGGACCTTTTGACATGTCAAGTGAGGCAAATTCCTCCTTGGTCGAAACCATATGTCTTGAAGCTCCAGAATCAATGATGAAACTAGGTGAGCTTGATGTGCCAGCAACCAATGCATGAACTCTCTCTTTGTCTTCTAAACTTGATCCTCCTTCCCTCTTCTTTGATCTTTCTGGAAGGGAGATGCCATTCTTCTCTAGGATTTGGGTCAGCATGTCTATTTGCTTCTTCATGCAGGAGCTCTCAGAATGATTTCCCTTATTGCAGTATGCACACTTGCTCATTTCTCCTTTGTTCTTCTTCTTCTGGTAGTTCTTCTTGGAACCTTGAGGCTCCTCTGGAGACTTGTTCTTGTCTCTCTTTTTCTCATGTGGCTTTTTAGATTTCTTTTTAATTTTTGAATCCACCCTTGAATCTCCAGCAACCAGAGATTGGCCTTTGGATGGTTTGATGGTGCCCATCATCACCAACTTATCTTGTTCTTGTGTGGGAGATTCGATGAAATATGTAAGGCTAGGCATCTTCCAGGCTCGAGCTGTCAAATTTGTGGCATAGAAGGTCGAAAAAAACACTGAATAGTTAGGGCCAAGATTCAAGAGTATGGCCAAGACCAGCTGGTCATCCTTCTTTTCGATCCCACATTGTTTTAGCTACAAAACAAGTGCTTTGAACTCGGAAAAGTAGAGTTGCAGGGATTCAAAGCTATTGGGACTCAGGGAGATCAGTTCATTTTCGATTTGATGTCCCCTCATCTCATATATATTTCCAAAAAGATCAACAAGCTTCTCCCATACTTCATTCGGTGATGTCAATCCATCAAGATGGAAAAGGAGGTCTCTGGATATACTTAGACACAAGAGACCATAGGCCTCATCCCTCCTGTTGTTCCATTTTATCTTCTTTGCAGCTGCATTGGGATCTGCTTATGTTTCCATAGTCACTCTATATAGGCCTTTCTCTCTCAACAGTATCTCCATCTCTACTTTCCATTCAAAGAAGTTAAATGGAGTCAAGATGATCTTCTGAGATTGATCCATAGCTCAGAAATTGTCCCAGCAGTTTGTAGAATGCTCCCAGTCAATGATGTCAAACCTGAAAAACAAATTGGAAGGAGAGAAATTGATCTACAAAGGATATAATACCATGTGGAAATTGAACCCAGTGTTAGAACAATTAGACTCACATCAATTGCCAATTACACATGCAAAATTACTCACAAAAGAGACTGAATATGGAGCTGAACACTAAATTGTATTAATTAAGTGTATAATAGCCAACCCTGTGAAGTCATAGGCTTCCGCATTAAATAATTACATGAGGGATTTTAATTCATGAAGTTTCCATTCGAATCTAGTCAAAAGCAGGCTTACTAAATCTAAGCAAATCCCCCATAGGTGCATAAAGTAGTTTCCAAAACTGTCAAGGAGCTCCCAAATTGGAAAAATCAATTATGCAAGCTAAAAGGTAATGGAAGGAAAACTCATACATGCTTTTCATAGGAGAAAAGAGTGGAGGATGTGTAGGACAAAAAACAAGCTAACTTCACCTAGTCAAACTTTCCCAATTGCCTTAAAGCACTGAAAAAGCAGGCAATAAAGTAGAAAAAGAAGACATGCGCTAGGGAGGCCAGGAATAAAGCAGATTTGATTCTAGGAGGTTTCCCAAGTGCTCCATGACTCAAAATTATCAAGTTTGACCACTATGGATGTGTAGATGATAACTTGCATAAGGTGGAATATGGAAACTAGGCAAATAAGACAAAAATGGATTAATTAATGTCTAAGGTAGCTAACTATGGGTTGATTATTCTAACAGTGGGGGACATTTTGCAGATAGAAGAATAGGACACAAAGCACTGAGAATGGGCTACTATTGGCCAACTCTTTTCAGGGATGCAAACAGATATGTCCAGTCTTGTGATAGCTACCAAAGGATGGGTCATCCCAATAGATTAGATCAAATGCCTCTGCAAGCACAATAAGTAATTGAACCCTTTTATAGATGGTATCTAGACTTCATTGGCCCTATTAGGCCTCATTCCAAGCAGAAAGCCTACATCTTGGTTTGTACTGATTATATGACCAAATGAGTAGAAGTTGTAGCTTTGGCGAAAGCTAATGACTAGGATGTGATCGAATTTCTATATAGTGAAATCTTTACCCATTTTGGGGTACCTAAGGAAGTAGTTACTGATGGGGGACCGGAGTTCATGTCGCATCAATTTGAAGCTCTACTACGGAAGTATCATGTTCAGCATAAGGTAGCTTCACCTTACGATCCCCAAGCCAATGGCTAGGAGGAAAGCACTAATAAAGCTATTGAATCTATCCTTACCAAAACAGTCAAGAGCCATCGTAGATATTGGGCTAACAGGCTTCCAGAAGCACTATGGGCATATCACACCACTTGGCGTAACACCACAGGTTTCTCTCCTTACGACTTAGTGTATGGAAAAAGTGCCATCTTCCCAATTGAATTTGAAATCAAGACCCTGAAGACAACCACAGAAGTAAACTTGAGTGTAACTGAATCCCAAAAAAGAAGATTGAACCAACTGAATGAACTGGATGAGAATCGGTTATCTACAGTGGACTAGAGAGTGTTAATTCAACAACAGATATCCAATTGGCAAGATTGATTCATCAAAAAGAAGGTCTTCTATGAGGGATATTGGGCACTATTATATGATTCCAGATTCAAAAGAGATTTCAAGGAAAAATTACGCACAAGATGGCTGGGCCCATACCTAGTAGACAGGGTATTTGATAATGGCACAGTCCGCCTGGTAACTATCAATGAAAACCGTGCACCATTATTTTCCAATGGTCACAGGCTACGACTGTACCGTAAACCAATTTCAAAGGATGCATTTATCTTACAAATTTCCACTGATCTAGATTACCAGCTAGCACAAGGGCAGGAATTTTTCTCTGCCTCTGTCAATTCTTAATTGATCACTGTAAATTGCGTATGAATCATTGTACACAAATAATTGTTGCTTTTTTTCATTATGTTATCTTTTCTTTTGCACTTGATCTGTTTTTTTAGTTTTTCCAAAATGTGCAGGGAAGAGCCCAAGGATGGTTGTTAGATCAGGCCTGTCGACCAAGAGTAATTTTTCTGTGACTTCCTGCACCAAGTTTTTTTTTCTTCCTTAAATAAATTTGTCACAGCCGCGACACCCATTTTTTTGGCAGCTGCGACACCCATTTTTCCGGCAGCTACGACACCTTTTTTCGGTAGCTGTAACACCTTTTTCCGGCAGCTACAACACCTTTTTTGGACGGTTGCGACACCTTTTTCTGACAGCTGCAACACTGTTTTCGGCAGCTGCAACACCGTTTCCGGCAGCTACACACACCATTTCCGGCAGCTACCGCACCATTAAACTCCGCCTTCTTCTGTTTTCGCACGCTGTGACCTTGTTTTATTTTTTACCATAAAAACTCATTTTGCATCACTGCAGCACAATCACTTTCCATCTGCTTAATATTTTCTTCCCTCTTTTCCAGTAGCTGTGACATCTTTTCCAGCAGCTACGACATATTTTCGGGAAGTTGCGACATCTTTTTCGATAGCTGCAACATCTTTTTCGACAGCTGCAACTCTGCTATATTTAGCTGATTTTTCTATCATTGAAGGCCATGCCTCTGATTTGATTTCTTTATGACCTGTGGCTATGACTCCCGTGTTATTAGCAAATCTTTTTGCACGATAGCAACTCCTCTAGATATGGCTCCGATTCCTGATATCGACAATTTGACCCATAATGTAATATTTATCATATTTTTGACCATTTTGACACGATTTTTTTTTTGCTTCCCCAACGGAAAGAGTTATTACGGCACCTCTGTAAGAATGATTACATTTAATAACTGCACAGCGCACAAGTTCAGCTTCCACAATGTCTGTAACCACATGTTCTATTATTCTCCAAAGGACATCCAACGTGCATTTCTGAAGGTATGGCTTTGATTAACCACTTGATTAAGTATCAATATGATTTGATAGTATCGGTCGTACCTCCCTTTTTATGCCCATTATTGCATCGATTAACTCTCTACTTGTGTGACATAAATACTAATTAAGCTACCTAATAACTGCCACCTTTCCCAATTTGGGATAAAATTTCAAATAATCCAGTGCGCTGAAACTTTCCAAATTTGCCTAACTCTCCTCTTAGGTGTCCATGCATACTCTATGCTATAACCTCCATTGTCAGAGTCTGTAATCTATTGAACTGCAAAATAATTTTGAAGTCAGAAACATGGGGATTCCGGCTCGTTATGAACCTTCAAACACACGAGAACTCAGAAGAAACACTGCAATCTTCACTATCTTTCAAGTTGCCGGTTAGATGGATTTTTTTGAATGTATGAATGCATTTCACCATGAAGCAACCTTACAATTTGCTTTGAACCTCACAGAAACTCACTCAGAGGTTTGGGGACTTTGCATTGAAGTTTCTGAAGCCATCATGGCTGAGGTCACTGGTATTCCTCAGGTGGGAAGGGCCTGGTTTGGATGTCGAGTCCCCACTTTTGCAACAGTACAGGAATTTCTAATAGAGGGGGAGCAGGTTTAAATGACAAAAAGAGGGATAGTATTACAGTCATTGTCACAACCATGGAATGACGTCATTTTTTTCCTCAAGAAATATATCACCTGTGAAGGTAGGTACCAAACAGTCTTTAATTCTGAATTCCCTTTACTATATCATCTCCGTCACAAGGTTCTGTTAAATATTCCATATCATTTTCTCAATGATTCACATCATATGGTGGGGTTTGTTCGAGTTTCCAAACATCCACTCTCCTCACTGACCCACCATGGCCTCATTAAATTAATAATCTTAAGGACCCTTGCTCAACACAATATAACTTGGGAGCAATTTACAGCTGAAGTTTAGGAACCCGATCCTTTGCCCAGTATTCCAATAGAAGAAGAGCAGGTCCATCCACAGTTGGTGGGAAATGAAGCACAACAGGAGGCTCGGGGCCCCTCCAATAAAGTTGGGGGGGGGGGATATGAGACTAGATCAGAGGATTAACTAGGGATACAAGCAAAACAATTGAGAGAATATGTACATGAAAACCTTGTGGAAGAACTAAATAACAGGTAGCTCTAACAGCAGAGGGTGAAACTGGAACATCATTAGATGCTGCGACAATTGAACCCAAAGATGATAGAGCCATGGAAATAGAAGAAAATACTGAGTTGGTGACCATTGAATCCTCACTTGAATGGGGGGGAACTTTGATTGAGGAAGAACACCCCGAGGAACAAGAAAATGTTGGAACTAGGAACATTCCTTTTACCTTAGTTGTGAATCTAGAAACTCCAGCACCACAGAGAAAAAGGAGGAGATCAAAGGATGAAATTAAGGTATCTCCACCAATAAGAAGGAAAAGAACCAGGTCTGGTCGTAGCAGCAGAAGGAGCAAGGGAAATATGGGCAACCTTAGAAGCACAAATTGAGTTCCCCATTCTTAAACCCAGACCAATTGATGCCCCAGATTGGGCGGTTGAAGAACCCCAAATTGAAGGACTTCTATTCAGAAATAGGCTATTAAAAGAGGAAGTCCAAACACTCAGAAAGGAATTGAAAAATTGAAAATAAGCATGCAAAAAATAGGGTGAAAGGAAGCTGCACACATTGGTGGAAGCTACAGATCAGTTGGAGGGATCAAATCCTACCGAGCCTAGAAATGAGGAAGAAAGAGTGGTTTGTCCCACTCATGGAGAAATATTTAAAGAATCGGGACACAATATTGTAATTCATGCCTTTACAACACAACAGTCTGCACCCACAACTGAGGAAGGACATGGACAACCTGAGTGGAGAGAAGATGGGATTCCCGAAGGAAAACTTCAGGAGGAGGAATTTTCAGAGAAAGAAGATGCTGTCACACAAGAACAAACATCTTTCAGTATTCTTGCTGAAATTTCCACTAACTCTGGGACAGAGGAACCAAGGGATGAATTTATTCCCGATTTTATGGATGAAGATTGCACTGTGACCCCGAAGTCCTCCCATGACATAGAAATCATAGAAGTGGAACCAAAACAACAAGGCATTGATGGGGTTGAACAGGGTGCTATCACTCAAGAACCAGCATCCTTGAATGTTCTTGTCCAAGTAGGAGGAGAACTAGGAATTGAAGGCACTCTGGAATTTAATAAAGAATTTTGTACTACGACTCCAGAATTGTCCCAGGACACAGAAATACTAGAAAAGGAGCCATAACAGTAGGGAGAAGAAGAAGTGAGTCAGGATATTGTCACACAAGAATCAACATCCTTGAAAATTGCAGTAGGGACTCTTGAAATGCAACATGAAAATAACCCTGAAGTGGATGTCAACCCTAATATGGATTGGAGTGAAGATGAACAAGTTCAAACACAACCCTCAGGTGATACTGAAATATTTAAGGAGCATCTGCATACTGAAGAAGACATCCAATCTCAGCAGCATGAGGAAAAAGAAGAACAGGGCTCTGTCACACAAGAACCAGTAGCCTCACAGCCTCTGGCTGAGATAGCAGCTGATAATCAGATAGAAAATGAAATTAAAATTCAAGAGGAAGTTGCCCCATAAGAACCAACATCCTCACAGTCAGCTGCCAAAATTGCCATGAGAGAACCCCAGAAAGAAGATGTTGTTACACAAGAACCAACGTCTCCAAGAGTGGTGGACATTGTTGCTGAAGAGAGTCCAGAAAAGGTTGTTGTCACACAAGAACTAGCACCCCCAGAAATAGCTTCAGATGTCTAGGATGTCCAATGTGGCACATCAGGTGACAAGGTGTGGATTGATCCCCTTCAAAATTTCATTGACCTGGATTCTGACAAGGAGGAGCATCATGAAGAAGAAACCTTGAAACCTATAGCAGAAATCTCAATTATGATAATGGAGGTAATAAAATGGAAGAGCCAGGTGGAGGAATACCAAGAAGGGATAGTTTCCCTTACTGAGCATAAAAAGATTATCGGGAGAGTGGAGGAGAAATGGGCAGAAGAACATATGACCCAGAGACTTCGGGAAGAAGAGCTATAGAGTAATTTAAGGGAGCTGAAAAAGTTCCAGTCCATGCAGAAGGAAAAATAGCAGATGTATGCTCTTTTTCAAGAACTCCTAGGCACTAGGGTAACTTTTTCTTCTTACCCTGTCTTTCTATTTGAACAATTTGTTTGGTTTAAGTTGAGAGCTGTGGAAGAAGGGAGGTCATTTGAGATAACAACCTCAACAAAATTCTTGGAAACGTTTTTAAGAAGAAATTTTGAAGATCAAAATTTGTTGTGTGAATTATATTTGCATGAGATGGCTTGCCCTCTGGACCGCCATTCAAATCCTGTCCCTTTTTCAGGAGATGTTCAGTTGAGGGCCTTTTCTTCTTTTGTAAGCAATCATGCTCAGTGGGAAAGGTATTTTCAAACCTTTTCTCACAATGAATCTCATTCTAATCTGTGGGTTGGAAGTGAGCCTCAAAATCCGGATATTTTTCTTGCTTGACACAGGAGTTTGCTCTCATGCCCCATCCAGACTCGACACATAATGGAACTGCAGGAGGAAGTTATTTCTACCTATACGAACCATATTTCTATATGCCAACAAGCAGCGTTGGAAGGAAGTAAGAACAGATGACAGGTTGCCTCTCCTACACTCAGGAGTAGAGACCCCTATTATTTTAGAAATTTTAAACAGGCACTTTCCAGGGTTGAGGGTTATGTTGGATGTATCAGGGAATGTGGGGCTAATTGGTTGGGCCTGAAATTTGAATTTCCCCTCATCTAGTGGCCAGAAAAACCATATAGGATGGATTTCTCACAAACCAAGACAGAGAAGCAGTAATGCTGGAGATATTGGATTGCCCACAGAGGCTTCATAGAAAAAGAAGGGACATCTGAGTTCCCCTAGAACTTCTCTTCTCTCCATGAACAGAGCACAGTGCAATATTTCGATTCGGAATAATGGAGGTTGTTGCATGAGGACATGTAACAGGACAGTTGGGGGGAGATGTTGGGCCCAGAAATGGCCCCTTTTGACCACTCTTAGTTACCTCTTTTTGTCCTATCCTACCCCATTGAGCATGCCAAATAAATATTTTATGCCCACTCTACTTTTCAAATCACCAAGGTATGATTTGTCATTATTTTATTTTATTAATACTTATGATTGTGATAATTAAGGCTTCATATCTCTCGATGCGCTAACATATGATGGTTTATAAAGGTATTTTGAGATATATGGACTTCAGGAAGATTGGGCTGAACATGCTACGAGAAGGATGGGAATTCATCGCTCAAGCTGATCACCATCCATCCTACAATTACCCAAGGAATGTGGTCCCAGTATGTTATCCCAAGTAAAGCTGTACAAATATAGCTATAACAGAATGTGTCAGACTTGGAGGTCAACAGTGTGCTGCTTCTTGTGTATATCTTGATCTGAACATATCGTTACTCCTGGGGCGATTAATAGTTTCCCTATTTCCTATCTTTCATCCTGCCACGTTTGTAACAGCTGTTGTCATTTAGGGAGTCTGAAGATCAGATATCTTCATGGCTGCCCCACAATAGGGATAGGATGTTATGATTTACATTGTATAAATATGGAGAACTATTTCGAACCAGGGGTTGTTGAACATATAACCAATTCATTGTATTAGCTGTGAGGAGGAATTGTGTAATCGATTTTCCTTTTTAATACAAGGAGTTACTTCAGATCGAGGGGTTTTAATGTGTGTTCATCCAGCATCTCTGTGTGAAGGCTAGGCCCACCTTCCACAGGGATTGCTGAGTTAAATTAGGAATTTCAATTATTTTGTTGTGTGATGTTATGTTAATTTTATTTCTTCGTAGGAAGCTGCAACAAGTTGTGGATTTATAGTGTGTTGTGATTGCATCTCTTGGATACCTGTAGTGGCATGGTGTGACAGTCGACTGAGTAGGTAATTATTCCTGATGCAAATTGTGTGGTAACTGTAACAGCTTTGTTCATCCTTAGATCTTTTAGTTGTTGTTTCCATGAATCTTTGCAGCTTGTCTCTTATTTTTATGATTGTAGAATTTCATTCCTGTACATCTAATTCATAGAACAAAAATCAATTTCTATATTTCAAATTTCTAGATTAATATTCAATTTATGTCTTTGGATTTCTAGAATAATCATATTAAGATAGTTGGGTTAATCATTAAGTGGTTTGAAACAGAATTTCCCTTTTTCTGCAATTGTAATCTAGATGTGACTTTCATCTTTCCATTCTTAGATTAAGAACAATAGAAGGTAATTGTGACTGTATTCCTTAGAAGGTAACTAGATTAAGTAGATTCTTGAGATGAGCATAGCCGAACAGAGGACATGATTATTCAAATATAGTAATTTAGTGTTTAAGCATATATTGTGCATGTTATCCTTGAAATACAAGACTTCCCTGGGTTGACAATAAATATTGTACACTCTGTATGTTAGTTGTAATTCACTTGCATATTGGGTGCCCAACATATGTCTCAATGTACTGAGTGGAAATGGTATGGTGATGATATGATGGCAAAAGTGGGGTGTGAATATTGGAGAATAATGGTTTGTCACCGTACTCACAAAATAGAATAATGGAAAAAAGGGATAAGAATATTTTGAAAGAGACCTTCACAATGTTTTTATAATATCTTTTTAGGTTTTTTGACCTATTCTCTCTTTTAGGGTTTTGGAACCCTATTTAGGGGTTTAAGCCCTATTTAGGGTTTTTATCCCTTTTTGAATGTTTTAGCCCTTATTTGGGTTTTTTATCCCCTTTTTGGCTGTTTTGGGATTTTTTGGGAGAGACTGAGGGTAAACCATAGTTGTGAAGGTAAAAAATAAGGGAAGTATGGTAGGAATATGATGTATGTGTGTGGTTTAGACCATGCAGAGCTTGGTGGGAAATTTTTTGAGTTAACAGTTATATATAGAGATCTATCATTGTATTGTACTATGAATGGTTGGGTTTTTCCACCTAGGTCTTCATTAATCCTCTTCCAGGGCTATTATAATGTATATCGGCCATCGTGTACCCCTATGATCTCACACATTAACAAGAATCTATTATAGCATGATTTTCCACACCTGTTACATCACGCTTTGATGGACTATCCCTGTCTCTATGCAAACTCCTTTTACCCCTCTTTGGACACTATGACCTTGATGGTCCAATGGAACCCCTTAAAAGATACTTTTGTATATATACGTGGGTCATAAATCTACAAACTATGTATATGCATCTTGGGCCACTGTCACCTGTGTACATAAGGAAATATGCTCAAAAACAAAAAATATTTGGATTTTTGCCATTGGCCTTCCATATGGCCTTCCATATGCTGGTAAATGCTCCACTTCGACCCTTCACCTCCTAATGAAGGGATATATATTGAGCTATTATGAAGTATTAGAGAGGAGGATAAATTTGAGAGAAAATACACTATAGTGAAATTGTGCTCCATTCTTATGTACTTGAGTCTGCATCCCTTTGTCCTTGAAGTAACCATTAGTGCTATTTCCCAAGCTTTCCTTGATCTTTGTGAGATTTCCTTTGTATATAGGATTAAAGTGGTGGAGGCCCAGGTGTATGGACTCAGTTTTTGGATTTCGATGAGGTGGCGACGTATTTTTTCATCTTTATCTCTGTTCATATTAATAGAAATATCCATTTCTTATCCATTTCATTTGTAATTATAAATATGTTCTATGCATGAGTGTAATTAATTTGATTATGTATTGGAATATATCATGTTAGATTATATTCTAATTCTTTACATATCAACGCAATGATTTATCTTCCAGTTGTTAAATTGTTCCTGTTGATACATGCTTTGATGATAATTGTTGGAATTCTTAATGATATTGAGAGGGGGTGTTATAGCGTGATTTTCCACACCTAATACATCATGTTTTGATGGCCTATCCCTATCCATATGTAGAATCCTTTTACCCCTTTTTTCTCACTATGACCCTAATGCTCTAGTGGAACCCCTTAAAGACACTTTTGTATATATACACAGGTCACAAGTCTACAACCTGCGTATACGTAGCTTGCACCACTTTCACCCACGTACATCAGGAAATGTGCTAAAAAACAAAAACTATTTTAAGTTTTCCCGCACTAAGTAACGAAGGACTTGTCCATTGGACTTCCATATGCTAGGAAATGCTCCACTTCGACCCCTTACCTCTTATTGAAGGGCCATATATTGAGCTACTATGAAGCATTAGAGAGGAGGAGAACTTTGAGAGAAAATACACTATAGTGGAATTGTGCCCCAATCTAAAGTACCTGAGTCTGCATCTCATTTTCCTTGAAGCAACCATTAGTGTTATTTCCCAATCTTTCCTTGATCTTTGTGAGATTTCCTTTGTATGGAGGATTGAAGTGGTGGAGGCCCATGTGGAGGGACTCAGTTTCTTGATTTCAATGAGGTGCTGATAGAGTTTGTCATCTTCATCTTTGTTCATATTAATAGAAATATCCATTTCTCGTCCATTGCATGTGTAATCATAAATATCTTCTATCCAGGGATGTAATTACTTTGATTATGTATTGGAATAAATCATGCTATACTAGATTCTAACGCTTTATATATATCATGCTTGTATATCTTGTTGTTGTTGAGGGAAATGTGTAGGTACAAATTTAATTGAAAGCATGATGTGGATCTACTTCAAACTTCTGAAATAAGGTACGCACCCTTAGTCCAATAATGTTAGTTTTGCTTGTATATTGTTTAGCATGATTGGAAATAGGGTTATTTCTAGTGTCATCCTATCTTTTGTGGTCCACCCCAATCCATAAGAGGTATTTTCCATAACAATGGGCATGAATCAATATCATGCACATATTAACCAATTTTTCACTTTACAAAATTATGCACCAATTTCACTTCAGTCATAATAATAAATGAAAATTGTGCAAAACCAATTTGGAAAGTACCAATATCCGAATTTGGAGAGAGAGAGAGAGACCAACCTCCAAGATGTGAGCACCTACTCACTTAGATACCAATTTGATCGGGACACACACACCAACTTGTTGATTACAGGAACCAACCTGAAAGGAGACTTTAATATCCTATCCTTTCCCTGTCCTGCTACCAGAGTTCTTCAACATCAACTAAAATGAATCTCTAACTCCTTGTCCTTTCCCCTTGTTTCCAACCAGAAATAGATGTGAATGTACTTGTTACACTATCTTCAAATGAACTTCTATGATCTGCAGTCTTCTAATCCATTACCTTGAACTGTGACCTAAGGTTAGTGTTCTATTCTATATGCGATCCATAATAATATGCTTCTATGCAAATATATGTCTTGTACTCTTAGTCCACTTTTCTAAATACTTCCTTCTTTTATATTTCCACAATTTCATCTCATATAACTATGCTCTTGTCCGACCACCCTTCGTATTTTAACATGTCTAATTTTCTTCACTCATCTCCTCAAGTCATTCTAC
The DNA here is from genome assembly GCA_001517045.1 of Pseudotsuga menziesii. Taxonomy (NCBI): domain Eukaryota; kingdom Viridiplantae; phylum Streptophyta; class Pinopsida; order Pinales; family Pinaceae; genus Pseudotsuga; species Pseudotsuga menziesii. The sequence continues at coordinate 202,767 of LPNX011042083.1, read as the reverse complement.
GATATATTCTCCTAAGCACTTCATCCGACCCTAAAATTTGCAATTTACTATATCACTTTATTTCATATTCAAGCTTACTTCAACATATCCATATCTCTCGTATGTATACTTTTCTTTCTCAAAGGATGTGTCCACAAGTTGGGGTTCCTTTGAGTTGGTGATGCCCCTTCCACCTCATTAGTTCTTTCATCGACGCACATCTTTTGATAATTCAGTCTCGTGGGGTTTTTCACACTAGAGTCCCATGTCTTTGTGGGATTTGCGCATATGGGTTTCATGTCCTGGTGGGATTTGTGATTTTCTGAAACTTGCACACTTATTCTCTGTATCCTTCTTTAAACTGGCTTGGCATCATTAATGGAAACACGAAATTTTAACAATATTGATTCTTCTTTCTTGACATCATTATGTTTCTTATTTGACGTAAATGGCAATACCAAATTTAACATTAAATACAAATGCATGGAGGTCGGGTTTTGTGCATGCATTATAGCTAGGGGATAGATTGATAATTGCAGGAGTGAAGAAGGTCAAATTAGTTCGTGCAATATCACATATGAACTAGAGAATATGCACATTGGGTCACATATAGGGAATTGAGACTATGTGGCATAGGTCGCTACGCGATAAAATAACTTAATACTAGATAGTAATGTCTTGGTATCAAAAGTAGAAAGAATCTATGTTTTTTTGCGAAGGTTAATATGACATGACGGAGATTGAGTAGAAGCATTGTGTCTTTTCCTATTTTCTGTGATCGAAATGTGAATGCAATGTGTATCTGCGATATGGATATGCGAATGATGCGATGTTTTTCTTATTTAAATGATGATATATTGTTAGATCTGGTTGTGCATCGATGTTTTTCTATGATTCAGTTATGTTAACACAATCTATTAAATGATGATATGACTGTTAAATGCATGATCTGAATGATTAGATCTGTGGAATAATGCTGCGCTAAGTTAATAAGTAGACACATGGTCCTCCTTCATACTATGAAAACTTGGTTTTGTTAGCTCTCCCTTGAACATCTCGAGTGAGACTTCATCTTCTCTGTAGGTGTTGTTGGACGAGGTAAAAATTGTCTGGGCTGGTGCTTAGGGATATCACGGTGGTTTGCATGTCAATAGAGAAGTGAACCCCTGTCGACTAGTTTTGTGTCAACAAATGGTTCTGTTGCCAGGACTTTAGTGCAAAGAGGAGGAAGTACATGTTGTGGAATCCGACAAGTCGAAAATCCAAGATTGGTTTTACCAAAATATATGAGAGTTTTTTGAGAAAGAGAGTCAAAACCCTGGACTGACGATGAATAAGTGGCTAAAAGAGTATATGTACGACAGTTCACATGAATACTTTTTCTGTAAATTTCCAATCATCTTGTATGAGTGGTTAGCGCGATTGACATATCAGAAGACAAATTTACAAGGAGGTGAACCAACGTCCTGGACCCCAGAATTGATCCAGGAGTTGAAGGAGGTAGACAACAAAGCATCAAGGGCTATTGAAGTCTGTCTTTACAGTATCTTGGAGGGCTATATCACTAAGTTTGCGGTCGACACAACTAAATCCTATATCGAAGTAGAAAGGGATTTCTTCAACGGACCAATAGGTAGGTTCCTGTTATCTTTGCAATTTTCTATTAAGATTCTCATATGCGAAAAAAGGCATATTGAAGATGCACCTTGAGTAGTAGAACCATGGTGTATGGAGGCTTTGGGTATCATGGAGACGAGGGTTGGATGGAATGATACGCAGTAGATGGATGGAAGTTATGATGAGACTACGAGGGAAGCCAAGGAAGGAAGTGGTCTTTTGAGAGGAGGAGCAAGGTTTTGGAAAGATAAGAAGCAGAGGATAAGAGAGAGTATTGCTGCAACTGAGATGTGAGGTTGTGAAGAGAGATCACATAGAACAAAGTGACCCTATAGTGATGAAGGAGATACCCACACCCTTGTGCACTACACTCAAAGCAACAACATACCCACACCTCTGTGCACTGCACCACACTCAAGGAGGAACACGGGTTTGACACCGTCTTGTTCAACATGTCAACAACACTCTAATAGTAGCATATCAATGATTATAGGAAGGAGTCCCAAGATGGTGGGAGATGATGCAAATTTACCCCTACTCCGTGGAAATGGGACTGATGATCCCAAGCAATATTGGTTCTTGTGTGAATCTGTGTGGAATGTCAAACAAACTATAGATGATGAGGTCAAGAAAGGTCAATTGGAGGTGACTCTTCACAGTCACACACTAGATTGGTTCATGAAATTTGTACAAGTCCCTCTAGGGGCTCCAACAAAAACATTGGATGAAGTCAAAAAAGGATTAATTGAAGAATTTAGAAAACCAAAATATGAAGCTCAATACATCACAGAACTGAAGGAGATTAATTAGTATCCAAACGAAAATGTTTGTGATTTTGATCAAAGGTTTAAGACACCAATGGTAAGAGTTATCTTTGAGATGAGCGATATTCAACATAAGGAATGGTACTGTTAGCACTTGTGCTAAATTTTTGAATCAGCACTTGCAGTGATCGACTCATAAAAGGGGATAAGCGAAAACTTTATGGGCCTGATAATGTTGAGAATACTAGGCTAGCAGAGCAAGAAAAATAAAGAACAGATCCTAGCACCGCAAGAAAAGGTAGCATAAATCAGGGGGTATAAGGGATTTTGCAATAAAGGATGAGCACAGAAAGTTCAGCTAGGAGGGTGTGCAAAATCCATGGATCAATTCGGAGCAGACCATATCTTCAATAGAAACGCATCCTCCCAATGGAAGAAGTAGGAAGCTTAAAGGCACATCAAGAACACGATACATAGAAGGTCCGCACAAATTAAAATGGTTAGGATCTCCCCCCTTAGAGAATGTATGACGGAGAACCATTTTCACCACCCAACCTATATGATGGATAGGGCAGAAGATGGCCATTAAATGGGGGGGAAACACCCCACATGTTTGGACGGTAGCAAGTGGAAAAGGATCAGATCGATGACCATGATTGTGGTCACAGCTAGAAAGTGTGCGACGGATAAGCGAAGGAGGTAAGGTGAAACCATGTAGGGCCCTCTTGTTTTCTACGATGAAGATTCAATAAGGTAAGCGATTGACAAAATTGATTCATATTGCAACATAAACTTGCTCGAAGGTTAACCAATAGGCAAAGCACGAAGTAGGGTAAGGGCCATCTAGTTGAATGGTCGAGATCACTTGCACGTGAAATCAACAGCCAAGACATGTTTCACTCATCTGAAGGTGTGGGTAAGGAGAAGAAGGAAAAAAACTACGAAACTACGGTCAAGGCAGGCAAGATTGACAGTCAGGTCACATCTCAGGAGTCAGAAGGCTACCACCAAGCATGTGTGATGATGAGGTATTCTATTAGAAAATTAGGTGGCAGAGGGCAAGTATAGCCGTTACATGATGTACTACAAGAAAGAAGGGACTATAAGAACCAAGGCAAGACATGACGCATAGGGAGGATATAAATAGAGCACCAAGCATAAAATCCACACATCCTGAGGGGATCTAGAGACGATGAAAGGAGAATCCAAAGTTTAATTGGGAAAATGATATCAGGAGGTTAGAGTCTTAGGGGAGGCTTAGTTGGCATCTTTGCATGAGGGGATTGGATCAAGATACCACATGATCATTCGTGTTGTCATCATAACATTTGACGATGGCATGTGTGAAGTTTTGACAAGCACACATTGGATCTTAACTACTTAGCTCAATATAATGCCACCTTCAGAGCCATTTTGAGATGTAGAGGGTCTGGATGCTGATAAAAATTAGGATGGATGCTATGGATCTGCTAAGGGTATTGAGGAGTTCCAACAAGAGAACAACTATGAATTCTATGCTTGAGACAACTATTGTCTAAGGCACCTTATTGTCTCACAAGTGTTGTTGGAATCCCAACTTCAATTGGGTCCTCGTGCATCAACAGCTCTAGCCATCGAGGTAAATATGTCCCCTTCACTAAAGAGAGTTTCTGATGCAGGTGGAGGCTATGTTGTCTTAACAGATTGCAGTGCCACTTCAGGAGCAGTACCTAAGGTTCCTAATCCTTAGATAATTCCACCAAATCCTCTAGATAGGAACACTAACCCCATTACTAGGGTACATAGTATCCATTTCTAGGGGTGGTCGGTCTAGGTGAACATTCAGACTTGATAAGAGAGGGGAGGGAGGATTTATCATCATTGTCTTGGGATCATATTGCCAACTTCATCTAGGATGATGATGAGTCTCACAGAGTGTTGCACTGGCACATACTGTAGGGAGGACACAGTCCCAGTAGAAGAAGCTGATATGAACGACAATCCTATTAAAGGCTCAGAGTTGTCAAGAAACTAGACTTCCTTCTCCAGGTCTACATAAATAACGATGTTACCAGGAAACCTGTATGCCGGATAATGGGCCAAACACAGAAGCAACACAAACCTCCCTGTTAGTTGTGAACAAAGGTAGAACATGTTTATGGAACACGGAGAAACATGGAGGTTAGAAGTAGCAAGGGTCACCTTGGGGGATTTTCAAACTTTTCTGACAGAAAGTGTGCCAAAGGAATGAAACTGTTAGTGTTGAAATGTCATTGTCAAAATAGGAGAGCCTCCATTCAAATGCCACAACATCATTTTGGTCTGGTGTGTCAGATATATCTTGTTGCCTATTTTAGTAGAAATAATAGCAAATCTACTACCTTAGGTAGTTTGTTAGTGTTTCCATGGTTATTCCGAGTTAATCCCATTTTGAACCGAATTTGATACCCTGTTTTGGGATGTATCCCAGGGGTATTTTATAGTATAAATATAGCCTCCTTAGAGGAGGACATGAGGTTGGTCTAATTTTCATTTTTGAGGCCTCAACGCTAGTTTTGTAGCTTTGTACACATTTTTGGGAGAAATAATGAAAATGCCTCTTGGAGGTTATGAAATTCATCACGATGTTGGTGTTTAGTCTGTGTTCTCTTTTTTCCATTTTCATATTTGTTATTTTCTTCTAATACATTTCTAGATTAGTATGATGGAATTCAATCTTAGTTAAGCACTCCTGCATCAAAAATCATGTTTGTAATGTGACTATAATAGCTTTGATAGAATTCATCCATTGATAGGTGCTTTGTTTCAACTGTTTCCTTTTGTCATTTTCCACTAAAGGTGTTCTAAGATATTTGTCCTTGATAGACGCCTCTGTGTTTCACAGGTCTCTTTCCTTATTCATCACTTTAAATCTATTTGACTAAATGTTGTGCTTACTTTTCCTCATAATACATAAGAGAAACCCACTTTCATTATATGCTATAATGTCCTTAAACGTTTCAAACTATGACTCCATTTCCCAATGGTTTTAATATTTGTTTGTCCTCCAACTCTTTATTTACTAACTGCCATGTTACTAGTAGAAATCTAGTCTTATGCATGCATGTTTAAAGATAAACATGTATGCGAAGGTTACCATGACAAGAGAGAGCCCTCTTTGACTGCCTTGTCTAGAAGGTAGTCTAAATTTGGTTTGAAATGGATACCCCTATGACTTCCTACAACAAACATAGGAAAATTACAGGGTTCTAACATCTTGGAGCCATTACTGGGGAACGAATGAGCAACTCATCCCTAGGAAAAATGACATTGCTTAGTTCTACAACCTGGTTGAGCATCCAGTCCTAGACATAGATTGGTGGTATATGCTCTGACGAATCCACTCAGAGCCTTTAAAGGTGAGTCCACTAGGAATCTTGAAAACCTAGAAGCTGCAATGATTTTCAAAGGTTCCATGGCGAATCCACTAGGGAAAATGAGCCGAATATAGAAGAACCTGGAATGGCATGGTACAAGATCAAGTACTATGTATCCTTTCTCCAATATCTCTTGTCCTTCCTAGTGCATATTTTCCTATCCTTCCCTAGGATGATCAAATTAGTTCTCCAATATCTGTCATGCTTAGGGAAATACCCTAGACCTACCCATGTATATCCCTCTTTAAAGACCAAGAAATCCACCTCTCCATGTACATATACCTTAGACAAAACACCTTCATCTGAACCCCATTAGGCTCATGCTGCTACTAATGAATCTACACATTTTCCTGAGCCCCTAGACAGGGATCTCCAACCCTTGTATGATTTGGAAAATTCTCTACCCTCCTCTAAATGGGCCTCTTCCAACTCCACAGTCAAAGGACCACCCATTGTTGCAACATTGCCTCCCCTCCATTCAGAGTTTATGGAGCCTTCATCATTCAATGCTTTAGCCCCTCTCAAAATCTTTTTCATAACCCCAACAAGGGATAAATTTTTCTTCCCTATGCTTCTCCCTGTAGTCCTCCATGACATTCTCCAGGGTTACGCCCAAAGGCTTAAGCAATTTAATGGGAATAAGGAATATTTGACCAAGGAGCATCTAGGATGGTTTGCAGACTAGATTGACCTCAAAGAAGTGGACCATGAAGATATTAGGGCCAGGATATTTTCGCAAAGCCTTGCTAGAGAGGTGAGGAGATTGTTCACCAATATCCTAGATAGTTACGTCTTGGGCTATCAATCTTTGGAGGACGTCATCGAAGAAAGATTGCAAGAAAAGAAAGACCCCGAAATGTGACTATCTCAATTCTTTTCCATCATGAGGGATGAGAGTGAATCTGTCCAAGAATTCCATGGCATGTTAATAAAAGTATATAACACTATCCATTTTGAGTTTAGACCACCTCCTGGTGCAGCCCAAGTGCACTAAGTTGAGGCCTTTGATAGCAAATTCACTTTGTGGCTCAGTGAGAGAAGGTCAGCCTCTCTAGTAGACATGATGAAATATTCCATTGAGGTGGAGATGAACCTGATTGTTTCCAAGGAGAAGGGAAGAAAAGAACAAGACAGAAGACAGAACAAAGCTCTCCCCTAGATTCGTCTCTCTAACACACTAGAGGCCAGAATGGAGGAGATAATGGAGATATTAAAGGGATGGATGGAGAGATTCACGATGAACTACAACACCTACCCCATAAGTGGTAAAGAAGTAAGAGGACCCATGTGTGTCGAGCAAGCTCAAACTATCCCTGAAGACCTAGAAAAACACACAGGGTCTTCTCTACTAGTAGAAGAGGAAGAGGAAAAATAAAGAGAGTCTCCTCAGCACCCCAAGCATGTTTTTTTATGAATAATATAGTCAACAGGAGGAAGGTATCTACCTACCCTTATGCTTTTCCTTGTTTGATTTTTCAAAACAGAGGTTAAAATATTCTAATAAAGCGCAGGAAATGGAGGATAGGAATGAGGTCATGGCATTGTTTATAATGGCTAATGGGGAGAGTGAACTAATGAATATTGCTGTGCATCCTAGTTTTCCTTTTTATGAGCACACAGATGAGTAGTCCAAGCCCATACATGAGGAGTATTACAATCTATCTATTGAAGAAAAATCCTGCCTGTTGAAATCCTTATCTGTTGGGATTTTGAGGAGGTTTTAAGGTCTCCATAGTATGATGAATATGAGGATACAATGCTTGAAATATGAGGGTCCTAAATGGGACGTTTCTTCCTGCTCTTCCAGTTCAGAATACCTAGGTCAAGAAGAGCGTAGTTCACTAGATTTCATTGAAAACATTTCCTATGAAATGTATAAGGAAGAACAGGGCTGGTTTCTAGCACTTGGGATGAGGGAGCTAAGTTCTTGGGTACATATGGTCACAAGTTCCCTTGCACAAGTATTTCTAAGAACACTTGAGCAGTGTGCAGGGGAAGATACTTGTGGAACAGGAATCAGGGAGCCAGAATGTCGGGAGTGGTTCAAGACAGTCATGGATTTTATGATCCTGTTGCTGAATATGTGGAGCAGCTTGGCCAGGACAAGTGTATAGCAGGATTTACAAAGGGATTTATTGACCCAATGGCCACACATGTGGAGAAGTTGTATGATAGGAATGATAGGACAATCATGCATGCCAAGAACCAGAGGTTCAAGAGTAACCTTCGATCATTTAACTTCACATTACTGCCCTCGATCAAGCATGAAAGAAAATATTGCAAACACAATCACCTGGTTGATTCAATTTACTGGAAGTCGGAAGTTACTTGACGAGGTGGTAATTCTCATGTAAAGTAGGGTAGGTAGGATCAAATAATCTTGGCACATCAAGCATTTTATTTCTACAATTTTTCATGATGTTATTATCTATCTAGTTTTTTCTTTCAGAACACGCTAGTAAGATTTTAGGAAATGGCCGCGAAATGACCCAATGGATTAGGCACATGATCAACGGAGGTTCTTTGCTAACTCATAGGGAGGATAGCATCCCCGAGTTGGAGCCACTATTAGCACTTGTGCTAAATTTTTGAATCAACACTTGCGGTGATCAACTTGAAAAAGGGGATACGCGAAAGATTTATGGGCCTGATAATGTTGAGAATGTTGGGCTAGCAGAGTAAGACAAATAAATAACAGATCCTTCCATCGCAAGAAAAGGTAGCACGGATCAGTGGGTATCAGGGATTTCATGATGAAGGATGAGCATAGAAAGTTCAGCCAGGAGGGCGTGCGAAATCCATGGCTCGGTTTAGAGTAGACCAAATATTCGATGGAAACACATCCTCACAATGGAAGATGCAACGATATTAAAGGTGCATCGAGAACATGATACCTGGAAGGTCCACACAAATTAATATGGTCAGGATCTCCTCCCTTGGAAAATGTACAATGAAGAACCATTTTTTCCTCCCAACTTGCACGATGGATAAGGAATAAGATGGCCGCGAAATGGGGGGGAAGGCCCCACATGTTTGGATGGTAGCAAGTGGACAAGGATCATATAGACAACCCTGATTGTGGTTACAGCAAGAAAGTGCGGGTTGGATAAGCAAAGGAGGAAAGGCGAAACCACGTAGTGCCCTCTTGTTTTCTACGATGCAGATTTAGCAAGGTAAGCGATCATCAACCTTGATCTGTATCGCAACAAAAACTTGCACGAAGGTTAACCAACATGAAGAGTGCAAATCTTGGTAAGGGCCATCTAGTTGAACGATCGAGATCGCCTGCACGTGAAATCCACAATCAAGACACATTTCGCTTGTTTGAAGATGTGGGTAAGGAGAAGAAGGAAAAATACCATGAAACAAGGGTTAGGGCAGGTAAGATCAACAACCAGGTCATGTCTCAGGAGTCTACCAGCTACCACCAAGAATGTGTGATGATGAGGAATTCTATCAGTGAATTAGGTGGTGGAGGGAAAGTATATCCTTTACATGATGTACTACGAGAAATAAGGGACTACGAGAAGCATGGCAAGACATCACACACGGGGAGGATATCAACAGAGTACCAAGCGTCAAATACATACATCCCGAGGGGATCCAGAGTTGATTACAAGTGAAGCCAGAGGTCAATTTAGAAAATGATGTCATGAGGTTAGAGTCTTAGGGGCAACGTAATTGGCATCTTCAAATGAGGGGATTGGATCAAGAACCCACGTGATCATCCGTCTTTTAATCATAACACTTGATGATGGCATGCATGAAGGTTCTACAATCACACATTAGAGCTTAACCACCCAACTTGATATAATGCCACCGTTAGAGCCATTTCAAGATGTAAAGGGTTTGCATGCTGATAAAAGTTAGGATGGCTGCTATGGCTTTGGTAAGGGTCTTGAGGAGTTCCAACAAGAGAATGACTATGAATTCTTCGCTTGAGACACCTATTGTCCAGGGAACCTTATTGGCCTACAGGTGTTGCTAGGAATCCCAACTTCCATTGGGTCCTCAAGAATCAACATATCCAGTCATCAAGGTAAAGAAGTCTCCTGCACTAAAGATATTTTTTGACGTTGGTGGAGACTATGTTTTCTTAACAGATCACATCATCAGTTTGGGATCAGGACCTAAGGTTCCTGATCCTGAGAGCATTCTGCCAAATCCTCCAAATAGGAACACGAACCCCATTACAAGGGTACATAGTATCCATTTCTAGGGGTGATCGGTCTGGGTGAATGTTCAGACCCAGGAAGAGAGGGCCAAGAGGCTTCATCATCATTGTCTTGGGATCATATTTCCAACTTAATCTTGGATGATGACGAGTATAATGGAATGTTCCATTGGCACATCCTATAGGGAGGACACAGTCTTGGTAAAAGAAGCTAATATGAACGACAAGCCTATTGAAGGCTCAGAGGTATCAAGAAACCATAATTCCTTCTCCATGTCTATAGAAATAATGGTGTTACCAAGAAACTTGGATGCCGGATAAGGGTCCAAACATAAAAGAAGCATAAACCTCCCCTCCAGCTATGAACATAGGAAGAACATGTTTATGGATCATGGAGAACAATGGAGGTCAGAAGCAACAAGGGTCACCTCGGGGCTTTTTCTAACTTTTCTAACAGAAAGCATGCCAAAGGAATGAAACCGTTAGTGCTAAAACATCATTGTCAAAACAGGAAAGCCTGCATTCAAATGCCACAACATCATTTTGGTCTAGTGTGTTCAATATATATTGTTTCCTATTTTAGTAGTAAATCATGGCGAATCTTCCACCTTAGGTAGTGTGTTAGTGTTGGCATGGTTATTCTTGGTTAATCCCATTTTGTAACTGAATTTGATACCCTATTTCAAAATGTATCCCAGGGGTATTTTATAGTATAAATATAACCTCCTCAAAGGAGGACAAGAGGTTGGAATTATTTTCATTTTTGAGGCCTCAGCGCTGGTTTTTTAGCTCTGTACACATTTTTGGGAGCAGTAATGAAAATGCCTCTCAGTAGTTATGAGATTCATCACAGTGTTGTTGTTTAGTCTGTGTTCTCTGTTTTCCATTTTCATATGTGTTATTTGATACTAATAAATTTTTAGATTAGTATGCTGGAATTCACTCTTAGTTCAGTGCTCCTGCATCAGAAATCATGTTTGTAATGTGACTGTAATAGCTTTGACAAAATTTATCCATCGATAGGTTCTCTATTTCAGTTGTTTCCCTTTGTCATTTTCCACTAAAGGTTTTCTCAGAGATTTTTCCTTGATAGATGCCTCTGTGTTTCACCGGGATCTTTCCTTATTTATGCCTGTCATTGCTTTAAATCTATTTGATTGAATGTTGTGCTTACTTTGCCTCATAATACATAAGAGAAACCCCCTTTCATTATATTTTGTAACGTCCTTAAACATTTCAAACTGTGACTCCATTTCCCAATGGTTTTAATATTTGTTTATCCTTCAACCCTTTATTTTATAACTATCGTGTTACTAGTAGAAATCTAGTCTTATGCATGTGTGTTTAAAGATAAATGTGTATGTGAAGGTTACCATGACAAGAGAGAGCCCTCTATGACTACCTTGGCTAGAAGGAAGTCTAAAGCTACTTTGAAATGGTTACCCATGTGAATTCCTACAACAACCATAGGAAAATGACAGGGGTCTAACATCTTGGCACCATTTCCGGGGAATGAATAAGAAAATCATCCCTGGGAAAAATGACATTGCTCAGTTCTACGACCTGGTTGAGTAGTCGGTCCTAGAAACAGTTTGGTTGTATATGCTCTGGATACTCCACTTAAAGCCTTTTAAGGCGACTCCACTACGAACACTGAACACCCAGAATATGCAAATATTTTCAAAGGTTCCATGGAGACTCCACTAGGGAAAATGAGCCCATTATAGCAGAAACTGGAAGGGCATGGTAAAATATGAAGTACTCTGTAGACTTTCTCCAAGATATCTTGTCCTTCCTGGTGCATCTGTTCCTATCCTTCTCTAGGCTGATCAAAATAGTTCTCCAATCTGTCACACTCAAGGAAAGACCCTAGACCTACCCATGTATATCCCTCTTTAAAGACCGATAAATCCACCTCTCCATATACATATACCTCAGACCAAACCCCTTCATCCGAAACCCATGAGGCTCATGATGCTACTACTAAATATGTGCATTTTCTCGAGCCCCCAGACAGGGATTTCCAACCCTTGTCTGATTTACAACATTCTCTGCCCTCTTCTAAGTGGGCCTCATCCAAATTGATGGTCAAAGGACCACCCGCTATTGCAAAATTGCCTCCCCTCCATTTAGAGTTTACAGAGCCTTCGTCATTCAATGATTTATCCCCTCTCAAAATCTATATCATAACCTTAGAAATGGTTAACGTTTCTCCCCTATACTTCTCCCTGCAGTCCTCCATGACCTTCCCTAGGGTTACGCCCAAAGTATTGAGAAATTTACTGGGAAGAAGGAATATTCGATCAAGGAGAATCTAGGATGGTTTGCAGAATGGAATGACCTCAAATAAGTGGGTCACGAAGATATTAGGGTTAGGATGTTTTCTCAAAGCCTTGCTAGAGAGGCGAGGATATGGTTCACTAGTCTCCTATATAGTTTCATCTTGCGCTATCAAGATTTGGAGGACGCCTTCAAAGAAACATGGGAATAAAAGAAAGACCTCGGGAGGTGCTTATCTCAGTGCTATTCCATCTTGAGAGATGAGAGTGAATCTGTCCAAGAATTATTTGACATATTTATGAAAGTATATAACACTATCCCTTCTTAGTTCAGACCACCTCTTGGTGCCACCCAACTACAGTACATTGAGGCCTTTGATAGAGAATTCACTTTGTGGCTCAGTGAGAGAAGGTCATCCTCTATATCAGACATGATGAAATATTCCATTGAGGTGGAGATGAACTTGACTACTTATAGGGAGAAGGAAAGAAAAGAAGAAGAGCGAAGACAGAATGAAGCTCTCCCTCAGCTTCCTCTCTCTAACACAATGGAGGAGATAATGGAGATATTGGAAGGATGGATAGAGGGATTTGCGATGAACTACAACCCTTGCCCCATAAGTTCTCAAGAAGTCAGAGGACTCTTGTGTGTTGAGAAAGCTCAAACCATCCCTGAAGACCTACAAGAACACACAGGGCATTCTCTACTAGTGGAAGAGGAAGAAGACAAACAATGAGAGTCTCCTCAGCAGCCTGATCCTCTTTTTTATGAAGAATATAGTCAACAGGAGGAAGGTAACTGCCTACCCTTATGGTTTTCCTTGTTTGGTTTTATGAAACAAAGGTTAAAATATTCTAATCAAGCGCAGGAAATGGATGCTAGGAATGTGGTCATGGCATTGTTTAGAATGGCTGATGGGGGGAGTGAACTAATGAAACCTGTTGTGCATCCTAGTTTTCCTTTTTATGAGCACACATATTAACAATCTGGGCCCATCCATGAATAGTATTACAATCTGTTTGTTGAAGAAAATAGCCTTCCTGTGCAAGCCTTGTTTGTGGGGATTTTGAGGAGGTTTTTCGCGTCTCCATAGTATGATGAATACGAGGATATATGCTCATAAGATGAGGGTCATAAATGGGGCTTTTATTCCTACTCTTCTAGTTCAAAATACCTAGGTCAAGAAGAGCATAGTTCACTAGATTTCATTGAAAACATTTCCTGTGAAATGCACAAGGAAGAACAGCGTGTGGTTATTGGCATTCGGGATGAGGTAGTAGATTTCTCAGGTACATATGGTCACGGGTTCCCATTGCACAAGTATTTTGAAGAATAGATAAGAAATGTGCAGGGGAAGATACTTTTGGGGCAGGAATCATGGAACCGACAAAGGCCAGGAGTGGTTCAGTACAGTCATGGATTTTATGATCCTGTGGCTGAATATGTGGAGTAGCTTGGTCAAGACAAGTGTATAGTAGGATTTAAAAAGGGTTGTCATGACCCAATGTCCACACCTGTGGAGAAGTTGTATGATGGGAATGATGGGATAATCATGCATGACAAGAAACAGAGGTTCAAGAGTAACCTCTGATCAGTTTTCTTCACATTACTGCCCTCGATCAAGTATGAAGGAAAATCTTGCAAACGCAATCACCTGCTTGATTGGATTCACTGGAAGTTGGAAGTCACTTGACAGAGCGATAATGCTCTTGTAAACTAGGGTAGGTAGGATCAAATACGCTTGACATGTCAAGTGGTTTATTTATGCAATTTTTCATGATGTTACTATCTATCCAGTTTTTGCTTTCAAAACACGTTCGTAAGCTTTCAGGAAATGGCCACGAAATGACCCAGTGGATTGGGCATGTGATGTAAGGAGGTTTTTTGCTACCTCACAGAGAGGATAGCATCCTCGAGTTGGAGTCACTGTTAGGAATTGTGCTAACTTTTTGAATCAACACCTATGATGATGGACTTGCCAGAGGGAATAAGAGAAAGCTTTCTAGGCCTGATAATGTTGAGAATGTTGGGCTGGCAGAGCAAGAAAAATAAAGAACATATCCTACCACCGCAAGAATAGGTACCACGAATCAGCACGTATCTAGGATTTTGCGATGAAGGATGAGCGTAGAAAGTTCAACCAGGAAGGCGTGAGAAATACATTGGTTTCTTTGGAGAAAACTATATCTTCGGTGAAAACACTTGCTCACAATGGAAGATGTAGGGAGCTTAAAGGCACATCGAGAATGCGATACCTGAAAGGTATGCACAACTTAAAATAGTCAGGATCTCCCCCCTCAGAGAATGTATGACAGAGAACCATTTTCACTGCCCAACCCGTATGATGGATAGGGTAGAAGATGGTATCGAAATGGGGGGAAGGCCCCACATGTTTGTACTATAGCGAGAAGGAAAGGATCAAATCGATGACCTTGATTGTGGCCGCAGTAAGAAAGTGCATGGAAAATAAGAAAAGGGGGCAAGGATAAACCATGTAGGGCCCTCTCATTTTCTAGTGACAGATATTCAACAAAGTAAGTGATTGACAACCTTGATCTGTATCACGACAGAAACTTGCGTGAAATTTAACCAATAGGTAGAGAGTGAAGCAAGGTAAGGTCCATCTAGTTGAATGACCGAGATTTCCTGCACGTGAAGTCCACGACAAAGACACGTTTTGCTCGTCTGAAGGTGTGGATGAGGAGAATAAGGAAAAAGACTATGAAATTGGGGTCAGGGAGGGAAATATCAACATCCAGGTCACGTCTCAAAAATCTGATGGCTACCATCGAGCATGTGTGATGATGAGGAATTCCATCAATGAATTAGGCAGTGGAGGGAAGGTATAGCCTTTACACAACATACTATGAGAAAGAAAGGACTCTCAGAACCAAAGAAAGATGTGAATCATGGGGAGGATATCAACAGAGCGCCAAGCATCAAATCAAGAAATCCTGAGGGGATCCGGAGCTAATTATAGGTGAAGCTGGAGGTCAATTCAGGAAATGATATTAGGAGGTTAGAGTCTTAGGGGCGGTGTAGTTGGCATATTCACATGAGGGGATTGGATCAACAACCTATGCGATCATCCGTGTTGTCATCATAACACTTGACGATGGCACGTGTTAAGGTTTGAAAAGCATGCATTGGAGCTTAACTTCCCAACTTGATATAATGCCAGCATTAGAGCCATTTTGATATGTAGAGGGTCTACATGCTAATAAAAATTAGGATGGCTATTATGGCTCTGTTAAGGGTCTTGAGGAGTTCTAGCGAGAGAACAAGTACGAATTCTATGCTTGAGACATCTATTTTTTGAGGCACCTTATTGGTCTGCAGGTGTTGTTGGGAATCCCAACTTCAATTGGGTCCTCACGCATCAACAAATCAAGCCATCGAGGTAAAGACATCTCCTGCACTAAAGAGAGTTTCTGATGCAGGTGGAGACTATGTTGTCTTGACAGATTGTAGTGCCACATTGGGAGAAATACCTAGGGTTCCCGATCTTGAGAGTGTTTTTCCAAACCCTCCACATAGGAACACAGAAGTCATTACCAAGGTACATGGTATCCATTGCTAGGGTGGTTGGTCTGGGCGAATGTTAGGACCTAGGAAGAGAGGGGCGGGAGGCTTCATCATCATTTTCTTGGGCTCATATTTCCAACTTCATCTAGGATGATGACGAGTCTCTGAGAGTGTTGCACTGGCACATCCTGTAGGGAGGGCCCTGTCCTAGTAGAAGAAGCTGATATGAATGACAAGCCTATTAAAGGCTCATAGCTATCAAGAAACTAGACTTCCTTCTCCAGGTCTATAGAAATAACGGTGTTACCAGGAATCCTGGTTGTTGGATAAAGGGAAAAATAAAAAAGAAACATAAACCTCCCCACCAGCTACGAACACAAACATAACATGTTTTTGGAGCATGGAGAAACATGGAGGTCAGAAGCAGCAAGGGTCACCTCGAGGATTTTTTGAAATGTTTTAACAAAAAGTGTGCCAAAGGAATGAAACCATTAGTGATGTAACGTCATTGTCAAAACAGGCGAGCCTGTATTGAAATGCCACAACGTCATTTTTTTCCAGCATGTCCGATATATCTTGTTGCCTATTTTAGTAGTAAATCATGGCGAATATGCCGCCTTAGCTAGTTTGTTAGTGTTGGCATGGTTATTTCTGGTTAATCCCGGTTTGTAACCAAATTTGATACCCTGTTTCGAGACGTATTTTGGGGGTAGTTTACAGTATAAATATAGCTTCCTCAGAGGAGGATAGTGTAATGTCCCGGTTTTGACCCCGTTACATTAGATGTATATGATGTATATATTGTAATGATCATGGTGTGGAGCTAAAGGCCAAGGCCCCGCCATTGACCAGTAATGCTATGTTTTGGATTTAAATTTGTCACCGATGGTATATCAGGGCATGCGGCATAAATTATGTTGGCCATCATGTAAATATGCATCATAATTAATTAATGGACACAACCAGCTACGGTCGCGGCAACTAAAACGAATGGGGCATGATTTTCTAAGGATAACGGGGGTGAAATATTTAACCTATGGACCAATGGGGAAAAGCCAAATGTCTATAAGAAGACCCATCAAGCTGTCAACTACCTTTCTTGTCTTTTTCCCCAATCATTTATTTCTGCCAGAATGTGGTTGAGTTAGTTATTGCATGGAATGGGAAGAGTATGGGCAACCAAATTCGAATTGGGCAGAGACCCATTTTTGAAAAACGTGTTCTGACTTCCTTGGCAAGGAAAATGCCCAAAAACGTATGCCATTCTACTATGCATCCACGTTTTCCATTTTCCTCACCATTCTCCTTCACGTTGGGGCTTTTGGGAGCAGCTGGAATTTTTCCTGTGTCTTTCATTCCATGTTTTTGGTTGCTGGCTTCATTTTTCCCATGGATGGGAGGTCGTTTTTGTAGTGCTGGGGATTGGGTTGTTTTCCTCACGTTTTGGGAGCTGCTGGTGCATTTTCCATTCACGTTTTTGGTAGCTTCATGTGTTTTTACCATGGCTGTGAAGGGCCATTCACGTTTTTGGCTGTCTCACCGACTATTGGTCTCACGCACAGGCTATTTGGGACGTTTTTCCCTGCTGTGAGTTGTGCTCACGGATAAGCTTCAGGACTGTGTGTTTTTCCCCATGTTGTGAGCTATTTTGCTGTTACGTTTGGGGCTATGTAAATTTGTTTCTCCTGTTTAAGCTGTAATAGCTAAATTGATTGCCTGAGTGCAATTGTTGGTCTTTGGAATGTGTGAGGAGTAAGGGTGTTGGCTTGGTTGCTTGATAAACCTCGTGCTAGAAACCACACAGATAGAGCTAGAGGGATGGCCTTCTTCTCCATCACCCCTGAATAGCACTGGAAGGGAATGTAGGGCCTGAGGGACTGTGTAGCAGAGAAGGGACTGATTCCTTGTGTTGGGTGTGGATGGGTGTCTTAGAGGTCAGGCTAGTTCTGGTGTAGGTGTTCTTGGTTCTGTAATGAGCTCACCAGCTTAGCAAATCACCTTCATCAACTCCTTAATGGCCTGATAAACCCAACTTTGTTGGCTTGGCTATGTGTTTTGTGTATCCTGGCTATGTGTAAGCCTGCTAGTTCCCTTATTCCTTGGAGAATCATGCCCAGCTCGGGGGTGGCAGCGTTGCTGAGACATTGATGAGCACGCTGGCCTATGGTTGGGTGGAACGTTGCAGCGACGTAGCTGGTTGCGGAGCAAAGCTCTCATAAGATAAGTGATCTTGTGTATTTTACCTCTGCAATTCTATATTTACTGTTAATGAAAATGAAATGAACATGTTGAAATAATGATTGTGTGAATGCATGTTGTTTCCACTGTGCAAGATGAATTAATTAAGCTGTGTATGATGATTAAAATGCATCTGTGTATGATAAACATCCCTGTGTGCACATTTTAGTTTAAATTCTCTTTCAGCATTCTGTTTTAGGCAATTTTAAGCCTGTACATGTTCATGGGCGGTTAGCCCGGTCTGATAAATCTAGTAGATTGTGTCCTCCTTACCGGTTGGAGGCATGGGGACATGAGAGCATGGTATCAGAGCTCATGTTGCAGCATGGGCCTGCATGAGCCGCCAAGATGCAGTAACAGGGGTTACATTTCATTCTGCCCAGCTGAATCAGTGGAAGACTGTGAAAATTTAAAATTTTGTTGAAATGTTGAGCAGTCAGAAGAACCAGCAGTAAAGCTTCCGACGTTGCGGAAGGTTTCACGAAGTTCCTGTTTGCTATTGCGGAAGGTTTCATGAAGTCCCTGTCCACCGTTGCAGAAGGTTTCACGATCTTCCCATCCGCCATTGCGGATGTCAAAGCAATCATGCTTCCGACCCAAAAGTCACTCGACCGCCGACGCCACAAAAAAGTTGAAAATTCGGCCAAGTATGGAACGGTCGGGCCATTGGAGGAAGTGAAATTCCATCGTTGCGTAAGGTTTCACAATATTCCCATCCGCCGTTGCGGATGGATTGGTGAAGTATCCTGCCCGTCGTTGCGGACGACGAATCGATTTGGCTTCTGATTGGAAAGGCCGCTGACAGCCGACACAGTAAAAGAAAGATTGAAAAATTTTCTAAGTGTTTTAGTGTTCATCGGAAGGGAGAGTGGTCCGACGTCCGATGTTCTGAGAGTCTGTCGACGTCCGATGTGATTCTAAGTGCCAAATCGGAAGAGATGGTGAAGTGGGTGTTCGCCGTTGCAGATGAATTGGAGAAGTTTTCCGTCCGACGTTGCGGAAGGAAGAATGGTCTGGGAGCCGATTCAGAGGAAGACAAAGTCATCTGAATTCTGATCCAAAAGTCAGTCGACGTCCGACGTAGGTGCCAAGTCGGAAGGTTTAGAGCTTTTGAGAGCCGCCGTTGTGGAAGGTTCGGAGCTTTCGAGCGTCCGCCATTGCGGAGGCTGGAGGCATTTGCCGGCCGATTAAGAAGACTGCCGACGCCGCAAGAGAAAGTGCACTGATCGGAAGAGGAAAGGGAAGGAGCGTCCGACGTTGCGGAAGGTTGGAACTTCCGGGGGAGCCGCCGTTGTGGCTGCCTGAATGGCTAAAGCCCCCTTGACCCCTGTCGTCCCCTTCAGACAGTCATTCCTTGAAGAAGAAATTTTTTTGTGTGTTTGGGCATTTGTAATTTTATGATTATTCCAAGAAAAGGTAAGTGATTATGATTCATATCCATGTTATGCATCTAACCATTGTGTTGTTATTAACACGTTTGCAGAATCATAGTTACCTTCCATGGAGGTATTCTAGGTAGTGCAGTTTGACAAGTAAGTGGTGGTTCAGTATGAGAACCCATGACGGGTATGATGCTCGGGATTCTGATGAGCATGCCCGAGATGCCATGGGAGAAAATGTCCGTAATAGGAATGATGACATTGAGTCAAATGGAAGGAGATTACAAGAGACCCCGTCAGATGTTGCAGCTACCATGAGAAGCTTGATCAAAGCCCAGGAAGAGCAGCATCAGTTGAATGCTGCAATGTTGCAGAGTTTGACAGACTTGCATAAGAAGATAGACTCTGGACGAGGTACAACAAGACCAGAAGGCAGTAAGAGTAGTACTAGGAGAAGGAGAAGGACTTCTAGTGGGTCATCTGATTCTGAAGAATCCAGCGGGGATTCAAGTTCATCTTCCCATAAAAGAAAAATAAAGAGACACCATAGGGATCGCTCTCGGGATGAATTTAAGAAATCTAAACCTCCTACGTTTGACGGTGAGATAAAGACTGGACAAGAGGCTGAAGCTTGGCTTCTTGGTATTAAAAAGTACTTTCAAGTGCATGATTATTCAGGAAACATGAAGGCAAGAGTTGCCATATTCAATATGAATGGAAGAGCATCCATTTGGTGGGAACACTTCAAGCAAGTAAAGAGGATCGGTGAAAGGAGACTTAAGTGGAAGCAGTTCAAGAAGTATTTCAAGCAGAAATACCTATCTGACAGGTATTACGATGACAAGATTAAGGAATTCCATGAGCTGAGATTGGGACAGCAGACCATGGAAGAGTATGCTAACAAGTTTTTGGAGCTGTTGAGGTATGTCCGGTACATCAGAGATGAAAAAGTGAAGGTCCAGCGTTTTCTGAGTGGATTACCTCAGTCTTACAAAGACAGGATTGAGTTTTATGAACTTAGAACTCTTGAAGAAGCAATAAGAAAGTCTAAGTATTGCTATGAGCAAAGCAAGGGTAAACCTGATTACCATAAGGCATGGAAGGACAAGAAGAACGAGAAGTTTGACCAAAGGAAGAAAGGTTTCAAACCTTCTAGCTTTAGGAATCAGCACAAGCAGCCATCTAAAGCTGCGAGTAAGCTAGTTGGAGTGTCAGGAGAAAAACCTAAGGATCCACAACAGAATAGAGGACCGC
>LPNX011042083.1:0-181852 GCA_001517045.1 Pseudotsuga menziesii | reverse complement strand
ATTGGTCACTTGTGTAGATCTGAATGTTCTACCGCTTGGTTCCTATGATGTTCTCATTGGGATGGATTGGTTAGAAACTCATAGGGTGAAGCTTGATTGTTACAATAAGACTTTTGAATGCATGAATGAAGAAGGGAACCTAGTAGTTGTGAAAGGCATCCCAAAGGTAATTTTAGTCCGACAGGTTTCAGCAATGCAGTTAAAGAAGTTCTGTAGGAAGGGTTGTCAGTTGTATGTAGCTCAGATTTTGGAGGAAACAAGAGATGAAACCCCTAGGTTGGAGGACTATCAGGTTTTACAGGAATTCAGGGATGTGTTTCCTGATGAGATTCTAGGGCTTCCTCCAAAAAGGGACATTGATTTCACAATTGAACTTGTTCCAGGAGAGGCACCAGTGTCCAAGGCACCCTATAGGATGAGTATACCGGAGATGCTAGAGCCGAAGATGCAACTGCAAGAGTTGTTGGAAAAGAAGTACATTCGCCCGAGTGTGTCTCCTTGGGGAGCACCGGTTCTGTTTGTAAAGAAGAAAGATGGTACACTCAGATTATGTATCGATTACAGACAATTGAACAAGGCTAATGTGAAGAATAAGTATCCTTTGCCTAGGATTGATGACCT
Organism: Pseudotsuga menziesii; assembly: GCA_001517045.1. Lineage (NCBI taxonomy): Eukaryota > Viridiplantae > Streptophyta > Pinopsida > Pinales > Pinaceae > Pseudotsuga > Pseudotsuga menziesii. The sequence continues at coordinate 181,231 of LPNX011042083.1, read as the reverse complement.
CTTTGATCAAATGAGGGGAGCAAAGGTATTTTCTAAGATTGACTTGAGGTCTGGTTACCATCAGGTGAGAATCAAGGATGAAGACATTCATAAGACAGCCTTTAGGACAAGGTATGGGCATTATGAGTTTGTAGTGGTACCATTTGGACTCACGAATGCACCAACTACATTCATGTGCCTTATGAATAGTGTTTTCAGCAAGTATTTGGACAAGTTTGTTCTTGTTTTCCTTGATGACATTCTTGTTTATTCTAAGAATGAGAAAGAGCATGAAGAGCACTTGAGATTGACATTGCAAGTGCTTAGGGAGCATCAGTTGTATGCAAAACTGAGCAAGTGTGACTTCTATAGAGATAGAATTCAGTACTTGGGTCACATTATCTCAGAAGAGGGTATATCTGTGGACCCTGAAAATATTGAGGCCATTATGAATTGGCCTACTCCAAGAAATGTGACAGATGTAAGATCTTTCATGGGACTTGCAGGATACTACAAGAGATTCATTGAGGGATTCTCCAAAGTTGCACATGCCATCACTTCTTTGCAAAAGAAAGGGATGAAGTTCGAATGGACATCAAGGTGTGAAGAAAGCTTCCAGCAATTGAAGGATCTTCTCACTAGTGCACCAGTATTGAAGGTTGCAGATCCAGAGAAAGATTTTGTGGTATGTACCGATGCATGTGGACAAGGGCTTGGAGGAGTCCTTATGCAAGACAACCACGTGATATGTTATGAGTCAAGAAAGCTGAAGGAGCATGAGAATAACTATGCCACTCATGACCTAGAACTTACAGCCATAGTACATTCTCTCAAGATGTGGAGACATTACTTGATGGGAAGGAGATTTGAGCTCAGAACAGATCACTGTGGACTAAAGTATTTGTTTGATCAGCTTACTTTGAATGCTAGACAAGCAATATGGCTGGAATTTTTATGTGAGTTTGATTTTGAGATCAAACACATAAAAGGAAAGGAGAATAAGGTAGCTAATGCGCTCAGTAGGAAGATGCAATAAATGCATGTGGCATCTCTTAGTATTTGCAAATCAGATTTGAGGCAGCAGATTGTTAATCATGTTGCTGGAGATGAATTGTATGAGCAGGTAAAAGACAAATTGCAGCAGCAAAGTCTTGAGAAGAGGTATGAGGGATATAAATTGGAAGAAGATGGACTTCTCACTTATAAAGGTAGAATTTATATTCCAGATGTAGCGGATTTGAGGAGAGTTGTCATGGATGAAATCCATCAAGCTTCGTATTCTGGTCACCCAGGATATCAGAAGACAATTGCTACAGCTAGAAAACAGTATTTTTGGCTGGGAATGAAAAGGGATATGGCTGAGTACATTTCAAGGTGTATGAAATGTCAGCAGGTGAAGGTTGAGCATCAGCATCCCGCAGGTTTGTTGCAGCCTTTTCCAGTTCCAGAATGGAAATGGGAAGTTATTTCCATGGATTTTATTACAGGATTGCTGATGACTTGGAGACAACATGATTCCATCATGGTTGTGGTAGACAAGTTGACAAAAGCAACACATTTTATACCGGTTAAGTCTACGTATGAGACTGGCAACATTGCAAAGATCTGCATGAAGGAGATATTCAAATTGCATGGATTGCCGAAGGCAATAGTCTCTGACCGAGATGTCAAGTTCACTTCCAACTTTTGGAAGGGGTTGTTTGCAGATTTGGGTACAAAGCTAAACTTCATCACTGCATACCATCCTCAGACAGATGGTCAGACCGAGAGAGTTAATCAGGTGCTTGAAGATATGCTTCGCATGTATGTGATGGACAAACCAACCAAGTGGGAAGATTACTTGCACTTGGTAGAGTTTGCTTATAACAATGGACATCAAGCATCCTTGGGGATGAGTCCATATGAAGCTTTGTATGGAAGAAGGTGTAGGACACCTGTGACTTGGGATAATCCAGTGAACCGGATTGTGCTTGGACCAGAATTGCTCAAGGAAATGGAGCAAGAGGTTTCCAGGATTAGGCAGAAGCTGAAAGCAGCACAGGACCGACAGAAAAGCTATGCAGATAAGCATAGGGTGAACAGAGAGTTCAGTGTTGGGGATCATGTTTACCTCAGAGTGAGGGCAAGGAAGAGTTCCTTGAAGATTGGAAGTTGTGCCAAGTTGTCACCAAGATACTGTGGGCCATTTGAAGTGCTTGAAATAATAGGGCCAGTTGCATATAGACTTGCATTGCCTGCTAGCACTAGAGCTCATAATGTTTTTCATGTTTCTTTGCTTAAGAGATATGTACATGATCCTAAATATGTGATAAATTGGGATGTGATTTAGGTGGAACCCGAGGGAGAGTTTCGAATCGAGCCAATGTGCATCCTCGACAGGAAGGTCACAATGCTCCAGAACCGAGCCATAGGTCAGGTAAAGGTGCAATGGGAGCACTTCGGACCTGAAGAGGCTACATGGGAGCTGGAGGATGCCATGCGATTGGCACATCCATTTTTGTTCAATTCTGCGAAACACTGAGGCGATGCCAGTGTAGCATTTTGTTCAATTTTGTAAGCACTGAGGACAGTGCTATTGAAGGGGGAGGGGAATGTAATGTCCCGGTTTTGACCCCATTACATTAGATGTATATGATGTATATATTGTAATGATCATGGTGTGGAGCTAAAGGCCAAGGCCCCGCCATTGATCGGTAATGCTATGTTTTGGATTTAAATTTGTCACCGATGGTATATCAGGGCATGCGGCATAAATTATGTTGGCCATCATGTAAATATGTATCATAATTAATTAATGGACACAACCAGCTACGGTCGCGGAAACTAAATCGAATGGGGCATGATTTCCTAAGGATAAGGTGGGGGGGTGAAATATTTAACCTATGGGCCAATAGGGAAAAGCCAAATGTCTATGAGAAAACCCACCAAACTGTCAACTACCTTTCTTGTCTTTTTCCCCAATCATTTATTTCTGCCAGAATGTGGTTGAGTTAGTTATTGCATGGAATGGGAAGAGTATGGGCAACCAAATTCGAATTGGGCAGAGAACCATTTTTGGAAAAACATGTTCTGACTTCCTCGGCAAGGAAAATGCCCAAAAACGTATGCCATTCTGCTATGCATCCACGTTTTCCATTTTCCTCACCATTCTCCTTCACGTTGGGGATTTTGGGAGCAGCTGGAATTTTTCCTGTGTCTTTCATTCCACGTTTTTGGTTGCTGGCTTCATTTTTCCCATGGATGGGAGGTCGTTTTTGTAGTGATGGGGATTGGGTTGTTTTCCTCACGTTTTGGGAGCTGCTGGTGCATTTTCCATTCACGTTTTTGGTAGCATCATGTGTTTTTACCATGGCTGTGAAGGGCCATTCACGTTTTTGGCTGTCTCACCGAATATTGGTCTCACGTACAGGCTATTTGCGACGTTTTTCCCTGATGTGAGTTGTGCTCATGGATAAGCTTCAGGACTGTGTGTTTTCCCCCATGTTGTGAGTTGTTTTGCTGTTACGTTTGGGGCTTGTTGAGGCCTGGGACTTCGCAGGCGGCAACAGTAAGGGATTCTCCCCAATCAGCGTTCCCAACTAGCCCGCTGACTATTTGGTATAGGGAATCCGTCCGGTTTACGGTCCGGCTACCGTAGGTCAAAGTAACAACAAGGGTTTACCGGTTGCGACCCGTTCCACCGGAATTTGTATTTTGACTTAATGTATGCAATGCATATGCCTATCTTAACCATGCAGGGTGATAAAGATACAAGGAACGACACAATGTGCTGCACAGGTTCTTACCTCTCGTCTTATGCTCACAAACATCTAAACCACATATGCAACTATGAAATAAAATGACTAACTACTTATCCCCGGGGAGCCAGAAAATGATTATTTGTGAGTAATGTACTACTTTCATGTATGATAAACGAAAATATAGATAGCTGTTATTCGCGTTCACAACACATGAGTGAGAAGATATTCTAACAACCAGATAGCCAATTGTTATATATAAACACATACATTACTCTAAGTGAAATTTCCATAAATAAACTCAGAAATTATTCAACCAGACATAGGTCGTAAAGTTAGAACAATCTCACGATTCACAGACATAAGCTGAAAAAACAAAGTAATTCATCTTTCCGCCGTCCATGGTACAGCATTTGGAACACTTCACAGTTCTTTCTCCAACAGGAAAACCAAAACTATTTATTGCAAAATGAAGTAGTTCTTCTTACAACAAGTCCTCCAGTCTAACTGGGAAAAATCCCTTTTCTTGTCTATCTTCCCTAGTTTTATACAAAAAAGAAAAATTGGTTGGGTTGCCCAAAGTGACCTTTGGGATCCCCAACGCTTCAATTTTCCCCAAACTTTTACACAATATTACATTATACAAAGTTTAACCGGTCCTTCTTATGGGGGGGGTCCCGCTTTGTCTTCCAAGAATTTTCTCCATGCTGTTGCTTTAGCAACGAGCCTTTCAAACGAGTTGGGTTCCAGGAACTGAATGTTCAACTCAAATTTGTCAGCTTGCTTCCGAATGGCCTCAATTCTGGATTTGTTCAACCGTACCTGTTCCTCCAAGAGCTGTACACTAATAGCCGAGTGGTCTATTTCATTTCTGGGGATTTGTTCATCAATAGCACTGATGCATTGCACTTTGGCTTCCTCATCTTGTTGCCTTTTTTGCAACATTTCTGCAAATGCATCATGAGTTGGGAACTCTTGTAATCTCTTCCCAGCCTCTACCTGACAACGATTGTAGGCGACCAGGGCTCTTCTAAAGAATTCGGCGCACGCTCCCTTTGTTTTCTTGACATTCTTCTGAAAATCTTCTGCAGTGTTGACGGCAAATTCTATCAGGTCATGGTCCCGTTTCAAAGCTTGTTTATTGTTGACTACTAGCTCAGCTTGGAATTCTTTGTCATCCTCCATCCGGGTTATCCTTGAAGTTAGTATCTCAAGTATGTCTTGCGACCTGTCCACAAAATACGAAGCTGTGTCTAAAATTTCATCCAGTCTGCCATCGATCTGGAGAACCTGACATCTTTCCTCCTCTAGAGCATTCTGCAGGTGCAGCACCTTAGCTTTCTGAGCCAAGATGTGATCTTTAACTGGCTGCAGATCTACCTGCTGTGCCTTTGCTGCTTCCAGCTGCTTCTCCAATTCCTTAACATGCAAGGTATTGGATTCATATATGATCTTTTACTGCTCTACCAGGTCTTCTATCCTTACCCTCAGTTGCTCCTTTTCATCCTTTAAAACTTGAATCTCCTGTTGGGCTTTTCCTAGGGCTTCTTGTGTCGTTTCTTTCACCTGTACTTCCTGTTGAATGGCATGGATTTCGCCCTTCGTGGCTTCCATTTCCTTAAGCACATGCTCATATTTTCTTTTCAACCTATTTCCATCTTCTCTTTCCTTCCTGAGGGTGTCCTTAAGCTGAGCGGAGGTTTTCTTGGTTGAGTCTATCTCCTTCATCATTCGATCTACATTGTCCTCCATAACATCTATTGCTGCCCTGCCAGCCCTTATGACAAACTTTGGATCTTTATTTGTCCCGACCATCACAGCTTTATCAGTTATCATTGTGCTGGTCATTCCTTCAGCCCCTACCTTTGCTCAGTTCTTCTCATGATCCTTTTGGTAGCCCTATCATAGTATACTGTGCTAAAATCAGGGACTTCCTCTCCCTTTTTCTGCTCAAAGGGCACTAGCTGTAGCATAGGGGTGGAAGGAATGATGGTGGTGGACACTTGCATGGTTTGCACCTCAGGGTTTTCCCCACCTTGACTTTGTTCTGGTGGTATTTCAGAAGCTGGTTGTTGTATCAATTCTATTTTCTCAGCTTCCTGTTTGCGAAGCTCTTCATTCAGCCTTTTCTGGGCTTCCTCAGCTGCTTGCTTAGCCGCCTCCTCTGTTCCTCCAGCTGTTTCCTTTTCTTTTTCAGCTGCATCTTGGGCAGCTTTCCTCTTTTCCTCTTCTCCTTTCTGGAGCCATTCCGCAGCTTCCTCTTCTAACCTCTGAGATTCCTCTCTTATCCTTCGGGCTGTATCTTCAGCCTTAGCCTGCTCAGCCTTCTCTTGTTCAGATCCTTTCCCACCTTTGGTGGAGTGCTTTGGTTTGAACCTTTTATTGAGTGTTGTCATGTTCGGGGCTCTTCTTAACACTGATTCATCATTGTCGAAATGATGGGTGTATTCATAGAACACCTTGTGCTTTCTGCAATGCTCGGCCATTGTTTCATGGGTGTCATTTCTCCTGAAGGTCATCTCCCCAAAATGGAACTTCTCTAGTTCCTCTATAAATTTAGGAGCTTGTTTTACGTTGGCAAAACTATAGCTGCCTACTTTATATGGTAAGGGAGGATAGACAGCTTTCTTCTTTGAAAATAATAAATGACCAACTCCGTCAATAAATATCTGTCTAAAAGCCTCCTTATGAATGATATAATCTGTTGCGTACTTGGGCAGCAGATAAGGTGTCCTTGACCCACCAAACATTCTCAGATACATTCCGTTCTCTGTCAAGAAATAATCGTCGTATTCCTCTATTACCTGCATGGCTTCTTCAGACATGCAGTCACATTCTTTTCGGAAGACAAGAGTGTGTAGAGGCATGATAAACTGCTCACAGATTTGTCAGTAGTGACTATGGTATTGATGAGCCCCCAGTAGCTTAAAGGCTGCATATACGGGCAGTCTGTTCCTGTCCCAAACACATTTGAGCCCGGGGAAGGGCTGGTGACATATTATACAGTCAATCAAGATCGAGCTCATGTAAAACTCGGATTTTTTCTGTTGTACTCCTCCTTTTGCTGCAGCTATACAAGAAGATAGGCTGCTGGATACCAAGCCGGACCAGTTAAAAATGGTCCCTTCAGTGGCCACATAGAACATCAGGGGTATCCATTCGAATTTGAATAATTTACCACTGGCCTTCCCGAAGATCCTATTCAACATGAGAGCTATGAATCTGTACGGGGGTCTAAGGGTGGTTGTGTCATAATCTTCAGTAGCTCTATGTCTATAGAGCTTTCCTGGTAGTAGCATTCTCCTCATGGTTTCTATCAGATCCATTCTGAGATTGTCCAACCAATCATTGGACAAGAAAACTTGAGGCTCAGGCAAGTGGTAGGCTAAGGCCACATATCCAGGGCTAAAGGAAGCATAGCCCTGACCTTCAACATTGCATATCAGCATTGAACCATGGTTTGTGTGTGGAAGGATCCACCTCATCAACTCAGCACATGGAAACATTTTGGGCCTGGTGGCAACCTTCATGATTGCAGACTTCTCTATGTTTGCATAGATATGTTCCTCCTCCAGGACCATATCTGGGACTTCCCTACGGGAAATCATTCTGTGTATGTCTCCCCACTTATACTCAGGGTCCAACCCTGTGACACACTGTGTATCCTCATATATGTATTCAGTTGGTAGATCAGCCTCTATTACTGTTTGTTCCTCTACCACAGGGGCCTTCTTTTTCTGTCTCCTGGACATCTTGAAATCTTCCTGCAATGTAAAACATCGTGATATTAAGCAATTCAAATTTGAAAATATTGAGAAGCAGTTTATTCTTTCTCCATTTGTCTATGTGGCTACAACGATAGGTTCTTTTCATTGAAGGATTTGAATTAGTTATGCAACCTATTGAGCTATGCTATTATCTTATATCAGTGCGTAAGTAAGAAAGCAACACATATATCCATAACCAATCTATATCATGACTATCTGAACTATCCGCACAAAACTCAGATTATTTCTGCAATATAACAAGCAAGGTTTTAATACTGCTAGCATTATTCATTCCACATCCTATTATCAAAATTCATGATTTCACAGGATGTCATTTAAAAAAGATATGCAGTGCAAAAGCATAATTTTCAAAAGTAGGGCACATGACTACAAAAAATCCGATCTCAAACATGGTTCTACAGTAAAACTCATGCTATCGTGGGTATGGATTTAAATTGCTGTGACTATAAACCATGGAAAACCAAAGCAAGTCTTCGCACAGAGGAACCCCATTAGCGCCATCACTCATTCTACCTCCAAACTTCGAAAATAACTGCAGCACTGCCCTAGGGATTCACGGTGGCCGACAATGGTAAATGCGCAGCGCGGAGGCGAAGATTAGGGTTTGAAAAATGGGAAAACGAATAGCCAGCCCTCTATCATGAATAAAATGGTGAAACCCCCCCCCAAAAAATGCTTCAAGGTCCTCATCCTAACAAGAAATAACCAGGTACAGGTGGCACAACGGCCGCCTGCACCGTGTCTTCCTCTATCGCTAGGGATGAACTAAACAGAGGAGGTAAATAAAAACATGGGCCTTATAAAAGGGAAAAAACCAATCCCTCTAACCGCACAAACTATCCACCAAAGATGATAAAACGCGGGCGCAACTACTGGGGAAACGAAACCAACAACCCTAGCCGCGGATATAAAAACCCCGTTTGTGAGCAAAACGGAACTACGGGCCGTAACTTCTACATTATACACATCCTAAGTAACCCAGCCGAAACCTTGAAAAGAGGGGTTTAAGAACCTATCTGGCAGGAGTGCGCAAACGAAATGGCGACAACGATGGAGCCTTCGATCAACAGCTGGACGCGAGTACCGGTATGATGCTTCCACACGACTCGCGAGCTCGACGGTGTTGACAGCTTGGACGCGATAAAACCACAATAAAAAACCCAAAATACTTCCCCGTATATATAAAATCCTCGCACGTGCAAAAATTCAAATCCGTCGGGGCGGACAGGAAAGTCTCAGCGGGCGACTAAAGCTACTCCTCTCCGCAACGTTGGAACATACTCACTTCTCCATCACCCGCAACGCACAACATAAGTCATACGATTAAAACGTGATCGGGCGGCAGCAAATTCATTTGTCGGGCGACCAGGAGTTTGGTGACCCCCGCAACGGCAGCCCATCATCCATACTTCATCACCGCACGAAGAAAAGAAACTCTACATAGCATGGTTCGGTGATATACAACATCTCCGGACTTCCCATTGATACGCAACGGCGGAGACGGAAGTTCTTACCCCCCTCCGACGCGGAATGAAAACACGTCCGCAACATAAAGACATGGCAATTCCCCCGCCACGGTGAAACAAAACCACCAACCTTCGCACGGTCGGCGCGAAACAAAAAGTTGAGGTCCGAAGAAGGCTTGCAACGGCGGGGTGGAACGAAATCACCAAGTTTCGGCAATCATCCGCAATAGCGGGTCAACAATACTAAACCGAGATTTGAACAGCACCCGCAACTGCGGCCTGGGCATGAAAATCAAGAATTGAAGGACACCCACAACGACAGCCCGACCACAGGTTTGGAGGATCCGAAACGCACCCCTAACGGAGGGCTTGTCAACCAACTAACTCCCGCTACAAAAAAAACTTTTAAAATGAAATCTTTGCAATAGTTTTGCAAAAAACAGCAAGGGGCTCACCAACGATGAAAATTAAGGCATGAAAACGAGGAGAAACCAGTCAATTGAAAGCACTCAAATCCCATGAAGGTGCTTCAAAATCCATAAGTTAAACTCAACAGGATGAAACCAAGAAAAGGACTGAACTAATCCAAAGTAAAGGAGGGTCCAAATTTTTTTAGAAATTTGGGAAAAAATGTTGCAGCTGCAACAATTGGCGACTACCTGGTGAACCCCAGATCTCTGAATTAACTTTCTCCCTAAGCTTTAAACTGCATGAATTAAAACTGGAATCTTCTAGACATATGCATTCCTAAGCCAATCTGATTATGCATCTCATTCATTATAAGAAGCCTCTCTTTTCGAGAAAGGGTAACACCAGTAGTGTTTCAAGTCTGAATAACTCTTTGGAGGCCAAAATAAATGGAGTTCATTTTACCTGCCCTTTGGGGTTTACAGCTTTGACACCACAGGATTTTGACAGAAAGTGAACAGTGTTATCCCTTTGTTCCTCATCCCATGCCATTTTGCACTTTTGTGCTTTCTGAACTTTAGTTCTTCGATATGAGTCCTCCTGCGGGCCTTTCTTACTGAATTTTTTTATTTCAGGATCCTCTATCCCATAGTGTCCTTTTGTGTGAATGATATAATTTTATTTCAATTCACGGATGGAGAGGATCTTGTGGTCATTTGTTACTTTATGCTTTGAGATTTATGCTTTTTGGAGCTTCACTCTGCTTATGCTTTGTTCCTTTGGAAGTAGTGACTCTTAAGAGCTTTTGGCCCTTTTCTTAATTCATAGCATGGGATCATTTATATGTGATAAACTGTGTCACTCTGTTTCCATCCTGCAGGTCTAATGCTGTCACCCCCTTGGGTGTTTAAGATGTGAAGTGGATGGAGCCTCTAAATAGTACTTCAGACCCTTTTTACTTCTGAGTTATTTACAGGGATTAAGTAAGACTTCAAATGAGTGCACTGCCTGTTAGGAATACAACTGCTAGAAGATTATTTGCACTTTAAACACAGTTCTCTTGCTCAGGATTTTAGTTAATACAGACTCCTGATGTTTCCATTGCATCCAAACGTTTGCCTCTTATTCAAAAACAAAGAAAACTAGCAAAACCGTAAGAAAATAACAGCATAACAATAAAGAAAGCATTAAAGTAATAAAACCAAGAAAGCATCTAGTATTAAGAAAACAAAGCAATTTATTTATGTACAAAAGAAAATTTTCAAAATTTTGCCCATCCCAAGAATTTTCACATTTAAAGAACTAGGAATGAGCGGGATTTCAGACCTGAATTGTCTAACCATGGTCCAACTGTGCAGTTATTGAGATGGAACCCATATCTATAATTCTGCAATCATTTCTCTCAGCCTGAGGGAGTTGAAGGAGCTCAGACTGAGTGTCCTTTCTAAGACTGGCCCTTTTTAAGGAAGGGTGTTCAAGCTTAAGCTCAGTAAGATAGTTTCCCAAAATAGACTCAGCAGATTCGTTTCCTTCCCCCAACTTAGTGACATTGTTTTCCATAAAAGGTTCTCTTAGAATTTTGATCAAGTTTGGGCTGCCCTTCTGGGGTAACCACAAATGAGACCAATCTGAAGCAAAGTACCCGTTTAGTCTCGCTGTCCAATCTCTATTCAGAATCATCCCATAACCATCAGGAATGTCTGCTACGATGATGTCAATGTAGTGGCATATCCTTTTGTTTGCAGACAGTTGAATCATCACGTTCTTCATCTCTCCTACTACCTTGACACAAGTTTTGTCAAGTTGTGTGACATCCCAAAGAGTAGGCTTGATCTGTCCATTGAGTTTTTTGCAGACTACCAGAGGCATAACATTTGTGGATGATCCGGAATCTACCAAACAATTATGGACATTATGATTTAAAATTTCAAGAGTCACAAGGAAAGGTGGAGCGCTGGTTTTTATGGTCTTGATGAGCTCGCCCTTTTCTTCGACTGGTTGGTTTGTTGTGGGCAACTCCTCCTTTAACTTACCAGCTGTGCTTTCTTTGTCATCTTCTACCAGCTTGGTAAGTCTAATGGGTAGCTCTGTTTCCCGTTTTCCCTGAATATCTTTAGGTGAGCCATCTTTAGTCCTCATATCCACCTGCCCCTTTATCTCCCCTTGTAAATCCTGAACCTTTGACATTATCGCATTGTTCTCAATGGGCAGGTTCTCATTCTTTGTGGTTGTAAGTGTATGCTGAGATTGGAGAGCAATTTCTTCCATGTTAAACGGTGAAATCCCATTCCATGAAAACATAGTATCATCCTCTTTCTTTTCTATGGTCTGTTTCCTCTTTTCTTCCTCACTACTGTGCCTAGTCAGTTCTGGATCCAACAATTTATTCATCACCCGCGTTATTGAATGTATCCATTGAGGACATCTCTTCTCAGAGTGGGGTTGTTGATGAAAGGTACAGAAATTATCTCCTCCTATTTCTGTTAGGTTTATTGATGCCTCGTTTGGTGGTGGGGAAACTTGCCTTTGGTTGTCACTCTCTTTTCTGGGATGGGGAGGCTTATTGGTTATTTGAATGTCCCTTTCTTTCCCCAACTCTACAACTCGGTTGGACAGCTTCTGAAGCACTTTCACCATCTCATGATAATCATATGGCTGATCTTCTCTAGGTTTGGACAGCAATGAGCTTCTTTTTAGGATGGTTTTCCTTTCACCTAAGTCAGGATAGTCCTCTATACTCTCACTTTCAGACTCTACTCCTTCAGCCTCTTGATAAGTTTCCACCAATGTAGGCTTGACTTTCATCTTGGAAAACATAGCCAGCTCAGGTCCTAGGGCTGAGGTATAATACTCACTTAAGACTTTATCTGAGGGTCTGTCCACAACAGAAATTTTTTTTAGGTACAGTGAAAATCTCTGCGTGAAACTTCGTACCTTTTCATTCTTCTCTTTTCTCAACAAACCAAGCCCTTTCATCAACGAGGCGTGAGTCTTCTGGGTTGTGTATTTATTTCTAAAAATTCTTTCAAAAGTATCCCAATCAGGAATGGAATTTACAGGTAGTCCAAAATACCATGATGCTGCTAATCCTTTCAGAGTATGAGGAAAAATCCTGCACACTACGTCTTCATGCTCTCCAGCCTTTAGCCCTTCTATTGCTAGGTAAAAGCTGAGGTGGTCATCTAAAGAAATGTTGTCCGCACGGTCAAACTTAGGTAAAAGATTGTCGAAGACTTGAGGCAAATTATGTAGAGGAGGATTCAAGTTCAGAGGCGACCTAGCTCTCCAAGCTGGTAAGGGGTTGGGTTGATTACCGGCCATGAGCACGAGCAAACAAAAACCACTCGGAAAACAGGGTTTCAAGGACAGGGAACCTCAAACTTGGGTGAGATTGAAAGCTTCAAAACATCTGCTGGTAGGGTAATCTCAAGAAAATTAAGTTCCACGGCTAGCCTTTTCTGGCGGCCCTCCTTCTAGCACCAAAACTGTTGAGGCCTGGGACTTCACAGGCGGCAACAGTAAGGGATTCTCCCCAATCAGCGTTCCCAACTAGCCCGCTGACTGTTTGGTATAGGGAATCCGTCCGGTTTATGGTTCGGCTACCGTAGGTCAAAGTAACAACAAGGGTTTACCGGTTGCGGCCTGGTCCACCGGAATTTGTATTTTGACTTAATGTATGCAATGCATATGCCTATATTAACCATGCAGGGTGATAAAGATACAAGGAACGACACAATGTGCTACGCAGGTTCTTACCTCTCGTCTTATGATCACAAACATCTAAACCACATATGCAACTATGAAATAAAATGACTAACTACTTATCCCCGGGGAGCCAGAAAATGATTATTTGTGAGTAACGTACTACTTTCATGTATGATAAACGAAAATACAGATAGCTGTTATTCGCGTTCACAACACATGAGTGAGAAGATATTCTAACAACCAGATAGCCAATTGTTATATATAAACACATACATTACTCTAAGTGAAATTTCCATAAATAAACTCAGAAATTATTCAACCAGACATAGGTCGTAAAGTTAGAACAATCTCACGATTCATAGACATAAGCTGAGAAAACAAAGTAATTCATCTTTCCGCCGTCCATGGTACAACATTTGGAACACTTCACAGTTCTTTCTCCAACAGGAAAACCAAAACTCTTTATTGCAAAATGAAGTAGTTCTTCTTACAACAAGTCCTCCAGTCTAACTGGGAAAAAGCCCTTTTCTTGTCTATCTTCCCTAGTTTTATACAAAAAAGCAAAATTGGTTGGGTTGCCCAAAGTGACCTTTGGGCTCCCCAACGCTTCAATTTTCCCCAAACGTTTACACAATATTACATTATACAAAGTTTAACCGGTCCTTCTTATGGGGGGGGTCCCGCTTTGTCTTCCAAGAATTTTCTCCATGCTGCTGCTTCAGCAGTGAGCCTTTCAAACGAGTTGGGTTCCAGGAACTGAATGTTCAACTCGAATTTGTCAGCTTGCTTCCGAATGGCCTCAATTCTGGTTTTGTTCAACCGTACCTGTTCCTCCAAGAGCTGTACACTAATGGCCGAGTGGCCTATTTCATTTCTGAGGATTTGTTCATCAATAGCACTGATGCATTGCACTTTGGCTTCCTCATCTTGTTTCCTTTTCTGCAACATTTCTATAAATGCATCATGAGTTGGGAACTCTTGTAATCTCTGCCCAGCCTCTTCCTGACAACGATTGTAGGCGACCAGGGCTCTTCTAAATAATTCGGCGCACGCTCCCTTCGTTTTCTTGACATTCTTCTGAAAATCTTCTGCAGTGTTGACGGCAAATTCTATCAGGTCATGGTCCCGTTTCAAAGCTTGTTTATCTTTGACTAATAGATCAGCTGAGACTTCTTTGTCATCCTCCATCCGGGTTATCCTTGAAGTTAGTATCTCAAGTATGTCTTGTGACCTGTCCACAAAATACGAAGCTGTGCCTAAAATTTCGTCCAGTCTGCCATCGATCTGGAGAACCTGACATCTTTCCTCCTCTAGAGCATTCTGCAGGTGCAGCACCTTAGCTTTCTGAGCCAAGATGTGATCTTTAACTGGCTGCAGATCTACCTGCTGTGCCTTTGCTGCTTCCAACTGCTTCTCCAATTCCTTAACATGCAAGGTATTTGATTCATATATGATCTTTTGCTGCTCTACCAGGTCTTCTATCCTTACCCTCAGCTGCTCCTTTTCATCCTTTAAAACTTGAATCTCCTGTTGGGCTTTTCCTAGGGCTTCTTGTGTCGTTTCTTTCACCTGTACTTCCTGTTGAATGGCATGGATTTCTCCCTTCGTGGCTTCCATTTCCTTAAGCACATGCTCATATTTTCTTTTCAACCTATTTCCATCTTCTCTTTCCTTCCTGAGGGTGTCCTTAAGCTGAGCGGAGGTTTTCTTGGTTGAGTCTATCTCCTTCATCATTCGATCTACATTGTCCTCCGTAGCATCTATTGCTGCCCTGCCAGCCCTTATGACAAACTTTCGATCTTTATCTGTCCCGACCATCACAGCTTTATCAGTTATCATTGTGCTGGTCATTCCTTCAGCCCCTACCTTTTTCTCAATTCTTCTCATGATCCTTTTGGTAGCCCTATCATAGTATACTGTGCTAAAATAAGGGACTTCCTCCCCCTTTTTCTGCTCAAAGGGCACTAGCTGTAGCATAGGGGTGGAAGGAATGATGGTGGTGGACACTTGCATGGTTTGCACCTCAGGGTTTTCCCCACCTTGAATTTGTTCTGGTGGTATTTCAGAAGCTGGTTGTTGTATCAATTCTGTTTTCTCAGCTTCCTGTTTGCGAAGCTCTTCATTCATCCTTTTTTGGGCTTCCTCAGCTGCTTGCTTAGAAGCCTCCTCTGTTTCTCTAGCTGTTTCCTTTTCTTTTTTAGCTGCATCTTGGGCAGCTTTCCTCTTTTCCTCTTCTCCTTTCTGGAGCCATTCCGCAGCTTCCTCTTCTAACCTCTGAGCTTCCTCTCTTATCCTTCGGGCTGTATCTTCAGCCTTAGCCTGCTCAGCCTTCTCTTGTTCAGATCCTTTCCCACCTTTGGTGGAGTGCTTTGGTTTGAACCTTTTATTGAGTGCTGTCATGTTCGGGGCTCTTCTGAACACTGATTCATCATTGTCGAAATGATGGGTGTATTCATAGAACACCTTGTGCTTTCTACAATTCTTGGCCATTCTTTCATGGGTGTCATTTCTCCTGAAGGTCATCTCCCCAAAATGGAACTTCTCTAGTTCCTCTATAAATTCAGGAGCTTGTTTTACGTTGGCAAAACTATAGCTGCCTACTTTATATGGTAAGGGAGGATAGACAACTTTCTTCTTTGAAAATAAGAAATGACCAACTTCGTCAATAAATATCTGTCTAACAGCCTCTTTATGAATGATATAATCTGTTGCGTACTTGGGCAGCAGATAAGGTGTCCTTGACCCACCAAACATTCTTAGATACATTCCGTTCTCTGTCAAGAAAGAATCACCGTATTCCTCTATTACCTGCATGGCTTCTTCAGACACGCAGTCACATTCTTTTCGGAAGACAAGAGTGTGTAGAGGCATGATAAACTGCTCACAGATTTGTCGGTAGTGACTATGGTATTGATGAGCCCCCAGTAGCTTAAAGGCTGCATATACGGGCATTCTGTTCCTGTCCCAAACACATTTGAGCCCGGGCAAGGGCTGTTGACATATTATACAGTCAATCAAGATCGAGCTCATGTAAAACTTGGATTTTTTCTGTTGTACTCCTCCTTTTGCTGCAGCTATACAAGAAGATAGGCTGCTGGATACCATGTCGGACCAGTTAAAAATGGTCCCTTCAGTGGCCACATAGAACATCAGGGGTATCCATTCGAATTTGAATAATTTACCACTGGCCTTCCCGAAGATCCTATTCAACATGAGAGCTATGAATCTGTACGGGGGTCTAAGGGTGGCTGTGTCATAATCTTCAGTAGCTCTATGTCTATAGATCTTTCCTGGTAGTAGCATTCTCCTCATGGTTTCTATCAGATCCATTCTGAGATTTTCCAACGACTCATTGGACAAGAAAACTTGAGGCTCAGGCAAGTGGTAGGATAAGGCCACATATCCAGGGCTAAAGGAAGCATAGCCCTGACCTTCAACATTGCATATCAGCATTGAACCATGGTTTGTGTGTGGAAGGATCCACCTCATCAACTCAGCACATGGAAACATTTCGGGCCTGGTGGCAACCTTCATGATTGCAGACTTCTCTATGTTTGCGTAGATATGTTCCTCCTCCAGGCCCATATCTGGGACTTTCCTACGGAAAATCATTCTATGTATGTCTCCCCACTTATACTCAGGTTCCAACCCTGTGACACACTGTGTATCCTCATATATGTATTCAGTTGGTAGATCAGGCTCTATTGCTGTTTGTTCCTCTACCACAGGGGCCTTCTTTTTCTGTCTCCTGGACATCTTGAAATCTTCCTGCAATGTAAAACATCGTGATATTAAGCAATTCAAATTTGAAAATATTGAGAAGCAGTTTATTCTTTCTCCATTTGTCTATGTGGCTACAACGATAGGTTCTTTTCATTGAAGGATTTGAATTAGTTATGCAACCTGTTGAGCTATGCTATTATCTTATATCAGTGCGTAAGTAAGAAAGCAACACATATATGCATAACCAATCTATATCATGACTATCTGAACTATCCGAACAAAACTCAGATTATTTCTGCAATATAACAAGCAAGGTTTTAATACTGCTAGCATTATTCATTCCACAGCCTATTATCAAAATTCATGATTTCACAGGATGTCATTTAAAAAATATATGCAGTGCAAAAGCATAATTTTCAAAAGTAGGGCACATGACTACAAAAAATCCGATCTCAAACATGGTTCTACGGTAAAACTCATGCTATCGTGGGTATGGCTTTACATTGCTGCGACTATAAACCGCGGAAAACCAAAGCAAGTCTTCGCACAGAGGAACCCCATTAGCGCCATCACTCATTCTACCTCCAAACTTCGAAAATAACTGCAGCACGACCCTAGGGCTTCATGGTGGCCGACAATGGTAAATGCGCAGCGCGGAGGCGAAGATTAGGGTTCGAAAAATGGGAAAACGAACAGCTGGCCCTCTATCATGAATAAAACGGTGAACCCCCCCCCCCCCCCCCCCCAAAATGCTTCAAGGTCCTCATCCTAACAAGAAATAACCAGGTGCAGGCGGCACAACGGCCGCTTGCACCGTGTCTTCCTCTATCGCTAGGGATGAACTAAACAGAGGAGGTAAATAAAAACGCGGGCCTTATAAAAGGGAAAAAACCAATCCCTCTAACCACACAAACTATCCACCAAAGATGATAAAACGCGGGCGCAACTACTGGGGAAACGAAACCGAAAACCCTAGCCGCGGATATAAAAACCCCGTTTGTGAGCAAAACGGAACTACAGGCCGTAACTTCTACATTATACACATCCTAAGTAACCCAGCCGAAACCTTGAAAAGAGGGGTTTAAGAACCTACCTGGAAGGAGTGCGCAAACGAAATGGCGACAACGATGGAGCCTTCGATCAATAGCTGGACGCGAGTACCGGTACGATGCTTCCACACGACTCGCGAGCTCGACGGTATTGACAGCTTGGACGCAATAAAACCACAATAAAAAACCCAAAATACTTCCCTGTATATATAAAATCCTCGCACGTGCGAAAAGTCAAATCCGTCGGGGCAGACAGGAAAGTCTCAGCGGGAGACTAAAGCTACTCCTCTCCGCAACGGCGGAACATACTCACTTCTCCATCACCCGCAACGCACAACATAAGTCATACGATTAAAACGTGATCGGGCGGTAGTGGATTCATTTGTTGGGCGACCAGGAGTTTGGCGACTCCCGCAACGGTGTCCCATCATCCATACTTCATCACCGCATGAAGAAAAGAAACTCTACATAGCATGGTTCGGTGATATACAACATCTTCGGACTTCCGATTGATCCGCAACGGCGGAGACGGAAGTTCTTACCCCCTTCTGACGCGGAATGAAAACACGTCCGCAACATAAAGACATGGGAATTCCCCCGCCACGGCGAAACAAAACCACCAACCTTCGCACGGTCGGCGCGAAACAAAAAGTTGAGGTCCGAAGAAGGCTTGCAACGGCGGGGTGGAACGAAATCACCAAGTTTCGGCAATCATCCGCAATAGCGGGTCAACAATACTAAACCGAGATTTGAACAGCACCCGCAACTGCGGCCCGGGCATGAAAATTAAGAATTGAAGGACACCCGCAACCGCGGCCCGACCACAGGTTTGGAGGATCCGAAACGCACCCGCAACGGCGGGCTTGTCAACCAACTAACTCCCGCTACAAAAAAAAACTTTTAAAATGAAATCTTTGCAAGAGTTGTGCAAAAAACAGCAAGGGGCTCACCCACGATGAAAATTAAGGCATGAAAATGAGGAGAAACCAGTCAATTGAAAGCACTCAAATCCCATGAAGGCGCTTCGAAATCCATAAGTTAAACTCAACAGGATGAAACCAAGAAAAGGACTGAACTAATCCAAAGTAAAGGAGGGTCCAAATTTTTTTAGAAATTTGGGAAAAAATGTTGCAGCTGCAACAATTGGCGACCACCTGGTGAACCCCAGATCTCTGAATTAACTTTCTCCCTAAGCTTTAAACTGCATGAATTAAAACTGGAATCTTCTAGACATATGCATTCCTAAGCCAATCTGATTATGCATCTCATTCATTATAAGAAGCCTCTCTTTTCGGGAAAGGGTAACACCAGTAGTGTTTCAAGTCTGAATAACTCTTTGGAGGCCAAAATAAATGGAGTTCATTTTACCTGCCCTTTGGGGTTTACAGCTTTGACACCACAGGATTTTTACAGAAAGTGAACAGTGTTATCCCTTTGTTCCTCATTCCCATGCCATTTTGCACTTTTGTGCTTTCTGAACTTTAGTTCTTCGATATGAGTCCTCCTGCGGGCCTTTCTTACTGATTTTTTTTAATTCAGGATCCTCTATCCCATAGTGTCCTTTTGTGTGAATGATATAATTTTATTTCAATTCACGGACGGAGAGGATCTTGTGGTCATTTGTTACTTTATGCTTTGAGATTTATGATTTTTGGAGCTTCACTCTGCTTATGCTTTGTTCCTTTGGAAGTAGTGACTCTTAAGAGCTTTTGGCCCTTTTCTTAATTCATAGCATGGGATCATTTATATGTGATAAACTGTGTCACTCTGTTTCCATCCTACAGGTCTAATGCTGTCACCCCCTTGGGTGTTTAAGATGTGAAGTGGATGGAGCCTCTAAATAGTACTTCAGACCCTTTTTACTTCTGAGTTATTTACAGGGATTAAGTAAGAATTCAAATGAGTGCACTGCCTGTTAGGAATACAACTGCTAGAAGATTATTTGCACTTTAAACACAGTTCTCTTGCACAGGATTTTAGTTAATACAGACTCCTGATGTTTCCATTGCATCCAAACGTTTGCCTCTTATTCAAAAACAAAGAAAACTAGCAAAACCGTAAGAAAATAACAGCATAACAATAAAGAAAGCATTAAAGTAATAAAACCAAGAAAGCATCTAGTATTAAGAAAACAAAGCAATTTATTTATGTACAAAAGAAAAATTTCAAAAGTTTTCCCATCCCAAGAATTTTCACATTTAAAGAACTAGGAATGAGCGGCATTTCAGACCTGAATTGTCTAACCATGGTCCAGCTATGCAGTTATTGAGATGGAACCCATATCTATAATTCTGCAATCATTTCTCTCAGCCTGAGGGAGTTGAAGGAGCTCAGACTGAGTGTCCTTTCTAAGACTGGCCCTTTTTAAGGAAGGGTGTTCAAGCTTAAGCTCAGTAAGATAGTTTCCCAAAACAGACTCAGCATATTCGTTTCCTTCCCCCAACTTAGTGACATTGTTTTCCATAAAAGGTTCTCTTAGAATTTTGATCAAGTTTGGGCTGCCCTTCTGGGGTAACCACAAATGAGACCAATCTGAAGCAAAGTACCCGTTTAGTCTCGCTGTCCAATCTCTGTTCAGAATCATCCCATAACCATCAGGAATGTCTGCTACTATGATGTCAATGTAGTGGCATATCCTTTTGTTTGCAGACAGTTGAATCATCACGTTCTTCATCTCTCCTACTACCTTGACACAAGTTTTGTCAAGTTGTGTGACATCCCAAAGAGTAGGCTTGATCTGTCCATTGAGTTTTTTGCAGACTACCAGAGGCATAACATTTGTGGATGATCCGGAATCTACCAAACAATTATGGACATTATGATTTAAAATTTCAAGAGTCACAAGGAAAGGTGGAGCGCTGGCTTTTATGGTCTTGATGAGCTCGCCCTTTTCTTCGACGGGTTGGTTTGTTGTGGGAAACTCCTCCTTTAACTTACCAGCTGTGCTTTCTTTGTCATCTTCTACCAGCTTGGTAAGTCTAATGGGTAGCTCTGTTTCCTGTTTTCCCTGAATATCTTTAGGTGAGCCATCTTTAGTCCTCATATCCGCCTGCCCCTTTATCTCCCCTTGTAAATCCTGAACCTTTGACATTATCGCATTGTTCTCAATGGCCAGGTTCTCATTCTTTGTGGTTGTAAGTGTATGCTGAGATTGGAGAGCAGTTTCTTCCATGTTAAACAGTGAAATCCCATTCCATGAAAACATAGTATCATCCTCTTTCTTTTCTATGGTCTATTTCCTCTTTTCTTCCTCACTACTGTGCCTAGTCAGTTCTGGATCCAACAATTTATTCATCACCCGCGTTATTGAATGTATCCATTGAGGACATCTATTCTCAGAGTGGGGTTGTTGATGAAAGGTACAGAAATTATCTCCTCCTACTTCTGTTAGGTTTATTGATGCCTCGTTTGGTGGTGGGGAAACTTGCCTTTGGTTGTCACTCTCTTTTCTGGGATGGGGAGGCTTATTGGTTATTTGAATGTCCCTTTCTTTCCCCAACTCTACAACTCGGTTGGACAGCTTCTGAAGCACTTTCATCATCTCATGATAATCATATGGCTGATCTTCTCTAGTTTTGGACAGCAATGAGCTTCTTTTTAGGATGGTTTTCCTTTCACCTGAGTCAGGATAGTCCTCTATACTCTCACTTTCAGACTCTACTCCTTCAGCCTCTTGATAAGTTTCCACCAATGTAGGCTTGACTTTCATCTTGGCAAACATAGCTAGCTCAGGTCCTAGGGCTGAGGTATAATACTCACTTAAGACTTTATCTGAGGGTCTGTCCACAACAGAAATTTTTTTTAGGTACAGTGAAAATCTCTGCATGAAACTTCGTACCTTTTCATTCTTCTCTTTTCTCAACAAACCAAGCCCTTTCATCAACGAGGCGTGAGTCTTTTGGGTTGTGTATTTATTTCTAAAAATTCTTTCAAAAGTATCCCAATCAGGAATGGAATTTACAGGTAGTCCAAAATACCATGATGCTGCTGATCCTTTCAGAGTATGAGGAAAAAGCCTGCACACTACGTCTTCATGCTCTCCAGCCTTTAGCCCTTCTATTGCTAGGAAAAAGCTTTGAAGGTGGTCATCTACAGCAATGTTGTCCGCAGGGTCAAACTTAGGTAAAAGCTTGTCGAAGACTTGAGGCAAATTATGTAGAGGAGGATTCAAGTTCAGAGGCGACCTAGCTCTCCAAGCTGGTAAGGGGTTGGGTTGATTACCGGCCATGAGCACGAGCAAACAAAAACCACTCGAAAAACAGGGTTTCAAGGACAGGGAACCTCAAACTTGGGTGAGATTGAAAGCTTCAAAACATCTGCTGGTAGGGTAATCTCGGGAAAATTAAGTTCCATGGCCAGCCTTTTCTGGCGACCCTCCTTCTAGCGCCAAAACTGTTGAGGCCTGGGACTTCGCAGGCAGCAACAGTAAGGGATTCTCCCCAATCAGTGTTCCCAACTAGCCCGCTGACTGTTTGGTATAGGGAATCCGTCTGGTTTACGATCCGGGTACCGTAGGTCAAAGTAACAACAAGGGTTTACCGGTTGTGGCCCGGTCCACCGGAATTTGTATTTTGACTTAATGTATGCAATGCATATGCCTATCTTAACCATGCAGGGTGATAAAGATACAAGGAATGAAACATTATGCTACGCAGGTTCTTACCTCTCGTCTTATGATCACAAACATCTAAACCACATATGCAACTATGAAATAAAATGACTAACTACTTATCCCCGGGGAGCCAGAAAATGATTATTTGTGAGTAATGTACTACTTTCATGTATGATAAACGAAAATACAGATAGCTGTTATTCGCATTCACAACATATGAGTGAGAAGATATTCTAACAACCAGATAGCCAATTGTTATATATAAACACATACATTACTCTAAGTGAAATTTCCATAAATAAACTTAGAAATTATTCAACCAGACATAGGTCGTAAAGTTAGAAAAATCTCACGATTCACAGACATAAGCTGAAAAAACAAAGTAATTCATCTTTCCGCCGTCCATGGTACAAGATTTGGAACACTTCACAGTTCTTTCTCCAACAGGCAAACCAAAACTCTTTATTGCAAAATGAAGTAGTTCTTCTTACAACAAGTCCTCCAGTCTAACTGGGAAAAAGCCCTTTTCTTGTCTATCTTCCCTAGTTTTATACAAAAAAGAAAAATTGGTTGGGTTTCCCAAAGTGACCTTTGGGCTCCCCAACGCTTCAATTTTCCCCAAAATTTTACACAATATTACATTATACAAAGTTTAACCGGTCCTTCTTATGGGGGGGGTCCCGCTTTGTCTTCCAATAATTTTCTCCATGCTGCTGCTTCAGCAGCGAGCCTTTCAAACGAGTTGGGTTCCAGGAACTGAATGTTCAACTCGAATTTGTCAGCTTGCTTCCGAATGGCCTCAATTCTGGCTTTGTTCAACCGTACCTGTTCCTCCAAGAGCTGTACACTAATGGCCGAGTGGCCTATTTCATTTCTGAGGATTTGTTCATCAATAGCACTGATGCATTGCACTTTGGCTTCCTCATCTTGTTGTCTTTTCTGCAACATTTCTGCAAATGCATCATGAGTTGGGAACTCTTGTAATCTCTGCCCAGCCTCTGCCTGACAATGATTGTAGGCGACCAGGGCTCTTCTAAAGAATTCGGCGCACGCTCCCTTCGTTTTCTTGAAATTCTTCTGAAAATATTCTGCAGTGTTGACGGCAAATTCTATCAGGTCATGGTCCCGTTTCAAAGCTTGTTTATCTTTGACTACTAGCTCAGCTGGGACTTCTTTGTCATCCTCCATCCAGGTTATCCTTGAAGTTAGTATCTCAAGTATGTCTTGCGACCTGTCCACAAAATACGAAGCCGTGTCTAAAATTTCGTCCAGTCTGCCATCGATCTGGAGAACCTGACATCTTTCCTCCTCTAGAGCATTCTGCAGGTGCAGCACCTTAGCTTTCTGAGCCAAGATGTGATCTTTAACTAGCTGCAGATCTACCTGCTGTGCCTTTGCTGCTTCCAGCTGCTTCTCCAATTCCTTAACATGCAAGGTATTGGATTCATATATGATCTTTTGCTGCTCTACCAGGTCTTCTATCCTTACCCTCAGTTGCTCCTTTTCATCCTTTAAAACTTGAATCTCCTGTTGGGCTTTTCCTAGGGATTCTTGTGTCGTTTCTTTCACCTGTACTTCCTGTTGAATGGCATGGATTTCTCCCTTCGTGGCTTCCATTTCCTTAAGCACATGCTCATATTTTCTTTTCAACCTATTTCCATCTTCTCTTTCCTTCCTGAGGGTGTCCTTAAGCTGAGCGGAGGTTTTCTTGGTTGAGTCTATCTCCTTCATCATTCGATCTACATTGTCCTCCGTAGCATCTATTGCTGCCCTGCCAGCCCTTATGACAAAATTTGGATCTTTATCTGTCCCGACCATCACAGCTTTATCAGTTATCATTGTGCTAGTCATTCCTTCAGCCCCTACCTTTTGCTCAGTTCTTCTCATGATCCTTTTGGTAGCCCTATCATAGTATACTATGCTAAAATCAGGGACTTCCTCTCCCTTTTTCTGCTCAAAGGGCACTAGCTGTAGCATAGGGGTGGAAGGAATGATGGTGGTGGACACTTGCATGGTTTGCACCTCAGGGTTTTCCCCACCTTGACTTTGTTCTGGTGGTATTTCAGAAGCTGGTTGTTGTATCAATTCTATTTTCTCAGCTTCCTATTTTGCGAAGCTCTTCATTCAGCCTTTTTTGGGCTTCCTCAGCTGCTTGCTTAGCCGCCTCCTCTGTTTCTCCAGCTGTTTCCTTTGCTATTTCAGCTGCATCTTGGGCAGCTTTCCTCTTTTCCTCTTCTCATTTCTGGAGCCATTCCGTAGCTTCCTCTTCTAACCTCTGAGCTTCCTCTCTTATCCTTCGGGCTGTATCTTCAGCCTTAGCCTGCTCAGCCTTCTCTTGTTCAGATCCTTTCCCACCTTTGGTGGAGTGCTTTGGTTTGAACCTTTTATTGAGTGCTGTCATGTTCGGGGCTCTTCTGAACACCGATTCATCATTGTCGAAATTATGGGTGTATTCATAGAACCCCTTGTGCTTTCTGCAATGCTTGGCCATTCTTTCATGGGTGTCATTTCTCCTGAAGGTCATCTCCCCAAAATGGAACTTCTCTAGTTCCTCTATAAATTCAGGAGCTTGTTTTACGTTGGCAAAACTATAGCTGCCTACTTTAAATGGTAAGGGAGGATAGACAGCTTTCTTCTTTGAAAATAAGAAATGACCAACTCCGTCAATAAATATCTGTCTAACAGCCTCCTTATGAATGATATAATCTGTTGCGTACTTGGGCAGCAGATAAGGTGTCCTTGACCCACCAAACATTCTCAGATACATTCCGTTCTCTGTTAAGAAATAATCACCGTATTCCTCTATTACCTGCATGGCTTCTTCAGACATGCAGTCACATTCTTTTCGGAAGACAAGAGTGTGTAGAGGCATGATAAATTGCTCACAGATTTGTCGGTAGTGACTATGGTATTGATGAGCCCCCAGTAGCTTAAAGGCTGCATATACGGGCATTCTGTTCCTGTCCCAAACACATTTGAGCCCGGGGAAGGGCTGGTGACATATTATACAGTCAATCAAGATCGAGCTCATGTAAAACTCGGATTTTTTTCTGTTTTACTCCTCCTTTTGCTGCAGCTATACAAGAAGATAGGCTGCTGGATACCAAGCCGGACCAGTTAAAAATGGTCCCTTCAGTGGCCACATAGAACATCAGGGGTATCCATTCGAATTTGAATAATTTACCACTGGCCTTCCCGAATATCCTATTCAACATGAGAGCTATGAATCTGTACGGGGGTCTAAGGGTGGCTGTGTCATAATCTTCAGTAGCTCTATGTCTATAGAGCTTTCCTGGTAGTAGCATTCTCCTCATGGTTTCTATCAGATCCATTCTGAGATTGTCCAACCACTCATTGGACAAGAAAACTTGAGGCTCAGGAAAGTGGTAGGCTAAGGCCACATATCCAGGGCTAAAGGAAGCATAGCCCTGACCTTCAACATTGCATATCAGCATTGAACCATGGTTTGTGTGTGGAAGGATCCACCTCATCAACTCAGCACATGGAAACATTTCGGGCCTGGTGGCAACCTTCATGATTGCAGACTTCTCTATTATTGCGTAGATATGTTCCTCCTCCAGGCCCATATCTGGGACTTCCCTACGGGAAATCATTCTGTGTATGTCTCCCCACTTATACTCAGGGTCCAACCCTGTGACACACTGTGTATCCTCATATATGTATTCAGTTGGTAGATCAGCCTCTATTGCTGTTTGTTCCTCTACCACAGGGGCCTTGTTTTTCTGTCTCCTGGAAATCTTGAAATCTTCCTGCAATGTAAAACATCGTGATATTAAGCAATTCAAATTTCAAAATATTGAGAAGCAGTTTATTCTTTCTCCATTTGTCTATGTGGCTACAACGATAGGTTCTTTTCATTGAAGGATTTGAATTAGTTATGCAACCTGTTGAGCTATGCTATTATCTTATATCAGTGTGTAAGTAAGAAAGCAACACATATATGCATAACCAATCTATATCATGACTATCTGAACTATCCGCACAAAACTCAGATTATTTCTGCAATATAACAAGCAAGGTTTTAATACTGCTAGCATTATTCATTCCACAGCCTATTATCAAAATTCATGATTTCACAGGATGTCATTTAAAAAAGATATGCAGTGCAAAAGCATAATTTTCAAAAGTAGGGCACATGACTACAAAAAATCCGATCTCAAACATGGTTCTACAGTAAAACTCATGCTATCGCGGGTATGGATTTACATTGCTGCGACTATAAACCACGGAAAACCAAAGCAATTCATCGCACAGAGGAACCCCATTAGGGCCATCACTCATTCTACCTCCAAACTTTGAAAATAACTGCAGCACGGCCCTAGGGCTTCACGGTGGCCGACAATGGTAAATGCGCAGCGCGGAGGCGAAGATTAGGGTTCGAAAAATGGGAAAACGAACAGCCGGCCCTCTATCATGAATAAAATGGTTAAACCCCCCCCCAAAATGCTTCAAGGTCCTCATCCTAACAAGAAATAACCAGGTGCAGGCGGCACAACGGCCTCCTGCACCGTGCCTTCCTCTATCGCTAGGGATGAACTAAACAGAGGAGGTAAATAAAAACGCGGGCCTTATAAAAGGGAAAAAACCAATCCCTCTAACCGCACAAACTATCCACCAAAGATGATAAAACGCGGGCGCAACTACTAGGGAAACGAAACCGACAACCCTAGCCGCGGATATAAAAACCCCGTTTGTGAGCAAAACGGAACTACGGGCCGTAACTTCTACATTATACACATCCTAAGTAACCCAGCCGAAACCTTGAAAAGAGGGGTTTAAGAACCTACCTGGTAGGAGTGCGCAAACGAAATGGCGACAACGATGGAGCCTTCGATCAACAGCTGGACGCGAGTACTGGTACGATGCTTCCACACGACTCGCGAGCTCGACGGTGTTGACAGCTTGGACGCGATAAAACCACAATAAAAAACCCAAAATACTTCCCCGTATATATAAAATCCTCACATGTGCGAAAAGTCAAATTCGTCGGGGCGGACAGGAAAGTCTCAGCGGGCGACTAAAGCTACTCCTCTCCGCAATGGCGGAACATACTCACTTCTCAATCACCCACAATGCACAACATAAGTCATACAATTAAAACGTGATCAGGCGGCAGCGGATTCATTTGTTGGGCGACCAGGAGTTTGGCGAACCCCGCAACGGTGGCCCATCATCCATACTTCATCACCGCACGAAGAAAAGAAACTCTACATATCATGGTTCGGTGATATACAACATCTCCGGACTTCCCATTGATCCGCAACGGCGGAGACGGAAGTTCTTACCCCCCTTCGACGCGGAATGAAAACACGTCCGCAACATAAAGACATGGGAATTCCCCCGCCACGGCGAAACAAAACCACCAACCTTCGCACGGTCGGCGCGAAACAAAAAGTTGAGGTCCGAAGAAGGCTTGCAACGGCGGGGTGGAACGAAATCACCAAGTTTCGGCAATCATCCGCAATAGCGGGTCAACAATACTAAACCGAGATTTGAACAGCACCCGCAACTGCAGCCCGGGCATGAAAATTAAGAATTGAAGGACACCCGCAACGGCGGCCCGACCACAGGTTTGGAGGATCCGAAACGCACCCGCAACGGCGGGCTTGTCAACCAACTAACTCCCGCTACAAAAAAAAACTTTTAAAATGAAATCTTTGCAAGAGTTTTGCAAAAAACAGCAAGGGGCTCACCCACGATGAAAATTAAGGCATGAAAACGAGGAGAAACCAGTCAATTGAAAGCACTCAAATCCCATGAAGGCGCTTCGAAATCCATAATTTAAACTCAACAGGATGAAACCAAGAAAAGGACTGAACTAATCCAAAGTAAAGGAGGGTCCAAAATTTTTTAGAAATTTGGGAAAAAATGTTGCAGCTGCAACAGGGCTGTGTAAATTTGTTTCTCCTGTTTAAGCTGTCATAGCTAAATTGATTGCCTGAGTGCAATTGTTGGTCTTTGGACTATGTGAGGAGTAAGGGTGTTGGCTTGGTTGCTTGATAAACCTGGTGCTAGAAACCACACAGACAGAGCTAAAGGGTTGGCCTTCTTCTCCATCACCCCTGAATAGCACTGGAAGGGAATGCAGGGCCTGAGGGACTATGTAGCAGAGAAGGGACTGATTCCTTGTGTTGGGTGTGGATGGGTGTCTTAGAGGTCAGGCTAGTTCTGGTGTAGGTGTTCTTGGTTCTGTAATGAGCTCACCAGCTTAGCAAATCGCCTTCATCAGCTCCTTAATGGCCTGATAAACCCAACTTTGTTGGCTTGGCTATGTGTTTTGTGTATCCTGGCTATGTATAAGTTTGCTAGTTCCCTTATTCCTTGGAGAATCATGCCCAGCTCGGGGGTGGCAGCGTTGCTGATACATTGATGAGCACGCTGGCCTATGGTTGGGTGGAACGTTGCAGCGACGTAGCTGGTTGCGGAGCAAATCTCTCATAAGATAAGTGATCTTGTGTATTTTACCTCTGCAATTCTATATTTATTGTTAATGAAAATGAAATGAACATGTTGAAATAATGATTGTGTGAATGCATGTTGTTTCCGCTGTGCAAGATGAATTAATTAAGCTGTGTATGATGATTAAAATGCATCTGTGTATGATAAACATCCCTATGTGCACATTTTAGTTTAAATTCTCTTTCAGCATTCTGTTTTAGGCAATTTTAAGCCTGTACATGTTCATGGGCGGTTAGCTCGGTCTGATAAAGCCAGTAGATTGCGTCCTCCTTGCCGGTCGGAGGCATGGGGACGTGACAGATAGGAGGTTGGATTGATTTACATTTTTGAGGCCTCAACGCTAGTTTTGTATCTTTGTAAGAACTATTGGGATAAGTAATGAAAATTCCTCTTGACGGTTATGAGATTCATTACGGTGTTGGTGTTTAGTCTGGGTTCTCTATTTTCCATTTTCATATGTTTTATTTTTTGCTAATACATTTCTATATTAGTATACTGGAATTCACTCTTAGTTAAGCACTACTGCATTAGAAATCGTGTTTGTAATGTGACTGTAATAGATTTGACATAATTCATCCATTGATAGGTGCTTTGTTTCAGTTGTTTCCCTTTGTCATTTTCCTCTAAAATTTTTCTCAGAGATTCGTCCTTAATAGATGCCTCTGTGTTTCACTGGGCTCTTTCCTTATTTCTACCTGTCATCACTTTAAATCTATTTGACTGAATGTTGCGCTTACTTTGCCTCATAATACATAAGAGAAACCCACTTTCATTACATGCTGTAACGTCCTTAAACATTTCATACTGTGACTCCATCACCCAATGGTTTTATTATTTGTTTGTCCTTCAACCCTTAATTTTGTAACCTTCCTATTACTAGCAGAAATCTATATTCTATGTGCGTGTTTAAAGATAAATGCGTATGTGAAGGTTACTGTGACAAGAGAGAGTCCTCTTTGACTACCTTGGCTAGAAGGAAGTTTAAAGCTGGTTTGAAATGGTTACCCTTGTGACTTCCTACAAAAACCATAGGAAAATTATAGGGTGCTAACAGGTCATTGTGGTGTTACTATCTCATATCATACTACCACTGATGCATCAAAAGATTGCGACACAGAGCGAGGCTTTGGAGATTGCGATGAAATTAGAAGCTTCACCTGTTGGCGAGAATGTGGTTGGTATGAACCAGATTCAGACGCAACTGGGGAATTTGACCCTCTAGTTGCAAGATATCAAGAAATGGAAAGAGCATCCCTAGGAAGTATGATGTACTCAATGTCATGTAGAGGGACATACCAAAGACAATTGCCTGGATTTCCAAAACTACCTGTTGTCTGGAGCACCGAACCAATTGAGTTGTGGCTATATTCCATGGTGTCATATCTGCCAAGTTTATGGACATCGACATGAATATTGTGGATATATGAAAAATATGGCCACAAAGACAATGAATTTATAATGCACATTCTTCCAGTCTGTTGGGCATGAAGATAAGTATTGTCATGCATATGATCTACTCTAGGACAAAACAATGGACATGTACTATGTAAAGGGAGAGGACCATTGAACAATACAACAACTGCAACCCCAACCACAGGTGGTAAGACCACCACCTCAACTGCAGTTTGTACTACAGCTGCAACCATAGATGTAGTTTGTACCGCAACCACAATCACAATTTGTTCCACAACTAGAGTATAATTAGATGCAGATGGCTCCACAACAACCACACTATGTTCAACTAGTGTAGTATGCTCACCAACAATCGAATCCCACGCAACAAAAATTCAATCAACTACAGTTTCAATAGCAAGGAGGATTCCGCGGAGGATTTTGAGGAGGACGAGGTGGAGGCTTTGGTCAAGGAGGAGGATGAGATCACGAAAGAGTGAAATGTTATAATTGTGGAGTGTTGGGACATTATTAGAGAGATTTTTTGCAATTTCAAGCATAGTGTATGTATTGTAACGTTGTCGACCACAATGTTGAGAACTGTGCACAACCTGATCGCGAGGTGGAAGGAAAGAAACGTTTTGTAGTTGTAGAACTAGATTCATAATCTAAACAATCCTACGAATCAGAATGTGAATCAACTCATGAACCCGCCATTGGACCAGAATCAAGGTAGGATGGTTTTGACAATCTCAGTAGAACCCAGGACATAGGATGCTGATGTTTCTATCATCACTCACATAGGTGCTATGACGGGAGAAGATAGTCCACATCCACAAATTTGGCTGGCTGGTAAGAATAAGGTGTAGTTCGATGATATTACAAAGAAGCATACATTCCTTAAAGCACATGACATGATAGGAAGAAATCCTGGTAAGTTACCTGTCTATGAGATGCCACCTGCTTTTGATTCAAATTTGGTAGAAGGGCCATCGCGACAGCATGGTACCTTGCAGAACTTATTTGAAAGTTGCTTGTCACTGGAAAGAGATCTCAATTCCCTTGATTAGATTGAGAGTCTTTTACATCGACCGACCAAGGTTCGAAAATATCCCGCAGTGAACTCTTTACGTAAGAAGAAGATAGGAAAAGAGATGC
Source organism: Pseudotsuga menziesii (assembly GCA_001517045.1). Lineage (NCBI taxonomy): Eukaryota > Viridiplantae > Streptophyta > Pinopsida > Pinales > Pinaceae > Pseudotsuga > Pseudotsuga menziesii. The sequence continues at coordinate 149,734 of LPNX011042083.1, read as the reverse complement.
GCATGAATATTCAGATCGAGGACTATGAGGTATATTCAGTCATCTAGGATCTAGGCCCAGACATCAATATTCTAACAAGGAAAAAATGGAAAAATATGGGGATCCAATAGTTTGTTTGGTCCCCCATATAGCGGCGACTAGATAACCAGGACAGAGTAACATTGATTCGGCGAGTTTTGCGCTTTGCTGTGGAAGCTGAAGGGATGAAGACTTATGTTGATTTTGATGTTATTAACATTGTTGATGGCAGATGCTCCTATCCTGCATTGTTGGGGATTGGATGGGCCAATGAAAACTTGGTGGTGATTAATTTTAAGACGCATGTAATGACCTTTGAGAATTAGTACATCAGAGTCATAGCTCTGATGGATCCAATTGAAGGATGAAGGTATGTTGAATCAATGAAGGATGAAGTTGTAAGAGGATGGGATCACACAAATAAAATTTCAGAAGATTACACCCATTTGACTATTGACAAGGAACTCAGCTGTGTTAGAATAATCAACCCATAGTTACCTACCTTAGACATTAATTAATTCAGTTTTTTCTTATTTTCCTTGTTTCCTATATTCCACTCTATGCAAGTTGTCTTCCACATTTCATAGAAGTAAAACTTGCTAAAACCGAGTCATCGAGCACTTGGAAAACCTCTTGGAAACCATATTTAGCATGTATGCTTTATTCTAGATCCTCTAATGTGCATATCTACTTTTTTTGCTAAGTTTCCTGTTTTATTGAGAAATAAGGCAAAAGGGAAAGTAATACTAGGTGTAGTTGACTTGTTTTTTTCCCTCATCATCCTCCATCCTTTTCTCCTAATAAAAGCATGTATGAGTCTTCTTTCCATCCCTTATTATCTTTCCTACTTGACTTTGCCGATTCGTGAGCCTCTAAGTGGATTTGGAAATTGCTTTATGCACCTATGGGGGGTTTGACTAGACTTAGTAAGCCTACTTTTTTACTATTTCAAACGGCATCCTTATGCATTTGAATCTCTCATGTAATTATATATTGTATCATCCTATGACTTCATAAGGTTGGATATTGTACACTTATTCAAGACAGATTAGTGTTATGCTCCAATTTTAGTCTCCTTTGTTGGTAAATTTGCATGTTTGATTAGCAATTTTGTGAGTGTAACTGTTCTATCACTTGGGTTCAATTTCCACATGGTATCAGAGCCTTTGTAGATCAATTTCTCTCCTTCCATATTTCTATTGCAGGTTTGACATCTTGACTGGGAGCATATTCTGCTGACTGAAGGGCATAGTTTCTGAGCTATGGATCAATCTCAGAAGATCATCTTGACTCCATTTAATTTATTTGAATGGAAAGGAAATATGGAGATACTGTTGAGAGAAAAATGTCTCTACAAGGTGAATATGGTAATTGAGTCAGATCCCAATGCATCTGTAGAGAAAATAAAATGGCACAACAGGAGGGATGAGGCCTATGGTTTTTGGTGTCTGAGCATATCAAGAGACCTCTTCTTCCATCTTGATGGATTGAAATCACCTAATGAAGTGTGGGAGAATCTTGTCGAGATTTTTGGTAAGATAGATTAGATGAGAGGACATCAAACTGAGAATTAATTGATCTCTTTGAGTCCTAGCAGCTTTGGATCCTTGCAACTCTATTTTTCCAAGTTTAAAGCCCTTGTTTTGCAGTTAAAACAATGTGGAATTGAAAAGAAGGAAGAGAAAATAGTTTTGTCCATACTCTCGAAGCTTGGCCTTGACTATTCATTGCTTTTTTTGACCTTCCATGCCACCAAGTTGACCGCTCGAGCCTGGAAGATGCCTAATCTTGCAGAGTTCATGGAATCCCTCACACAAGAACAAGATAAATTGGTGATGATGGGAACCATCAAACCTTCCAAAGACCAAGCTTTGGTTGCTGGATATTCAAGGGTGCATTCAAAAGGCAAGAAGAAATATAAGAAGCCACCTAAGCAAAAGAGAGGCAAGAAAAAGTCTCAAGAGGAGCCCCAAGGCTCCAAGAAGAACTTCCAGAAGAAGAAGAACAAAGGAGAAATGAGCAAGAGCACATACTACAGTAAGGGCTATCATATTGAGAGCTCTTGTATGAAGAAGCAAATTGACATGTTGACCCAGCTCCTAGAGAAGAATAACATCTCCCTTCCTGATTGCTCAAATAAGAGGGAAGGAGGATCAAATTCAAAGGACAGAGAGAGAGTACATGCTTTGGTTGTTGGCACATCAAGCTCACCTAGCTTCATCATAGACTCTGGATCTTCTAGACATATGGTTTTGACTAAGGAGGCATTCTCCTCTCTTGACATGTCAAAAGGTCCACCAATAGTGCTGGGAGATGACTCTCTCACTGACAGTTTGGGGAAAGGAATGATTGATCTTGACCATGGTAAGTTCAATAATGTCTTGTATGTTCCATGTCTTGCCTCTAACCTCTTGTCAGTGTATCAGATGACTCACATAGGGTCTCCAAAGAAGGTAATATTCTCCCATAATGATGTTGAGACCACATAGATCTTGAATGGTAAAGTCATTGCAAAAGGTGTTGTAGATCACACTTCGAAGGTATACATGTTTTCATATTTTCTACCCTACTCAAACCCCTCTGCTCTTCTGATTCATGCTAATGAGGCAAGAAATATTTGGCATGAAATATTTGGCCATATTAACTATAAGTATCTTTCTGATCTGAGTGAAAAAGATAAGGTCATAGCGTTACCAAAGATTAATTTTTCCAAACGAGTCTGTCAAGGTTGTATCCTAGGAAAACACCCAGAGCACAAATTTGAGAGAGCTAGTCATGAGAGAACCTTTGCACCTCTTGAGTTGATCCACAGTGATGCTGCTGGTCCATTTCCTCATATGTCCATGAGTCAAGCCAAATATGCATTTACCTTCATAGAGGAATTTTCCAGGTATTGTTGGGTTTACTTCCTAAAGCATAAGTCTGAAGTTTTTGACCTCTTCAAAGTCTTTAAGGCCTTGGTTGAAAACCAGTCTGGGAGGAGACTCAAGATCCTCAGATCTAACAATAGTGGTGAGTATGTCAATTCTAAGTTCATTCAATATTGTAAATATGTAGGTATTCATATGCAGCATTAGATCCCTTACACACCACAACAAAATCCTGGGCTAGAATTCTAACTGAAAAGAGAAAGGCTTTGCAGCCCCAAAGCCAAGAGTGCCTATTTGTTGGGTATTCTTAAGATTCAAAAGGGTACAAGCTTATCAACTTGAGCACAAACAAATCCTTCATTGAAATAAGTGTTCAATTCCAAGAAGAGCCTTTAGCAGCAGTTGAAGTTGGAGAGTCTTCTTCACCACCAGAACCATTGAATGTAAGTGGAGAGACAAATGAGTTTTATGATTCTGATATGTCTAATAAATATGATTTAATTGTAGATCCTACAAGACCAAAATGGGAAGCAAATACCATTCATGCAGCTGGGGAACTAGCTGGTAATACTTTTGACCCTAGGAGGACTAGATCTCAGTTTGAGAGTGCCATGTGTATGAAAGACCCTTTGTTTGCATAGAAGTGCTATCTGATGGTTGAATCACACCCATAGACATATGATTATGCAGCACATGATCCAAGATGGCAAGAATCCATGAAAGAATAATTGAGCTTGCTCCAGAAGAACAACACTTGGGAACTAGTTGATATTCCCCCAGGGAGGAAGTTAGTTCAATGTAAGTGGGTTTTCAAAACTAAGTTTGCTGCTGATGGTTCACCTTTTAAATATAAGGCATGATTGGTAGCCAATGGATACTCACAGGTACATGGTATTGACTACAACGAAACCTTTGCACCAGTGGCAAAGATGGACTCCATAAGGCTAGCTTTAGCCATTGCAGCTTCGAAGCAATGGGAGGTACATCACATGGATGTGAAGTGTGCTTTCCTAAATGGAGATCTTACTGAAGAGATTTACATGCAGAAACCTCAAGGGTTTGTTTCTAATCCATCTTTTGTGTGCAGGCTAAAGAAATCATTGTATGGGCTCAAGCAAGTTCCCAGGGCTTGGTATGCCAAGATTGATGGCTTTCTGTTGTCATTGAGTTTTGTTCGATGCAAGTTTGATCCCAATGTTTATTTGAAGCTGATTCATGGTTCTTTGATGATTATTATCTTGTATGTGGATGAACTTCTGATTACAGGAAGTTCAAAGAAAGAGATTGCCTCCTTGAAGGATGCAATGAACCATGCATTTTCTATGACTGATTTGGGGTTGTTGAGCCAATTCTTGGGTCTCGAAATTACTTAATCCCAACATGGAATCAAAGTACATCAGTCCAAGTATGCCTTAGATTTCCTGAACAAATTCAACATGAAATATTGCAATCCAAGCAAGACTCTCTTCCTTTTAGGAGTTAAGCTTGAAGAATCAGGTTCTTCTCCTATGGTAAATAATACACTGTATAGGCAGTTGATTGGGTGTTTGCTTTACCTTACACACACTCTAACTGATATTTATTATGCAGCAAGTGTGGCTTCAAGATACATGGATCAGCCTCATGAGATCCATTAGAGAGCATCCAAAAGGATCCTTAATTTTGTTCAAGGAACAAGAACTCATGGGATATTCTACAAAGCTAAATCTGATCTTGATTTGATTGGGTTTACTGAAAGTGATTGGGAAGATGACAACATAGATTGAAAGTCAACATCAGGATATTTGTTCATTCTTTCTGAAAGACCAATCAGCTGGTCAAGCAAGAAACAGAGTGCCATAGCACTCTCATCTACAGAAGCAGAGTACAAAGGAGTTGTAAATGCAACAACTCAATGTTTATGGTTGCAGGGAATACTTGGTGAGTGTGGCTTCGAATCAGAGTTTTCAACTATTTTCTATTGTGATAATCAGAGCACCATTAGAATCTGCAATGATCCAGTTTAGAGACAGAGAACCGAACACATTGAGATCCATATGCACTACATCAGGCAGCTTGTGCATGATGGAACCATTCACCTACTCTTCTATGCATCTTCAGAACAAGTAACAGACATCTTCACCAATGTTTTTTGTGAGAAGACATTCATAAATATCAAATCACTGCTAGGGATTGCTGATCATGCTGTGAAGCATGATTTATGACAATTTTTTCAAATTTTGTTTTACTGTCCATGTTTAAGGGAGAATTTTCCCACTGGGTTTTTGCCTCTTTCCTTGGTTAAATGGACATGTAGTATGTAAAGGGTGAATAAGCCTTGTTGCTAGGCCCTATAGTTTTCTGATATTTACTCATAAAGTTAGGCTTAAGGGGGGGTGTTAGAATAGTCAACCCATAGTTACCTACCTTAGACATTAATTAATTCATTTTTGTCTTATTTGCCTAGTTTCCTATATTCCACTCTATGCAAGTTGTCTTCCACATGTCATAGAAGTCAAAATTTCTAAAAATGAGTCATGGAGCGCTTGGGAAACCTCCTAAAAACCATATTTATCATGTCTTATTTATTCCAGATCCTCCAAAGTGCATATCTACTTTTTCTGCTAAGTTGCATGTTTTATTGAGAAATAAGGCAAAAGAGAAAGTAAGACTAGGTGTGGTTGAATTGTTTTTTTCCCTCATCATCCTCCATCCTTTTCTCCTAATAAAAGCATGTATGATTTTTATTTCCATTCCTTATTAGCTTTCCTACTTGACTTTGCCAATTCGTGAGCCTCTAAGTGGATTTGGGAACTGCTTATGCACCTATGGGGGATTTGACTAGATTTAGTAACCCTACTTTTTGACTATTTTGAATGGCATCCTTATGCATTTGAATCTCTCATGTAATTATATATTGCATTGGTATATGACTTCATAAGTTTGGATATTGTACACTTATTCAATACAGATTAGCGTTATGCTCCAATTTCAGTCTCCTTTGTTGGAAAATTTGCATGTTTGATTAGCAATTTTGTGAGTGTAATTGTTCTATCACTTGGGTTCAATTTCCACAAGTTGGAAAAACTATAGATCTGAATATTTTGAATCAGATGATGATTTATATAATTGGAAGAATCGAATGCATGAGGTGTCGTTCCAGAAGTGCAGCTTGCTTACACAGTCGTTGTGCCGAGTCGCGACCGAGACTGTTGAATTACTAGTATATGAAGGACTTCCTCAGTTGTCTAAATTTATATTGGAATTTGAAGATAAGGTGTCACAACCACAATAGTTATTGTCATTGGATGAAGTGCTAAAGGCTACTCCAACACGTTGGTGGGAGACCCATAAGAAGTTGATCACAAGATGGTCGCAGTGTCGAAGATTGATGAAAATTTTATTTGGTGATGCAGAAGAGTACTACAATGGAATGTACGACGAATGGAATGACCCTGGTGGTCATCTGATCGAGTGTCAGAACTTGTGGACATCGCGACCAAAGGATGAGTGGGTCCATGCTTTTTTACACACGTTGGACGGGATGTCGTGGACATTGTATGTATCAGCTAAGTTTCATAAAGAGATAACTTCTTGGGAAGAGTTGATGGTTTTCTTTACTCACACCTTCAAATTTGCAGATACCAATCCAGTTATTCATAATGCACTGTAGCACATTTACGACGCTATTCGAAAGGTAGTTCCAATTGCATATCCCATGTATCTGCATGAGACATGTTTGATGCAGTCGATGATGGAATGCTATAATGTGACTGGAGGACCTAAGGACGATGATGATCCACAAAAAATCAATATCCCAGAAACATAAGGGAGTCAAGATGTCACGGCACCTGACGAATTGACGGATCCAATGAATCACCCGTTAAAAATTAGGAAGTTCAACATTGGGACGAAGGAGAACCCAAAGTTTGAAAATGTCGGGGACTACTGTGATGAAGAAATCATGACGAATATCACATATATGTTACATGAATTTCAAGATTTGTTCCCTACCATTTTTTCTGAGATGAAGTGAATACTGGGAGATTTAGGAAAGATGAAGATCTCGTTGAAGATAGATGTGAAACTAGTAAAGAAGCGACCGTATCCATTGAATCCATGATACAAGGAGAGGGTCAAAGTTGATCTCGACAAAATGATGGATGCTAGAATAATAGAGCCGGTTGAGGAATCAGAATGGATCAATCCTATGGTGGTCCAAGATAAAAAGATAGGTGATGTTTAGTTCTGTTTCGACCTTAGAAAATTGAATGATGCATTTGTGCATGATCCATTTCTGACACCATTCACTGATGAGGTGCTAGAAGGAGTGGGCAGTTAAGAAATGTATTCCTTCACGAATGGATTTTATGGCTATCAATAGATCAGGATCACAAAATAGGATTGCCACAAGACAACATTAGTTATTGAATGGGGTTGTTTTCAGTACACTGTGATGCCATTTGGGCTGAAGAATGCGTCTGGGATATTTTCCAGGGTTGTTGTCACCGCATTCAAGGATTTTATTCAAAAGTTTCTACAAGTTTATATGGATGACTGGACAACTTATGGGTTGATCGCACTGAACTTGAAGAAGTGTATTTTTTTTTTCACCTTTTGGGATGCTGTTGGGACACATTGTGTGCAAGCAAGGACTGTTGGTTGACCCTGCAAATATTGTGTTGATTTTGAGCTTACCACCTCTGATAAATGTGAAACAACTTAAAGTGATGCTGGTGCACATAGGATACTACCACAAGTTCATTCGTGGTTATGCCACGATCATAGCTCCTATGGAAATGTTGCTTAAGAAGGATGCAGTGTTTGTATGGAGCCAAGAGTTTCAAGGCAGTTTTGATACGATGAAGTCCAAGATGGATTCTACACCAATAATAGTTTTTACTTATTGGAATAAGGAGTTCTATGTCCATGTATATGCATCATCAATTGTGATGGATGTGGTGCTGGCGCAACTAGGGGAAGGAGATATTGATAACCTGATTTCTTTTGCTCATCAAAGTTGTCATCTACAGAGAAAAATTACACTACCATAGAGAGGGAAGGTCTGCCGATGGTATATGTGCTACCAAAATTTCACCATTACCTATTGGTAGGTCATTTCAAGATGTTCATGGACCATTCTGCTTTGAAATACCTGATCAATAAACCTGTGTTGGGGGGGAATATATGTTGCTGGCTACTTCTTTTTTGGGAGTTTTATTTTGAGATAATTGTGAATCCAGGTCGCTTGAATGCTGGCCCAGATCATTTACGCCAAATTGAGATAGGTGAGGAACTAACAAACATTGAAGATGGGTTGCTAGGTACACAACTATTCAGAGTTGAGATGTTCAATGAATATTATGAGAAAGTAATTCAGGTTTTGGCAATGGGAACCATACTTGAATAGTTTACTAGAAGTCAGAAGAAGTAGTTGGTTTTCAAGGATGTGGATTTCCAGTTGATCGTTGGACAACTCTATAAGCTCAGACTAAATGAGATATTAAGGTGATGTGTCCTACCACATGAGCAAGGGAAGATATTGGCAGAGGAACATGCGGGAGTTTCAGGTGGACACTATGGAGGTCGCACTACTGCCAAGAAGGTGCTCCATGCAGGGTTGTTGTGGCCAAATCTTCATAATGATGCAATAGATTATGCATAGACTTCGATGTTTGTCAAAGAACTGGAAAACCATCAAGGAGGGATGAGATGCCATTGGTACCTCAAGTGACGTTGCTGCAATTTTATAATGGGATGTGGAATTTCTAGGACCAATCAACCCACTTGCAAAGAGAACTGGTGTGAGGTACATAATTACAATGACATACTATTTGAAAAGATGGGCAGCGGCCACACCTATTGTAGATTGCACCACTACAATAGCAACAAGGTTCCTATTTGAAAACATCGTGACTTGGTTTGGATGCCAAAGGATATTTATGAGCGACCAAGGGAGTCACTTCATCAATCGCACAGTTAGTGCATTGACATAGGAACTTCAGATACAGCATAAGAAGAGTACCGCATATCATCCATAAGAAAATGGGATGGTGGAGGTTTTCAACAAGGTGTTGGAGCATGCACTTACAAAGGTATGCACTGTGAACTGTGATGACTGGGACTTGAAAATTCCAGTAGTCTTATGGTCATATCATACCACTTGCAAGAGATTGACAGGACATACATAGTTCAAATTGATGTATGGGTAAGAGGTGGTCATGCTGATGGAGTACATTGTTCCAAGTTTGCTTATAGCAGAAACGATGGGCATGGATGATGAAGCAGCTTCAGAAGAATGATAGGCATAGTTGGTAAAACTTGAGGAAGACCCCTTTGTCATAGGTTTTCACCAGTGCGTTGAGAAGGATCGAAAAAAGGATTGGCATGATCGACATATTAAGAACAAACAATTTTAGCAAGGAGATTTGGTGCTGTTATATGACAGAAAGTTCATGAAGCATCTAGGTAAGTTATAGATGCATTGGATAGGTCTACATCTCATCAATTCCATTACTCTAGGAGGTGTGGTACAACTGAAACAGGTAGATGGTGCGATGCTGCCAAAGCTAGTAAATGGTAGCAGGCTGAATCCCTACAAGACGAGCCCGGANGAGAGAGAGAGAGAGAGAGAGAGAGAGAGAGAGAGAGAGAGAGAGAGAGAGAGAGAGACGAGGATAGGATTCTACTTAGAAGGATGGCGCACTGAGAGGAAGGGGATGTGCAAGTATCAGAGTCAGTATCAAAGTTAGGAAGTCATGCCATGACAACCACAAGGACATGATAGAGTCAAATCATTAATAAATACAACAATTAACATAATTATTCGGTGGTGCTCTTGGATGAGACACATCTTAATGATAGATCCAACCGTTGGATTGACAGGATCACTGATGGATTCAGGTGATTAATGCATGATTTGGTCATGATGAGGAAAAGAGGATTGCAATGATTTGATCATGATTGGTATGTGATCAACTAGGTGCTATAAGAAGGGGTCGAACCTGGTCAAAAGTCACCATTGTGCATGCAAAGTGTGAATTCTCGATAGAGTTGCAGAGAAGAGTTTCATTGATTTGAGTTATGGTGATTGGGAGAGTTGCAGAGCGAAGTAAGGTTGAGTTCCCATTGAGCATTGGGGGGGCACTAGTGCCGAATGCAGCGTGAGAAAGTCACGGTTGAAATTTCTAGCGAGAGGGATTCACGAATTGTCAAAGTCACGATTGAAGAATAAGTTGCAAGCATGTCAATGGGATCCTCATCAGTTCAAAAGAAGAAGAGAGGGGCGCAAAGAACCACATCCCCATATTAGAAGAAGGAATAGACTAGAATGTATGTGTGGGAATAGGAGGAGGAACCTGTACAGACAGGTCCATCATCAGCCCCTGCAGGGGTGCATGCTATGGATATCCCTAGGTATGTGCCTCCCATGCGGCTCGATGCAAAGCCCAGGAAGATGACAAAGAACCAGAAATACCCAGTGAATATGCTGACAATATCGCAAGGCATGGTATGCACCATGGACATCATGCCCTCACTGATGTGAATGAAGTATGATGATCTCAATATGCTTGCGTTGACTGAGATCATGAAGAGTCCCTATGAACCTATGTCACCAGTTGGAGGCGACCCAACATTACACATTCCACAGGACTGGGCACGAGGTTTGAAGAGATACAGGTTGTTGGATCTTATCAAGATATCGCACTTTGGTTGGTTGAATGAAGTGAATGCATGTACAAAGAATCTCTTATCTTTCTTCCATGGCGACATTTTATGGTTGGACCGATCGATCGTAGTCACCGTGGCAATCATTTCAGAAATAACAGGGTTTCCTAAGGATGGGCTCGACCCTTCACAATATTTCAAGGGGAAATATAATGATAAGAGGTTGGCCGCAAGGTTGAAGAAGAAATATAACTTGCAACATGATGGACTGGCACACGACATTGACAACATAAATGATCTGACTGTCCACATTGGAGCACAAATTTTGGCTAGCAAGATAGTGAGAATGAACCTCCCTAACCAATGTAATCCAGGGGTTATTGCATGCATGGAGCAATGCATGAAAAGGGTATATATGAACTATTCATTGTTATTAATGAACTAGTTGATGAATGATGCATTGGTAGTCCAGGCGGGGCAAAGATTGTTCACATATAGTAGGTTGCTAATATTTATTGCACTCATGGCTTGGATGGATCCAAATGATTATCAAGGGATGGATGTGGATGCAGTAAAGGTTTGCAAGGGAGCATGCTACCAAAACCTATGGTGGGTTAAGGAAGTTGTCTGGATTAAGAACTGTGTTGTTCAGTTTTGGATATAATGGGAGGCACTGCAGGAGACAGCTATGAATTTTTCACGACTATCCAAGGAGGACATCACGAATTCCAATGGATCGCTCAGTTTGTGACTAGACCACAAACCATTCATGTACATGCATGGCATGACCCATAGAAGTAGTGGTTGCATAAACCATATAAGTTTTCTGACATAGAGATGGAGACAATTATTGATGATTGGCCCATGGCTTGGTGAGAACCTGTTAGCCTCGACAAAGTGTCGATGGGTCCCCCAATGGATGCACCAGTTGATTCAGTTCCTTACCTTCCAAGTGACCATGATTCTGATGGAGCATCATCGCGGACCCCCGCTGACTCAGAAGCAGAGCAAGAATTTGAAGAATCAAGAACGAAGAAGCAATAGGAGCAGGGTGCAACAAGTAGCGCAGTCCCAACGATTGAGGTACAGTTGAACCATCTCGCTGTGGCCATTACTACTGCAACGGATGTGGCAATTGAAAAAATGAAGACACATGCTATAGATGGCTTTGGTGAGGTAAAAAATTTCCTTGATTCTTTATTTGATGCATTTTTTGCTAAGGCACCAGAGGCAGCTATAGTGGAGAGCATTAGCTTGATCAAGACTGGGACGTGGAGTAGGAATGTGCAAATTCCACTACATGCAATGGAGACTAGTAATGAGGATCTTAATACTTCACTACAAAATTTATAGGATATTTCCATATACATCAATGCATTGTTGACACATGCATTGGTGCACACGTAGAGGGTCACCAATTAGGAGTTGGAAGACAGGGAACAAATTATCAATGATTGATTCTTGTGGTCACAGGAGAAAGAGTCAGAAGTGCAAACAAAGATTGAAGCACTGAAGAAAGAACATGAGCAAGTGATTGAAGAGAATGCCAAGGAAACTGAGGAGCTGAAAAAGGAACAGGACCGCCTGACAGTAGAAAATTCACAACTCTAGGAGAACAGTGTATTCTTAGAGGTAGTAGTTTCTGATGCTTGTCATCATGTCTTTGAAATCAAAACAGATCTAGATGTGATGCCAAAAGAATAACAGCTTGGGATGGTCATTGCACAGTTGCAACGAGACAATGCATACTTGTAGGAACTAGTACATCCAAACACACCACCAGAACAAGTTGTGGAGAGGAAAAGAACCATGGAGGATTTAGTAACGTAGCTTGAGGAGATGGAGCAGGAATCGAAAAATCTAACTAACGTGACTACACAATTTTGGGGTAGTGTAATCGAGGACGAGAAATTGGATCAATTGACCAAGTAGTTGCAGGAGGCCAAGGGGAAGTTGGAGACATTGAAGATGTCACTTAGAGTGTTGCCACCAGTTTTTCAAATCACCAAGTCTACAGAGTTGAAGGAGTTGCAGCAGTGAATTGTAAAGGAAATGGAGCGTTAAAAGAGGCACAGTACACAGTTGGATGAGTTCCAAGACATTGGAGTGCGACTTTTAGTTAAGGTAGTTTTTGGGCTGTAGGTAGTTCAAGAGGGAAAAAAGGATCTCACTACCAAGATCGTTGAGCATCCATTACAACATGATTTGACATAAATCCAGGAGACCATTGATAAAATCAAAGATCAAGTCAAGGAGACCACATATCACATAGCAGTATGAGGACTTCAAGCAAAATATCAATGAATACACCATGTCCAGTTGACGTGGCTCGAGGGTGAGCCAAAATATTATGTTGGGGGCCTATTGGAAGGTATTTTTGCGGCAAGTTAGTTGTGCAGCATTGCAGATGCTGTGCAAGGTCAAAGATGTTGCACAAGGAGAAGAATAGCGTGCAAGATGTATTTACAATATTTTATGTATTTTGGTCATATTTTGTAGTTTTGGACTGTATTATGTGGATTGTGGTCATTATTTTATAGATTCTGTTAAGAAGTAGTTAGCATGTTGGTTAAGTGGACCATGAATGTAAAGACGCAAGCCTATAAGTAGATGTATAATTGCAAGTGTTAAGTCTTTTTAATCACTCCTTCAGTTGGCTTCTTAGAGAATTCAGGATCTAAGATTGTGAGTGTTGATTTGTGTATGTAACTGAAGAGTTGTTTTGGAGAATCTGTGTTTTGTTGCGAAGGTTAATATGACATGACAGAGATTGAGCATAAACATTATGTCTTTTCATATTTTCTTGTTTTCTGTGATCTAAATGTGAATGCAATGTGTATTTGTGATATGGATATGTGAATAATGCAATGTTTTTATGCTTTAAATGATAAGATACTATTAGATATGGTTGTGCATCAATGTTTTGTTATGATTCAATTATGTTAATGTGATCTATTAAATGATGACATGACTTTGTTAAATGCATGATCTAAATGATTAGATCTATGGAATAATGTTTTGGTAAGTTAATAAGTAGACACATGGTCCTCCTTCTACTGCAAAAACTTGGTTCGATCAACTCTCCCTCGAACATCTCAGGTGAGACTTCATTTGCTCTACAGGTATTGCCGGATGGGGTGAAACCTGTCTGGTCCGGTGCTCAGGGAGATTGTGGTGGTTTGGATGTCGACAAAGTAGTGAACCCTTGTCGACTGGTTTTGTGTCAACACAAAGTATAGCTTATAATTTTGAGTTGTCTCCATCTTAATGGTTTTTTTCTAAAAAAGGAAATTTATAACACTATCCCAATCCATATTATATTATGAAAGATTGATGAAGAATGGAAATTGATACTAAAGCCTGAAACAATCCTTGACAAAAGGGTCAAGAAACTGTGAAATTGATTAATTATTAAGTTCCTCATCAACTAAAATAACTTTCCAATAGAACAAGCAACATGGGAATATTATTTGTTCATGCATAAAAATCCAAAGTTAATCAAGTGTTTAGGACACCACTTGTTTGAAGGGGAGGGGCGTGTTAATGTTATAATTTGAATGCCATTTAGATCTTCATGTAGAGAGTTCTGATAATGTTGCAGCAATTGAATGGAGAATGAAAATACAAATCCAACAAGACAAACCACACAGGAAATGGACAAGTATTTCTTAGGAATTTACAATATATTCATCACTAATAATATCTAGTGTTACAATGTACTTTACATAGGTAGAATTTGAATGCATGAGTAATGAATTCGAATCCTCCAAGTGGATAAGACTACATCTAACTGAATCTCTAACTCAAGGTCTCCCAATCAATATCGGAGTCCAAACAGACAACTCCCCGATGACCAAAAACTCCAACAAGCAGTAACAACTAGTTAACTCAGTGCAACTGAGTGTGGTAGATAGGAAAAGTGCTCCTCCCCATGCAACCATGCATTATCCATGCATTAGTAGCACTAGACTAACTAATTTTGAAGTAACTAATTATAACTGAGGGATAACTAAGACTAACTAGTGCTAACACCAATTGACTGAAGTAGGTTGGTGTCAGACTCCCAATGGATCCTAAAATGTAGGGATTGGTCTAGGAGGCACCCTAATTGATGCATGCACATGCAGTAAGTGGAAATTAACCTCTAGTAGTGTTCCCCACACTTCAAATACTACTACGTGTGGCTCCATTGGGCCAAGTGGACCCAATTACACTAGCAGACCCATTTAATTAATTCAAGGTTCCTAAGTTAGGCAATAATTAATCTAATAGACATTTGACCAAGGGAGGATTAATAATCCTAACACCCCCCCTGAATCCTAACTTGGACAACTTTGGGCCCTGGTAACAAGACCATAGGTCACCCAAAGAAAATCCAAAAGATAATAAAAAATGTTGCTTAGTAAAATTGAGGAAACAAGGGAAAATCTCATGGGACACCCCCCCCCCCTCAAAAATGCAATGTTTTTATGTTTTATATGATAAGATAGTATTAGATATGGCTGTGCATCAATGTTTTGTTATGATTCAATTATGTTAACGTGATATATTAAATGATGATATGACTTTGTTAAATTCATGATCTAAATGATTAGATCTGTGGAATAATGTTGTGGTAAGTTAATAAGTAGACACATGGTCCTCCTTCATACTACAGAAACTTGGTTTTGTCAGCTCTCCCTCGAACATCTCGGCTGAGACTTCATTTTCTCTACAGGTGTTTCCAGATGGGGTAAAACCTATCTGGTCCAGTGCTCAGGGAGATCATGGTGGTTTGGATGTCGACAGAGAAGTGAACCCCTATCGACTGGTTTTGTGTCAACACAAAGTATGGCTTATAATTTTGAGTTGTCTCCATCTTAATGGTTCTTTTCTAAAAAAGGAAATTTATAACACTATCCCCATCCATATTATTTTATGAAAGATTGATGAAGAATGGAAATTGATACTAAATCCTAAAACAATCCTTGACACAAGGGTCAAGAAACTGTGAAATTGATCAATTATTCAGTTCCTCATCAACTAAAATAACTTTCCAATAGAACAAGAAACATGGGAATATTATTTGTTCATGCATAAAAATCCAAAGTCAATCAAGTGTTGAGGACACCACTTGTTTGAAGGGGAGGGGCGTGTTAATGTTATAATTTGAATGCCATTTAGATCTTCACGAAGAGAGTTTTGATAATGCTACAGCAATTGAATGAAGAATGAAAATACAAATCCAACAAGACAAACCACACAGGAAATGGACAAGTATTTCTTAGGAATTTACAATATATTCATCACTAATAATATCTAGTGTTACAATGTACTTTACATAGGTAGAATTCGAATGCATGAGTAATGAATTTAAATCCTCCAAGTGGATAAGACTGCATCTAACTGAATCTCTAACTCAAGGTCTCCCAATCAATATCGGAGTCCAAATAGAAAACTCCCCGATGACCAATAACTCCAACAAGTAGTAAAAAATAGTTAACTCAGTGCAACTGAGTGTGGTAAGTAGGAAAAGTGCTCCTCCCCATGCAACCATGCATTATCCATGCATTAGTAGTGCTAGACTAACTAATTGTGAAGTAACTAATTATAACTGATGGATAACTAAGACTAACTAGTGCTAACACCAACTGACTGAAGTAGGTTGGTGTCAGGACTCCCAGTGGATCCTAAAATGTAGGGGTTGGTCTAGGAGGTGCCCTAACTGATGCATGCACATGAAATAAGTGGAAATTAACCTCTAGTTGTGTTCCCCACACTTTAAATACTGCTACATGTGGCTCCATTAGGCCAAGTGGACCCAATTACACTAGTGGACCCATTTAATTAATTCAAGGTTCCTAAGTTAGGCAATAATGAATCTAATAGACATTTGACCAAGGGAGGATTAATAATCCTAACACCCCCCTTGAATCCTAACTTGGACAACTTTGGGCCCTGGTAACAAGACCATAGGTCACCCAAATACAATCCAAAAGATAATAAAAAATGTTGCTTAGTACAATTGAGGAAACAAGGGAAAATATCATGGGACCCCCCCCCTCAAAAATAATCAAGAAAATAGAAATTTGCAAGCTATATTTAGAATAAAGAAGCTTCCTCCTTAGAAAAATAACTTGAGAAAAAAACACTGCTGCAAAAAATTGCAGCTCTATGTAGCAACATGGTCCATCAGTGGACCTGTCAATGTACTTCTATACTGATGACTCTGTTTGGTTCTACTCGATGGTGAAGGTAGGGAATGATCAAATCTATGCTTATGTGTTCCATGTAGCTGATCATTTGCAATCATCAAGTTGCAGTGACCTGGAACTTTGATGCACCATTATGTAGAGAGAGAATTTGTGAGAGATAGTGCAGCATGCTCATTCTGATACTGGGACCTAGTTCTTCTTTTGTCTTCTGGAACTCCAACACCACTTCCAGCTGCATCAAGAAGCTTTTGAGCCCATCTAGGTTTAGGATTTTGATTAGGAATGGGTACTAGATCTGGATCTAGAATCTCTTGAGATTCAATCTCAATAATAGGATTATGTTGTATGTGATCTTCTTCATATGAATATGAAACCTGTAGCACATCATCATCATCAAAAATAGTAGGAGAAATAGTTATACATTCCTCTGCTACTGAAGGAGTATCATGCAGCTGATCTTCTTCAAACTACACACTTCTTTCAATGAAGCATCTTCTAGTAGCAACATCCATAAGTTTGTAATCTTTTACATCATCTGCATATCCCAACAGAATGCATTCGTTACTTCGGGCTTGGAAGGCCTTTCTCTTGTCAAGTGGTATCCTGGCCCAAGCTTTGGATCCAAAAAATCTTAGATGAGAGACATTGGGCTTATACCCATGCAGGGATTTGAAGGGTGTGACCCCAACCACTAACTTGTGAGGCACCCTATTATGCAAATATGAAGCACAGTTTACTGCTTCAGCCCAAAGAGAAGGAGGTAGATGCTTGCCATGGAAAATCCATGTTGCCATCTCTTTTAGTGATCTGTTCTTCCTCTTAGCCACACCATTTTTCCATGGTGTGTATGGAATTGAGTGTTCCATTCGAATCCCCTCTAATTCACCGAAATTATGGACATATATTTTTACATATTCTCCTCCTCCATTGGATCTTATTGACTTGATCTTCTTATTGAAACTATTCTCAACCATAGCTTTAAAAATTTTAAAAGTCTCAAAAAATTCTGATTTTAGTTTCATGAAGTAGATCCAACAGTACCTAGAACAATCATCCATAAAGGTTAGGAAATACCTACAACCATTAATGGATTTTGTGGAAATAGGTCCAGCTACATCGCTGTGTATCAAATCAAGTGTAGAGACAACTCTATGATCCTTCCCAACATCATACTTCTCTTCTCGATGCTTACCTACCAAGCAACCAACACATGCTCCATCGAAAGTTTGGATGGAGGGAAAACCTTCAAACATGTTATCATTGTGGAGCTACTTCAGATATTTGAAATTGAGATCGCCAAATATCTCATGGAAAATATTGCTGGTGTTGCTAGCATGAGACAATAAACGGTTGTTGCAGGAGAAACAAGAAAGAAATGTAAAAACTCATAAGCTTTGGTAGAGTGATTTGCAATACCTTTCACTACAATATTTCCAGTGTCCTTTTATGTAATCTCAACAGAGTTTGAATCAAATGTGACCCTCTTGGGAGAGCTTATATGAGTCATCTGGTAAACAGATAATAGGTTAGCATCAAGGGAAGGCACATATAAGATATTCTTGAACTCACCATGCTTCACTTTGACTGATCCCTTTCCTTCTGTTGGAATATGGGAATCATCTCCCATGTGAATATTAGGCCCCTTTGATAGTGAAAGAGTAGAGAAGGACTCTTTGGAGGAAACCATGTGGTTGGAGGCTCCATAATCTATAATGTATGTTGAGGATGGAAAGAGAATTTCTTTCAAAGCATGACACCTTTTGGCATCTTCTGTTGGTGCTTCTTCATCAGGCTTCTTTTCTCTTGGAGGAGCAATCTTGTGCTTCTTGAGAAGAGTAGACATCTCATCAAGTTGCTTCCTCATACAATGTTCTTCAATATGCTATTCCTTTTCACAATACAGACATAAATTCTTTTCAAATTTATTCTTCTTAGAGCCAGAGGCCCCTTTAGAAGATTGTTCATTTGGTTTAGGCTTCGAATCAGCTTCCTTTGGCTCCTTCTTCCTTGATTTCCCCTTTGCTTACACTTTGTAAGAGTCAGTAACCAAGAGAGCTTGATATTTGGAAGTCTAGATGACTCCCATTCGAATAAATTTGTCTTGTTTCGTGATTAAGGACTCGAAAAATGAATCTAAAGAAGGAATTTTCCAATCAGGAAAGCTTTCATGCTTGGAATCAAACATAGAGACATAGACATAGTACTCGGTACCTAGTTTGTTGAGTATGGAGAGGAAATTTTGTTCATCCTTCCACTCTATCCAGCATTGTCTGCATTGTAGCACTAAAGACTTGAATTTGGAGAATAATTGCTCAATAGTCTCAAAGTTGCTGGGATGTAAAGATACCAACTCATTCTCTAGAATGTGTCCCGAAAGCTCATATTGTTTGTTAAACAAGCTATCAAGCTTCTCCTAGGCTTCTCTGAGAGTCCTCAATCCATCTAGATGAAAGAGGAGATCTCTGGAAATACAAGTACATAAGTAATTGAATGCTTCATCACAATGCTTTAGGAACTTGTTCTGCTCTGCCGGCTGATGAGGCTCATCCTCCCATCCATGTATGATCATGTGGTAGCAATGCTTGCACAAGTCCAACTGCATATCAATCCTCCAATCAAGTGAATTGGAAGTTGTGAGGATCCGTGGTTCAGTAGTTTGAGAACTCATAATTGCTCCAAAAGGGAGACTGCAAATAATTCTTTCAAGCTATGTAGCACCTGTCAATTTCACTGCATATAACACTAAACATATGAATTGTTAGAATCATTCTTTTCCTCCCAGCATGAACATGTTTTCAGGGTCCGTCACACCCTCTCCACTGCTCTAAATGAATCCAGAGCTAGTAAATTTTCATAGGGGACTTCTGTGGAAACCCACATGCTTCTAATGTCCGATGGGGAGAAACAAGCATGAAACCTTCCTGAGAAGGCTTTGATTGTCATGTCCCTAACCCTTACTTGACGGAGAGGACGTGACAACATCTATCAACCCAGGCTTTCTAAGACTCCATGAACATAATACATATATAAAAATGGTTTGAAATAAAACATACATAAGTATGAACAGATGCATAATGCAATCTACAGTGGAAGCATAATTCATTCAATTCAACCCATTCATGCGTTCAACATGTTCATGATAATTTCATAATAATTCATAAGAAAATACAGTTTTAGAACTTAAATAAACAAGAATACTTATCTTTGGAGAAGCTTGTCCCGCAACTAGTTATGTTGCTGCAACGTTCCACCCAACCATAGACCAATGTGCTCTTTAATGTCTCTACAACATTGCCACCCCCGAGCTAGGCATGATTCTCCCCAAGGAATAAGGAACACTAGCAGAATTTCCCCATAGCCAAGGATACAATAAAATTCAGTTAAGCCAACATAGTTGGGTTTACTAGACTTACATAAGCAATGGTTTACACTTAGTGAAATTCACATGAGACCCAGCCAAGCCAACAGATGGGTTTATCAGGCTACCAGCCAAGCCATCCTTCTAGTTTGATTTATCACGCTGCCAAGGAGGTGGAGAGATTGACTGCTAATCTAGTGAGCTCAACCCAGAGCTATGAACACCCACACTGAATCTAGCCTTATTTCTAAACAATTACATACCAAACACAAGGTAGTATTCCATTCTCTGCTACACAGTCCCTTAGGCCATGCCTTCCCTTCCAGTGCTATTCAGGGCATGCAAAGCATAGAAGAAAACATCGCCGAAAAATCACCAATGTCTCGAAAAATCGTGAGATTTTTGGGTTGGCGATTTTTACTGGTGAAAAAATCGTGACCTTTACCAAAAATCGCGCTGCGTGAGGTTAAGGAAAAATCACCAATTTTTTCAGAAAAAATCACGCCACGAAGGAAAAAATCGCCGATTGACCTTCGGGCACGTTAAAAGGAAATTTGGTCATTGTTTAGGGTTTCAATTATCATTAGACTCCGATTCTCTTCGCGGATGCCATTAGAGATGGGGAGGGTAACTTGTAATCATATTCCAACAGCCATTGAATCTGCAACCTGCTCAGTGCTCACTGCAAGTGCAATCATCCACGGCGAGGAGACAGGTTAGTAACTTGGTAATGGTTTTAAAGTTTAGTTTTTAATAAAAATTGTTGAAATTTGAATTCGCGTGGACAGTCCGGAGACAGTGGAGTCATGGACAGTTTGACTCTTGAATTGGTTTATTGCGCAGCTGTATAGTATATACAGTATTATATTATATAATATATATAATATAGTATACAGTATATACTATATACTATATTGTATATGCAGTATATAGTATATACTGTATACTATATAATATATATTATATAATATATATACTATATTATAGTAAACTGTAATATACTAATATATATTATATAGTAATATAGTAGTATTACAGCCACAGTATACTGTATTTTAATGTAGATTCATAATAAATTTTAATTTTTTAATGATAATCATAATGTCTTTTTTTTGTTTTTTTTTCATCCACAGGTTTGAGTCTTGACTTTTAAGTTTTGAGGCTATACATTTTGTAAAAATGCCAAAGGCATTGGACCCATTTTGGCAATATGTTGACCCTGAAGATGGAACAAACCGACAATGATTGAATTGCAAATTGTGTGGAAAACATATGACAGGAGTAATTAGAAGGTTGAAGTACCATTTGGAAAAAATCCTTGGCCATGATGTGGGGAATTGTAGTGCTGTTACCCTCGAGATTATGAGAATGGGCCATGATGCAATTCACTCGAAAGATAGAAAAAGGGAAGAGTCAACTGCAAATAGAGCTGAACTTGTTGTAAGTGGAGTGGCTAGGACTTTAGGGACATATGATTATGATCATCCAAATCCCACTGAGGGTAGTTTTGGGGGCTCCACGGCCATGTGTTTAGCTTCCGTGAGGGCTTCTGCCTCATCTGTCTTTGTTCCACGGAATAGCATCAAGTCCATGGTTAAAAAAAGGGAGAAGGAAGAAGTAGATAGGATTATGGGGAGGATTTTTTTCTGGAGTGACTTGCCTCTTACAATAACAAGAAACAATCCTTTTTTTCAGCCTATGTGTGATGCCATTGCTATTGTTGGCCCAAGGTACAAGTGCCCTACATATGAGGAGATTCGAGGCCCAATTCTTCAAGTAGAGAAGAAAGACATCAATACTAGATTGGAGGAATTCAAAATTTCATGGGATATTTATAGATGCACATTGATGTCTGATGGTTGGTCAGATGCGAAGGGTAGGACCCTTCTCAATTTCTTGGTACAGTGCCCTAAAGGTACCATGTTTATCAAATTCGTTGATGCACCGACATAGGTAAAATAAGTAGCATTGTTATGTGAGTTGTTGGATGGGGTCCTTCAAGAGATTGGTGTGGACAATGTGGTGCAGATCATAATAGATAATGTATCCAATTATGTGGCTACTGGTAGATTGCTTATGGAGAGGCACCCCTCACTATTTTTGAGTCCATGTACTGTACATTGTATTGATTTGATTTTGGAGGATGTGGGGAAAATTCCCTTCATTAAGGAGGTTGTTGATCAGGCTAGGAGTATCACCAAATTCATATATAACCATGCTTGGGTTCTTAGCCTCATGAGGAGATGCACGAGAAACAGGGAATTGTTGCGCCCTAGAATCACACGATTTTCCACCAACTTCATTTCTCTTCAGTCTTTACTTCGAGTTCAGTTTGATCTGAAGAAAATGTTTGTTTGTGATGAGTGGAAATATTGCACATATAGCAGGAGAGAGGATGGGAAAGCCATTGTTAGATTGGTTTACACCGAATCCTTTTGGGAAGGAGTGGAGGAAGTGTGCTCAATCAGTGAACCTTTGGTAAAGGTTTTGAGATTAGTTGACAGTGACAAGCCCGCTATGGGCTATTTGTACGAGGCCATGGATAGGGACAAAGATTCTATTCGGTCTTATTATGTCGAGAAGGGTACCCCTGGACACAATAAACACATGATGCTATGGGAGTTGATTGATACACGATGGACTGGGATGCTCCATCGACCTATTCATGCAGCTACACTTTTCCTCAACCCTGCCTTTTCATACAAGTGTAAGTTTGATTTTGATGAAGAGGTTTTGGAAGGGCTTATCGAATGTATGAATAGGATGGTACCTAATTTTGAGACTCGGGAGAGTATTACTCATGAGATGGAGATGTATCGAGAGGCTACTGGACTATTCGGCTACGCCGATGTTGTCCGTGCAAGGAACAATTTGAATCCAAGTAAGTGGTTGAAAATTAGAATTTATTTGTATTTTGAACTTCAAATTCTTAAATTTTAATTGTGTTTTATGATTTATCATTTTATTTGAAATTTGAATTATTTAATCCAATTCTCTTTCTTTCTTGTTTATTGTAGGTGTTTGGTGGAGGACATATGGTGCAAGGGCACCAAATTTAAAAAAAATTGCCTTCTGAGTCCTCAGCCAAACTTGTAGCCCTTTTGGATGTGAGTGTAATTGGAGTGTCTTTGATAAAATACACTCAAATAAACGCACCAGGTAAGTACTAAGAACTTTATCAAAGCAATTAAATTCATTTTAATTTAAGATCTTGTTTCATATTGGTTTCCTCTGGCGTTAAGACTCAAGAGTCAAGACTCATTAAATATTTTTATCACCCTCTTACAGGTTGGATTTCCCACACCTGGATGACTTGGTGTATGTCCACTACAATCTTCGACTGTGGATGAAGTAGGTGGAGAAATCACCCAATGTGGATGCCATTTGCTTGGACAATATTGATGTATTTTCCAAGTGGAGGGTGGAGCCTGAGTTACCTATCATGGAGGAGGCACCTGCATGGTTAGATGAGGAGCAGCAGCAGTAGCACTAGGGGTAGGAGGATGAGGAGGAGCAAGAAGAGGAACAGGAGGAGGAGGCAGACCACTTTGACCCAGAGGACTTCATGGAGGGTGATGTGGCTTCATCAGCACTACCTTCTATAGTGGTCCATGCATCTACTCCCTTATTGGCACCGATTCCCTCATTGGCACCTAGTCCCTCATTGGCACCTAGTAGTACAGGGCTAGGACCTTCTACTATCAGGGGTAGGCCTAGAAAACAGCCCATTATGTTTTCTTGTAAAAGGGGAAGAGGGCATTGATTTATATTTTAGAGACAGATAGTTAGCTACTAGTTTTGTGATGTCATTTTGTAATATCATATATGTATTGGACCATTGATTTCCCACTTTTGAGTACTATTGGACAAACTAGATTCAGACTTTCAGTATCGACTTTTATGTCTCATATTATATTTGGCATGCCTACATGATATCTATTAGTGTTTTTTCTATATTTATGTGTCAATGTATTTATTTGATGTCATTGTTGCTTTATATGCTTAAAATTATGAAAAAAATGAATATATATTTTGTCTTTTTAAATATTTGCCGCGATTTGTCGATTTTTGACGATTTTTTACGCCGATGTTGCCGAGAAGATTTTTCTGGACGCTTGCTGATTTTTTGTCGATGCCAATGTTTTCTTCTATGATGCAAAGAAGAAAACTAGCCTTCTAGATTGGCCCGTGAGGTTTTTTCACAAACTAGATTTATCAAACAAGTCTAGAATCTATTTCCATTCCTTCAATGAATTCAAATGCCAAACCTGGATGCACACACAGGGATCTCAATCCTAGGATTTATCAAATGTAGTAGATGCCAGGGATTACATACACACATATAAATTTATGAATTTCTAAACATTGTCGGTGCCAAACCGATTGCTGCGAATTACCAAAATGAAAACGTTTGCCGTTTATTCAAATCAAAGATACAAAATCGAATTATGGGAAATCGCATTCAGGAAAACAACTAACAAAGGGGATAAAATGTGAGAGAGAACAAAATTTCTGAACAAGGGAAAAATCATAACACAAAAACAAAAAATGTGAAGGATTCAGATCGTCAGACAGGAGAAAAATCGTCATGGTTCAGAATCAGAGTCATTTTTTCTTGCTCACTGCTGTGTGAATGTCGAATTGGTTTTCCCAAAACATTTTTCCATTGCAAAATCCTGAGGGAAGGTGAAATGTTGCTGCATGAGGGAAAGGTGGTTGTTTTTGGTGTTTTCTTGCCTAAGAAATTCAAAAAACATTTTTCCCAAAGTGGGGCTCTGCCCTTTTTGAATTTATTCCCACTCTTCCAATCCCCCACTTCCTCATCCTTAGGAAAAATCATGCCCCCATCTCATTTAGTTGCATTGACATAGCAGGCTGTGGGTTTTAATTAAAAATTGTAGTTTTAACATAATTTTCAGCTATTAATGTTCAACTAGCATAAAAAAATAACCATCAGCCACACCTTAATTTTCGAAACATAAATACTAAATTGATGGTGGGTATTTTTCCTAGATCCACACCATAATTATTTACATCATTTTATTTAAATGCAAATGGGGTCAAAATCGGGGTGTTACATTCCCCTTCCCCTTCAACAGCATTTTCCTCGATGCTTTACAACATTGAATAAAAATGCTTGCTGGTACTACCCTTAGCAATCCGCAGATTCGAATAAAAATGGATGTGTCAGTAGCATGGCATCCTCCAGCTCCCACACGGCTTCTTCAAGACTGTAGTGCTCCCATTGCACCTTCACCTGTCCTATTGCTTGATTTCAGAGCATTGTGACCTTCCTGGTGAGGATGCACATAGGCTCGATTTGGAACTCTCCCTCTGGTTCCACCTGAATCAAATCCCAATTTATTACATGGTTAGGATCATGTACATACTTCTTAAGCAAAGAAACATGAAAACATTATGATCTCTAGTGCTAATAGGCAATGCAAGTCTATATGCAAATGGACCTATTCTTTCAATCACTTCAAATGGCCCATAGTATCTAGGTGACAACTTGGCACAACTTCCAAGCTTCAAGGAACTCTTGTTTTCCTTCACTATGAGGTAAACATGATCCCCAACACTAAAATCTCTATTCACCCTATACTTATCTACATAAATTTTATGTCTGTCCTCGACTTCCTTCAAATTCTTCCTGATCTTTACAACTTCCTGCTGCATCTCCTTAAGCAATTCTGGACCAAGCACAACCCTGTTCATTGGATTATCCCAAGTCACTACTGTCCTACACCTTCTACCATACAAAGATTCATATGGACTCATCCCCAAGGATGTATGTTGTCCATTGTTATAAGAAAACTCTTCTAGGTGTAAATAATCTTCCCACTTGGTTAGTTTGTCCATCACATACATGCGAAGCATGTATTCCAACACCTGGTTAACTCTTTTGGTCTATCCATCGGTCTGAGGAAGGTAGGCCATGTTGAAATTCAAGTTTGTACCCAAATATGCAAGCAACCCCTTCCGAAAATTGGAAGTGAACTTGACATCTCTGTCAGAGACTATTGCCTTAGGAAATCCATGCAGTTTGAAAATATCCTTCATGAATATATTTGCAATGTCATCAGTATTATGCGTAGACTTAACCGGTATAAAATGTGCTGCCTTTTTCAACTTGTCTACCACAACCATGATGGAATCATGTTGTCTCCAGGTCATTGGCAATCCTGTAATAAAATCCATGGAAATAAATTCCCATTTCCATTCTGGAACCGGTAAAGGCTACAACAAACCTACTGGGTGTTGATGCTCAACCTTCACCTGCTGACACTTCATGCACCTTGAAATATATTTAGCCATGTCCTTGTTCATTCATAGCCAAAAAAACTGCTTTCTAGTTGTAGCAATTGCCTTCTGATATCCCGGGTGACCAGAATATGGAGCATGATGGATCTCATCCATAACAACCCTCCTTAAATATTCTACATTTGGAATATAAATTATGTTCTTATAAGTAAGAATTCCATCTTCTTCCAATTTGTATCCCTCATACTTATTTTCAAGGCTTTGCTGCTACAAATTTTCCTTGACCTGTGCATACAATTCATCTTCAGCAACACAATTAGAAATCTACTGCCTCGAATATGTTTGGAAAATACTAATGGATGCCACATGCATTTCCTGCACCTTCATAATAAGTTCATCAGCTACCTTATCTCATTTCCTTTTATGTGCTTGATTTCAAAATCAAACTCACATAAAAATTCCAACCATCTTGCTTGCCTAGCATTCAGAGTAGGCTGATCAAACAAATACTTCTGACCACAATGGTCTATCCTTAGCTCAAATTTTCTGCCCATCAAGTAATGTCTCCACATCTTGAGAGCATGTACTATGGATGCAAGTTGTAGATCTTGAGTGGCATAATTCTTCTCATGCTCCCTCAGCTTTCTGGATTCATAACATATCACATGGTTGTCTTGAATAATAACTCCTCCAAGTTCTTGGGCACATACATATGTACATACCACAAAATATTTCTCTGGGTCTGCAAATTTTAAGACCGATGCACTTGTGAGAAGATACTTCAATTGGTGGAAACTTTCTTCACACTTTGAGGTCATTCGAACTTTATCCCCTTCCTTTGCAAAGAAGTGATAGCATGTGAAACCTTGGAGAATCCTTCAATGAATCTCTTGTAGTATCCTACAAGCCCCGTAAAATATCTTACCTCTGTCACATTCTTTGGAGTAGGCCAATTCTTAATAGCTTCAATCTTGTCAGGGTCTACAGATATACCCTCCTCTGAAATAATGTGAACCGAGTACTAAATTATATCCCTATAGAAGTCACACTTTCTTAGTTTCACATAAAGCTGATGTTCTCTGAGCAATTGCAATGTTAGTCTCAAATGTTCTTCATGCGCTTCTTCATTCTTAGAATAAACAATAATGTCATCAAGGAAAACAAAAATGAATTTGTCCAAACAACTACTGAAGACACTATTCATAAGGCACATAAATGTTGATGGTACATTTGTGAGTCGAAATGGTACCACTACAAACTAATAATGTCCATACCTTGTCCTGAAGGTTGTCTTATGAATGTCTTCGCCCTTGATTCTCACCTGATGGTAACCAGACCTCAAGTCAATCTTGGAAAATACCTTTG
Organism: Pseudotsuga menziesii; assembly: GCA_001517045.1. NCBI lineage: Eukaryota > Viridiplantae > Streptophyta > Pinopsida > Pinales > Pinaceae > Pseudotsuga > Pseudotsuga menziesii. The sequence goes on along the minus strand of LPNX011042083.1, from coordinate 122,018 downwards.
CTTGTTTCATTTGATCAAAGAGGTCATCAATTCTTGGCAAGGGATATTTGTTATTCACCATGACTTTATTCAGCTGCCTTTGATCAATACACAATATGAGTGTACCATCTTTATTCTTTACAAATAGAACAGGTGATCCCCAAGGAGACACACTCGGCCTGATATACTTTTTATCCAATAATTCTTGCAATTGCATATTCAACTCTAACATTTCTGGTGTACTCATTCTGTAGGGTGCTCTTGACACTAGTGCTGCTCCTGGCACAGGTTCACTTGTGAAATCTATGTCCCTCTTTGTAGGAAGTCCTGGAACCTCATCAGGAAAAACATCCTTGAAGTATTGGAACCCAAGATAGTCTTCCAACCTAGGATTTTCATTCTCTTCTGCTTCCTCATTATGGGATGCATACAACTGACAACCTTTCCTACAAAACTTCTTTAAATGCATTGCTGAAATATGCCTTACCGAGATTACCTTTGGAATGTCGCTTACAACTACTGGGTTCCCTTATTCATCCACACATTCAAAAGTCTTGTTATAACAATCAAGCTTCACCCTGTGAGATTCCAACCCAATTCATTCCAATGAGAAAATCATAGGAAGCAAGTGGTAGAACATTCAGATCTACACAAGTGATCAATCCATTCATCACCAATGGAGATTTCTCCGCCGCTTCATTAACTTTTCTCTAGTTACAGTGGCTAGCTAAACTAACCATGACTTGCTATGATTTACCTTCCAAAGAGCATAAACCTCCACTACTCTAGGAGCAATATAACTATGAGTAGAACCAGGGTCAATAAAAATAGAAATAGATTGCGCAACAATCTTACCTACAACTTCAACCACCGTTGACTAGTGATCTGCCTGACGGTCTTCCAGTGCTGCGTAAATTCTAGGTACAGCCCTTGCTACTTGTCCCACTATTTCTACCTTTTGAACATTGTAATATGGCCTTGCATTTTCATTCTCAAGTGGACAGTACTTGCGCAAGTGGGGTCCTCCACATTTCGAACATTGGAGTGGTCCTCTGTTCTACTATGGATCTTTTGGATTCTCGACTATCACTCTAGCTAGCTGCTTCTCAACTTGTGATGGTTGCTTCTGTTGATTTCTAAAGTTAGAAGGTTTGTAACCTTTCTTCCTTTGGTCAGACTTCTCACTCCTTTTGTCCTTCCATGTTTTCTGGTAATTTGTTTTGTTCTTGCTTTGCTCATAGCAATACTTATCTTTTCTTATTGCTTCTTCCAGATTCCTAGGTTCATAGAACTCAATTCGGTCTTTGTAGGACTGAGGAATTCCACTCAGAAAACACTGGATCTTCACCTTCTCATATTTTATATACCCGACAAACCTCAACAGCTCCAAAAACGTTTTTTGCATATTTCTCCATGGTTTTCTGTCCCAATCTCAGATCATGGAACTTTTTAATCTTGTCATCATAGTACCTGTCAGAGAGATACTTGTCCTTGAAAGACTTCCGAAAATAATTCCACACAATATTCCTTTCATTGATTTTCTTAACTTGCATGAAATTCTCCCACCATATGGATGCTCTTCCGATCAATTTGAAAATGGCTACTCTAGCTTTCATATTCCTAGAATAGTCTTGGACTTGGAAATATTTTCTCATCCCAAGAAGCCAAGATTCAGCTTCTTGACCAGTCTTTATCTCACCATTAAAGGTAGGAGGCCTTTCCTTCTTAAATTCATCTCATGAGTGGTTTTGGTAGCCTCCTTCTCTTATTCTCGTGCGGAGAAGAAATTGAATCTCTAGTGGACCCTTTAGAGTCAGATGACTCACTAGGTGATATCTTTCTTCTTCTAGCAGTGTTCTTACTCCCTTCTACAATTTTTTTCCGGTCCCCAGAGTTCATCTTTCTCTGAATATTTGTCAAAATTTATAGCATGGCTACATTCAGTTGATTCTATTCCTCCCGAGCCTTAACCAATCTTTTATTATCTCCCTTGTAACTCTGCATCTCCTCCATTAGGCTTCTCATGGTGCTTGCAAAATCTAGGGGAGTCTATTGCACTATTCTCCCATTAGACTATGTCTCATCATTTCCAACTTAGACATTTTCTCCCATAGCATATTCCTCATACTCATTGGTGTTCTGTACATCATCATGCATGTTGTCGGTTCTCATGGCTGTACCACAACTCACTTTACCCAACTGCACTATCTGGAATGCTACTTTTTGAGGTGACTAGGATTCTACAAAATGTGTTAATAACATAGTTGTTAGTTGCATAACATTCACATGAATCATACATTAACAAATTTTCCCAAAACACAGAATTTTATTTCACAAGAATGACTCTCTCAGGGGGATGATGGGGGTCAAGGGGGCTTTCCCCATTGTGGCTTCATGCAACATGGTGCATGAACCAACTTCCATTTTTCACTTTGCAAACCCCTAAAAATCCCACTGAAAACCTACTAAGAATCCCTATTTAGAAGCAAAATTTTCAAAATTTTCACCCGCTGCATTAGAAAAATTTTAGACTTTCACCCACTACAGCGGCTCAATCTTCATCTTTCATCTGCCGTAGCAGCTCCATCTTATTTTCTCATCCATTGTAGCGGATCTTTCCCTAAATCCAACCCACAACTGTGGCCCCGATCTTCTTTTCCTACTGCCATTACAGCTCAAAACTTCGAATTTCTCCCGCCGCACATCATTTCTATCTTCAAATTTCTTCCCCCGCATAGCGGCTCACTTTTCATTTTCTTGCCGCCTCCGTTGCGGATACTTAGTCAATTTCCTTTCTTTCGACAGTGAAAATTTTGGTTTCTGTGTCGTTGTGGCTCGAGCCCTGGTTTCCACCCACCATTGTGGCTCGAAACTAAGCTTTCGCCCATTACTACAACTCAAAGTCTGAATTTTTCCTGCCATTGTGGCTCGAAGTCTGACTTCTGCCCATCATTGCAGCTCAAAGCCTAACTTTTTCCCATTGTGAATTGATGCTTCTCAGCCAAGAAAGAGAGAATAATATAGAAAAAAATTCCAATTTTTTTTTTGTTGGTTCATCTCACCTAACGCCCATCGGCTCCTTCCAGGCGACTCATCCACTACAATAGCTTGCTCTTTTCTTTTCTTCTACTGATGTGGCTCAATCAACAAAACTCTCCCACTATGTTGACAAGGAAAAATAGTCATAGCCGTCGTTGCGGCTCTCTTCAGGTTTCTCAACCGCCACACAAAGAAGTATTTTCTCCAATACTTAAAAAAATTCATACTTAGTGAAAATTTAAAAAACAATTTCCTATCTGCCTCTTCTTCCTACTGATCATAGAGGCTGGTTCTTCATGGCCCATTGAGGCCCATTTCTACAACCAGTGCTTTGATACCACACTGTCACGTCCCCAACCCTTACTCGGCGGAGAGGATGCGACAAGATCTATCAACCTGAGCTATCTAAGCCCCCATGAACATAATACATATATAAAAATGATTTTAAATAAAACATACATAAGTATGAACAGATTCATAATGCAATCTATAGCAGAAGCATAATTTATTCACTTCAACCCATTCATGCATTCAACATGTTCATGGTAATTTCATAATAATTCATAAGCAAATACAGTTGTAGAACTTAAATAAACAAGAATACTTATCTTTGGAGAAGCTTGTCCCGCAACCAGCTATGTTGCTACAATGTTCCACCCAACCATAGGCCAATGTTCTCTTTAATCTCTCAGCAACACTGCCACCCCTGAACTAGGCATGATTTTCCCCAAGGAATAACGAACACTAGCAGACTTTCCCCATAGCCAAGGATACAATAAAATAATTCAAGAAAACATAGTTGGGTTTATCATACTTATATAGGTAGTGGTTTACACTTATCCAAATTCACATGAGACCCAACCAAGCTAACATATGGGTTTATCAGGCTACCAGCCAATCCATCCTTCCAGTTGGGTTTATCAGGCTGCCAAGGAGGTGGAAAGACTGGCTGCTAATCTAGTGATCTCAACCCAAAGCTTTGAACACCCACACTGAATCTAGCTTGATTTCTAAACAATTACATACCTAGCACAAGGAAGCATTCCCTTCTCTTATACACAGTCCCTCAAGCCATGCCTTCCCTTCCAGTGCTATTCAAGGCATGAAAAGAAGAAAACTAGCCTTTTATATTGGTTCGTGAGGTTCTTTGTGACACACTAGATTTATCAAGCAAGTCTAGACTCTATTTCCAGTCCTTCAATCAATTCAAATGCCAAACATGGATGCACACACAGGGATATCAATCCTGGGATTTATCAAATGTAGCAGATGCCAAGGATTACATACACACACTGAAATTTACAAATTTCTGAACATTTCTGGTGCCCGACCGATTGCTACGAATTACCAAAATGAAAACGTTTGCTGGTTATTCAAATCAAAGATACAAAATCAAATTATGGGAAATTGTATTCAAGACAACAACTAACAGAGGGGAGAAAACGTGAGAGAGAACAAAATTGCCGAACAGGGGAAAAATCATAACACAAAAACCAAAAATGTGAAGGATTCAGATCGCTGGATAGGAGAAAAATCATGATGGTTCAGAATCAGAGTTGTTTTTTCTTGTTGGCTGCTGCATGAATGCCGAATTGGTTTTCCTAAAACATTTTTCCATTGAAAAATCCCAAGGGAAGGTGAAACGCTGCCGCATGAGGGAAAGGTGGCCATTTTTGGTGTTTTCTTTCCCAAGAAATTCAAAAAATGTTTTTCCCAAAGTGGGGCTCTGCCCAATTCAAATTTCTTCCCACTCTTCCAATTTCCCACTCCCTCATCCTTAGGAAAAATCATGCCCCTATCTCAGTTAGTTGCATTGACATAGCCGGCTGTGGATTTTAATTAAAAATTGCAATTTTAACATAATGTTCAGTTGTTAATGTTCACCTAGCATAACAAAAAAACCATTGGCCACACCTTAATTGTCAAAACATAAATACTAAATCAATGGTGGGTCTTTTTCATAGCTCCACACCATGATTATTTACATCATTTTATTTAAATGCAAACGGGGTCAAAACCAAGTTGTTACACTTATACTGTGTTAGAATTTGAATGCCATTTAGGTCTTCAGGCAGAGAGTTCTAATAATTTTGTAGAAATTGAATGGAAAATGAAAATACAAATCCAACAAGACAAACCACACAGGAAATGGACAAGTATTGCTCAGGAATTCATAGTATATTCATCATTAATAATATCTGGTGTTACAATGTAGTTTACATAGGTAGGCTTCAAATGCATGAGTAATGAATTCGAATCCTCCAAGTGGATAAGACTGTATCTAACTCAATCTTTAACTCAAGGTCTTCCTATCAATATCAGGGTCCAAATAGACAACTCCCCGATGACCAATAACTCCAAGAAGCAGTAAAAACTAGTGAACTCAATGCAATGGAGTCTGGTGGATAGGAAAGTGCTCCTCCCCATGAAACCATGCATTATCCATGCATTAGTAGTGCTAGCCTAACCGATTGTGAAGTAACTGATTGAAACTAAGGGATAACTAAGACTAACTAGTGCTAACACCAACTGACTGAAGTAGGTTGGTACTGGTACTTCTAGTGGCTCCTAAAATGTAGGGATTAGTCTAGGAGGCACCCTAAATGATGCATGCACATGTAGTAAGTGGCAGTTAACCTCTACTAGTGTTCCCCACACTTCAATAACTGGTACATGTGGCCCCATTGGTCCAAGTGGACCCAATTGCTCTAGTGGGCCCATTTAATTAATTTAAGGTTCCTAAGTTAGGAAATAATTAATCTAATAGACATTTGACCAAGGGAGGATTAATAATCCTAACAGTTAAGCCCCATATATTATGACATTGAATTTGTATTGTTATATTAGTATTGTATTTATTGGTTGGTTAAGATCTTAATTATAATTGTACAATCATATAGGACCTTAATTGTAATTTTACCCTTTATCTCCTATATATACTAAGGAGACCTAGTTTTATGATCATATTATAATGCCTTGTTCATTTGATACATTGAATAAGTAGGTTCCCCCTTGAAGGGGTTCATGAGAAGAAAGTTCATACAACCCACAAATGACAAATTAGGAAGAATTGTAGTTTACGAAGCAACAAAGAACCACAATTCATAAAAAAGTGAGTGAAGAGGATGTGACAGGTCATGAACATTAGGAAGATAAATTTCAAGATTATGTTCAAGAAAAGACACAAGTGAATGAAAATATTAGTTTAGCACAACACTAACTACAAATTAAAACATGAAAAAAACTACGAAGTAAACAAATAACTACAATCATAAATAAAAATCGATGCACAGTCCAGGTGGAGAGGTAATATGCACATGATGCACTTGTTGAATGAATACTCCAATAAAACCCACACACTTGAAGAATTTTAGGGTGAAAAACATAAGTGTATTCCTAGATCAAAAGTAGAGAAACTGACTCGAGAATGAAGCCTTTTTATTAAATTTAGTGAATATTGTGAAAGTTTAGATGGAGTTGAATTATCTAAACTAAGTGAAGACACAACAATATTTTGAAGTTTTGAAGATTGAATATTTGCAAGAAATAAATATGATTGTTTCCAATTTGAATAATATGACATATAATAAGTTGTAACTAGTCAAAAGAAGTGAAATAAATAGCAAGAAACTAACTTTTAAAGAAAAAGTTATGATAGGAAAACATATGTCCTATTTTTTTATTAGAATATATAAATAATTAAGATAATAAGTTGGTAGTTATACCTTAGAGGTGGGCTCAAAAAACATAAGTATAAGAATGTTTTGAAACTGTCCATACCAAGATAAATTTGGAGAACAAAAGTATGCATTGCGAAAGAGATTCTCTAGATAGCTCTACGAAAAGATGTCAATTCCAAGCAAACAAGAAAGGAAAAGAGTGAAGGAAAAAAGTATGTATGGATCTAAAACTGTCTATAATTCATAGAAGAAATAATGTATTAAGTAAAGAGACATGTTGAATTATGAATTCCCTTCAAGAAACCCATACTTGAATTGGAGAAGGGATATATTTTTTGACATGTGCTTGAAATTAGATGGTCATAAATGTGATGTAACAATGAAAGGAATACAATTTGAATATGTTATTATGTATGCACTAAGTTTGTTTGAACCCCATGATTTACTGACAAGTCCAAATAATCCTAGAGTGGCAAATAAAGACAATAAATTATAGAAGAGCAACACAAGATTGATGGAAGACATTATTGATAATTTTGTTTCCATCACATGAGGTATCATATGATGATCGTATATAAATAAATTGATAGAAAAAAAACTATATCAATAGAATTTGGAAAGGGGAAAAGAGTAAGGATGTTCAACTTACAAAATAACAACCAAGAAAAAACACATACATTGAAGAAGTATATTGAAAATAAAAAGAAATAAGAACAATGGTATGGGGTTACAAAAAGAAAGAAATGAAGATCGACAAATTAAAAAAAGAGCAACAAAAAGGAAATGACCAAGAGGCAATCATTTCAATAAATTAAGTCAGATACACTAAGGAAAGGAATTTAACAAGAAGGAAATCCCACTAATTTGGTAAAAGAGGGATATAATCATCATAACAATATAGCAATCACCCATATAATGAAAAGTTAGAGAAAGAAAAGGAGCAAATTAAAAGATATGGAAACAAAAGAAACAAGAAACCAAAACTAGAATGACAAGATCTAGCAATATCATGGACTCAAATAGGCATGGTGTAATAGAAAGTAATGAAGAAGAAATACTAAGGGAAAAACATCAAGAAAGAGTGTAATGAAGACATGGTAAGGCCTAATTTCCAAACACCTTATCTTGATGGTGTTTTTAAATTTATAAATAAATCGATATATAGAACATACATTAAAAAATATAATAATTCATTTTTTTAATTTATGAATATATTGATATATACAATAAATCAAGTTATTCACATATTTATAATATGAATTCATTAATCCAACAAATGTTATAAATCCCATAATGAAACAAATGTTACCCATCCATTATATATATATATATATATATTGTTGGGTAAATTTACTATGGTGTTTATGTTTATTTGAGTAGATATTACTATAAATATAATTGATATCATTCATTGTATAGAATCCATTAATCCAATGAAAATTATGAATCTCTAAAATGATAATATACATTAAAAATAACTTAATATTTTATTTGGTATTTAATCTTGGAGCATTTAGAAAACTAAATCAACGACCTCAACTTTATGACAGCTTGATCTTAACAATTCTAACCAACTAAGTTACCCCATAAAACTTATAAATCTTAAATTATTATTTGCACACACACACACACACAAATATTATAAATTAAATATTATGATACATAATATAATCATAAAAGAAAGAGTCATAAGCAATTTCCAAATTGAACTATCCCATGTCTCAAAGGCCAACTGAATTTGCCCATTCATATTGATGGACCAGATTTTATAATGTTGTAGTAAAATATAACCATTTAAATTGTTATTTCCTCGGCTCTCCACATATATTATATGCTACAAATTTTCAATGTTTATTTTTTTTAAATAAGATCAATTATCTATGAAGTCTCCTGATATGTAGAATGGTAAAGCTTTTTGTTTTTCCACTTTTCAATATATATTATGGGTTAAGAATGGTTTAAATTTTACTCACTATCCAATTTGGTGAGTGCAAATTTTACACCAGCCTAGATCTAAATCCTAGACTCTATCAAGAGCTAAGAGGGATCAAGTCTCCCGAGGTGCAAACCTCTCCTTGAATAGCTCCTTGTGTGCATACCTGAGAACAGGTTTGCACCTTGGGAGATTTGATACCTCTTGGCACTTGATAGATCCTAGGATTTGGATCTAGGATGGTTCCAGTCGTGGGAGGTGACACAAAAACTGGAGTTTGATCAACATTGAAAGAAACAAGTTAAGTTTAAAACATAGATACAATTATGAGGATTATCCTAATGTAAGTAATAAGTATTAAGGATTGAGTAAATTGTTATATGGAAAATAGAGACAATAATTTTGTAAGGGTCAAATAAATGAAAATATGATTCACATTATGATCATTCTTAATCTATCTTCTTCATCTTTTCTTATCTTGACTCCTAGTAGTTTTGACATCTTCTCATATCGATCATATGAGAATGGAGGTTGAAATTGTAAACCTGCCAAATATTTAACTCGATACATTGCTGTAAAAGTCATACCCTGCCTCTCTTGCTTTCCAATATTAATAGTAGCTTTCTTCAATGTAAATCCTTGTGACTTATGGACTGTTAAACCCCAAGTGAGTTTCAATGGAATTTGTTTTCTATTGCCTCTTTTTATAGATGTAATAGGAACAACTTGAGGAAACGACTCATCCCATGGTACCCCCACATAATTATCAAATTTTATTAAAACATACGTGGGTGGTTCTGGAGGCGAACTTCCAGGGTTATATACAATTTGTTGTATAACTCCAAGAGCACCATTGTTGAGTCCTACATCAGTCCATAGGTTTTATGTGAGCATTACCCTTGCTGATATGGCTATAAGTAATTCAAGTTCCAACCCTTGTTCATCTCATTCCATAGAAAAGTTTCTTCTTACAGATGTAGCAATATTAGTCTCAATGGGACGGTCTAGAATTCTTATTAAACGCTTGTTATGATAGGTTACATCATCATTTTTCGCAAACAAATGTATCGCCTTATCGAAGGAATTTTTCATTTAAGAATGTAAGTAAGTTTCTGTACGATTCATCAATAATTTCCAATCCTCTATTGTTGGAATTACATCTCTAATATTCATTGACAAATTACAAAAAATATATGTGTTCATTGCTTTGTCCATTTTGTCGAAACACAGTATCGAGGGTCACAACTGTTGTGAATGTGTTCCAAAATTATTTTTCAATACCTTCTGATGTATATATAGGATTATCCTTGACATGTGGTAATTTTCCCAAATCACCAACCAGTATAATTGATCTTCCACCAAAAGGTATATTGGCATTTTTTGGGAAGGCTTGGCAAAGTCTTGAATCTATTCTGATAAATATATTTTTTCCAATAAAACTCTTTTCATCGATCAAAATATATTTAACATTCCTCAACTCTTCTTGTAAGTTAATTAAACTCAGTCCTCGTAAATCATTAATTTCTTTAATTGGTATATGAAGTGCACAATGAATTGTTGTTGCGGATATGTTGAAAGACGCCACCCTTGTAGGATCTAGAAGAAGTAATGTACTTTTCCTTGGATGTGAGAGATTTTCAAGTGTATTTTTAATGGCTCCAATCATATATGACTTTCCCATACTTGTAGTTCCTTGGATTATCATGCATAGTGGATCAACACCCATTCTATAATGCTCAAGGATAACATTGTATGTTATTCTTTGCTTATCCCCCAAAATATCAATCGAGTAATACTTTGCATGTTGATTAGTAGAAATATTTTTCAATTTTTGCATATCAGAGATGAAATGAATTGAAAGATTCAAGGTCTCTTCATATACAAAAGCAATGTTCCAATCATTAATATGATCAATATCCCTATTTCCAAGCATCTCAATATCCGATTATAATTTATAAATTGATTTTTATGTAATCCACATGTGATCTCCCATTCATGTTTCCTAGATTCCCTTTTTGGATTTGGATGTTCTTCTTCTTCGTCAGATTCAACTCGAGCATCGGTAGGCACAAGTTTGCGATCAACATGACCAGGTATATATTGCAAATTTTTCCAATTCTGTTCTATTTCATTAGATGTGCGGCCTATGTCTTTTCGAAAGTCACAAAATGTCTTGTACAAAACCAACTCTGACCAACAAAATTCGACAAAATTCTCATATTTTCGATCAGGAACAGAGTTAAATCTAGGAAATACACGTATAATAGATGAAATCTTTCATGGTAACCATTTCCCTCCCATCATCGTTTGTCATATGACCAATATTTTGCAACTTATATCAATGTAACTTGCTCCACATTCTCAAGCCTCTTAATATAAGCATCAATTAGAGAATTATCATTGTCACCATTATATGTATCAAATTGTACTTGTTTGAAAACCTTCATACCAACATTTAGAACCACAAAATGACAACTACATTTTGAAAGAGGAAGCTCTAGAAGCAAATGACATGTATCCTGTGCACCAATGTCCCTATAAATAATGGATTCACACAACAAACTTTTGTATGTACGTGTTGCTGGTTTTTTTGGATTCTGGATAGAAGAGACATGCATCAACATAATGTATAAAGTTTCATATCCCTTTTCAGATTTTGCAGCATATTTTTCTATTTAATTAATAACCACTCTCTTGGAAAGTATAGGATTCCAATATATATTAGTCCTCCACATCATCATTGTTTCACGATTGTGTGTATTCACTCTGTCATCATTTCATCTAGGTTCATACTTTTTTCTCCTTGTTCATCAATGTGAAGTTTTGACTAGTCACATAGATCCCATGGGGCGTGGCACCAACATACCATTTTTCCCTCCTTCTTTGAAGACAACTTGTCTCATTGCAAGTAATATGACGCTCAACACAGTTAGGAATTTCTTATAATCAATCATTGGATCCGATTGAAATATTTGTTCTGTGTATTTTATAGAAGGATGATTGTCTAAATTATCTCCAATTTGAATCTTTCATTGATGTCACTCACATGGATTTATTGCATGGACACATCTATCGAAATAGTTTTTTGCAGATATAACTTCTCTAGGATCATCCCAATTCAAAGTGTCCATGTTGGGAGAATTTTTAACCAAAGAAATCCATGGACATGAGGACATCCACGATGTTGTCATTCATAGCAACTCTAATAATCTCTAGCCCGGTGAAAATGTTTGAAAACCTCTTCTTGCAACATTGTATGTCTCAAGTGCATATAATGTGCTATGATGTGAGGATTATCAATTACATTTTGATGTCACCATTTTATCGCTTCACGTGGATCTGTAGAACTTCTTCCTAGAATTAATTTATGCAAATCAAGCCACTACATATCCATTGCACTTAGTGTGAAGAATATTGTCAAGCAACCTATCTGTTAAATCAAGTCAGATAATTATTTACGGAATTTTCTCTAATATGCACATGTACCTCTTAATACCATTCCAAATCTCATTAGTGTTCCTCCCAATCTTGAATCTGGAATATTTCATAAATGTTGTTGTAACTCTTCCATTGTTGTCGGTAGGTCACTATCATTTTTTTGACAAAAACCGTTGAGGATTCTTGAGCACGATGTCTCATTATGATATCTAGTAAAAACTATTTGAAGCGAGGGTGCCTTCTAAATATGTTATCACGATATCTAAGAAGATTTTTTGCGTACTCATGTAGATGGACATTTCGCATTCGCAGTTGTAACCAATATGCCTCTCCTTTAGGGAACAATGCTAGAAATGCCATATTAAATAATCCAATGGTGTTATACTGATTAATCGAAGATGAGCCAATGTCGGGCCAGTTAAGCACATCAGTCGATTCATCATTTGCATTATTTTAATCTTGATTGCGATTATTTACCCATGCTCTAATAATTTCTATATCTTTTGGTGCATTTGGAAGCCTTGATGAAAAATAAGTTGTTTTTAAACCATCTAACATGTCGTCAACTCCTCGTATCCCTTCCAACATTGCAAATTTTGTGTCATTGTCAATATCAGGAAGAGTAACATAATTAAGCATATGTGAGATAATTGTTGCATTTTTACGTAACTCTTATCTCGAACAATATTGGTAGTTTGAACTGCTTGAAAATGGACCATCAACACGTTTCTCTTTGACCGTTACATGTTGCGCATATCCCATAGTTGATTCTATGGGTATACTGGTTGAATATCGTCTTTGTTGTTCTACATTTTGATTTCATTGTTCTTCCAATTGATTCAAGCTTCTCTCTCAATATTATCTTTCTAGGTCAATTCTTCGTTTTCGTAGTTCTTCACGTTCTTCTACTGTCAATCCCTCTAACTTTATTTTTCGATATTCTTTTTGTTTTTCTACGTTTCATTTTCTTCGTTCTTCTGTTGTCATTTTGTCTAACTTCTTTTTCGATATTCCTTTTATTGTTCTGCTTTTCATTTCAAGTATTCTTCTGGTTATGTTGCTATCAGTTCGTTATATTTTCTTGCTTGATATGGTTTCTGGTCTTCGACGTTCTGTAATTCTTGTTCTTCTTCTATTTGTCTCATAGAATCTTCCGCTTGCATGTCTTCCATTTCTAGTTCAGACTCTATATCAAAAATGTCAAGCATTAACATAAACACTGAAATTTATGCATCTATGAAATCCACAATAAAATTTATGCATCTATGAATAGATTCAAGACTTATTTATGCAACTATGAATAATTTTTTTGAATCTATGCAAGTATAAAATTCAATATATTTTCTAAAAAATTTGGTGATTTCAGAGGATTGAACCTTGGAACTCACACCAATTATCCCAAGACCCTTACCACTATTTCACAAGTAGTTCTTATTATACATAGTAAAGAAATTATTTATAAAATTGAACACTGAAATCTATGCAAGTATAAATTCATTATATTTTCTAAAACAATTAGGTGATCTCAGAGAATCGAACCTTGGAACTCACACCCATTATCCCAATGAACTTAACACTATTCCACAGGTAGTTCTTATTATACATAGTAAAGAAATTATTTATAAACTTGAACACTGAAATCTATGCAAGTATAAATTCAATATATTTTCTAAAAAACTAGGTGATCTCAAAGAATCGAACCTTGGACCTCACACCCATTATACCAACAACCTTACCACTATTCCACAGGTAGTTCTTATTACACATAGTAAATAAATTATATATAAACTTGAATAAGAAATCTATTCAAGTATAAAATTCAATATATTTTCTAAAATTTTAGGCAATCTAGAAGAATCAAACCTTGGACCTCACACCCATTATCCCAACACCCTTACCACTATTACATAGGTAGTTCTTGTTATAAATAGTAAAAAAATTGTATATATACTTGAATAATCTGTTAATTTATGTAAATAATTTTTTTTTAATTATATCTAAATTTAAATATAAAACAATATTTTAGTTGAAATTTAAATTTATTTTCCTATCAATTCAAGTTGTCGGTCAACATCACTTAAAAAGCTACCCCAATCTCCAATACAAAACCTAAGGTGACAAATAGAGAAAGGAGATCATATCGATGAGTTAAAAGTTAAATAATCGATGATCTAACCTAGATTGTTCACATAAAAATTATGATTAGCGCTCCCTTTACCTTCACATTGCAGATGGTTAAAAATCTACGTAGTGCTCCCTTGCTTTCTCATGGTAGTGAATTAAATCTTATGTGAGCGATCTCCCTTGTGTTCACCTTATTACTAATAAAACAATAATAAAATTATTACAATGCTCACCTTATTACTAATAAAATAGTAATAAAACCTGCTATTGGAAAAACGTGTTAAATGTTCCATACTTGGGAGTCCAACTATAGTCGCTGCAAAGAGAGACCAACGGATAGACTACTGCCAAAACCTAACGCACGCCAAAGAGAAGAAACTCACATGTGGAGTTCTGGATGTAATGGAAGTCGGGAATTCTCTGTTTGGGATTTCGTATCTTCTAGTATCAAAGGATTTATTTAACACTATTTAATTGAGGCATTTTGGATTTTGTATCTACCAGTATCAAAGGAGCTATTTAACTGAGGCATATTTTAAATGCTTGGTCTGGAAAAAAAACACCCAACCTTAAAACTCAGGCATGGTTTTGCAATTAAAACTCAGGAAACATTTTGCAATCAATCCCGGAGTTGGAGATGGAGAGTGGCGAGAAGAGTAACTGTTCATATTCCCTCTTAGTTTTCTTTTCTTTGCCGCTTCTCTTTGTTGCAGATTCTGGATTTTATTAATTTTTTTGGTGTTTATATAGCCATTGAATGAAAATACACGTATTTTTGTAATATTAATAGCCAACATAATATTTTTTATTTCTTATTTTTCATTTGTTACAAATGTTACAAATTATGATTCGACAAGTGTTACAAGATCTCCCTCATATAAGATTAGACAAATGTTACAAGATCTCCCTCATATTATTTTTGGCCAACTTAATATCGACAAAGGTTACAAGATCTTCGTCATACATGTTAGAAAAACATTACAAGATCTCCCTCATATTATTTTTGACCGGCTTAATATCGACAAACGTTACAATATCTCCCTCATGCAAGATTCAACAAACGTTACAAGATCTCCCTCATATTGAGCTATAGAACGCCTCTCAGCACAATAATGGCTATGCAACTTGGTAAGTGCCGAGGTTTGAGATGGAAAGAAATGGGATAAGCTGATAATATATTGTACCATGTTTTAAGCAACATATTTATTTTCACATGTGATATATTTATTAAAAAAAAGTACAAACCTTAATGAGATTGCAGTCCACTTTATTCTTGACATTATAAAGTAGTAGTCTATGTTTGTACATATTATTCTTATAAATTGGAAAATTCACTCATGGATGATCTAATGTAGAGTGAAGGTAGATTTTTCCTGTATTGATCCATTATATTACATCTTCCCCTATATTTCAAGGATGTTAAATACTATTTAAACTTTTAATTACACCATAAGGTGTTTTTTACTATGGGATTTATGTCCTTTAATGGGATTGTTGTTAAACCTTGTCCATCAATTTGTGTTAGACAACACTTGCTACTTTGATCATCACCTTTCTTGGACCTATACATGATAGTATTATTGCCAAATTACCATGCATGTACAAAACATCTGCTCATGTGACTCACAATGAACACGTTGATGATTATGGGGTGACAGTAAATGCCTTTTTTGTGAGCCATTAATGGATAGGAAATGGTGTATATCATTCCAACCTTGCTTCTATACATGTGTATTATTATTGTGGTTCATGTGAATGCTCCATATGACCATATTGAAGAGTCGATGGTACTTTGTGAGGTAGAATATGTATGACCAGAGGAATACTCTATTAGAGGGCCACATGCCGATGGACAACCACATCACCCACTCTATAATCCTATTAAGAAACAGACTCCATCTCCATATTTTCCACACTAAGGTTATGAATGGAGGGGGTTGGGACCATAGGAAATTGCCTCTTCTTGATGTGAGAAGAATCTTGAGGATAAAATGAGCAATAGATAGTAGGAAATGGTCACAAGTGATAAGGGCCATGTGGATACCCAATCATGATGGTCCCTTCTAAAATGTGTAACCATGTATTGCTTTACTAACAATAATCTCATTATAGACCTTATATCATGACTCCATCTGGCATGTCAAATCCATCATTTTGAAAAAAAATGCCGTCCAAGAAAATAAATACCTAAGATTGATCCTTGCAAGGTATATTGACAACCTAATGGAAATGGATAAATATTGAGGCAATCTAGAAAATTAACTTTCCCCAAGCATGGGTGGAATTCTCAGATTTGTTTGAGCTTCCAAAGACTTGGATTAATAGTAGGCATCCATGCCTCACATGTCTACATAAAATAAAACCTATTCTATACCATTGCAATGCAAGTAATGACAAGAAAAAATAGTGACACCAAAGTATTTTCTGCTTTTCTCATTCATTCTTTGGTTCAATATTTGAGTAAGCTAAACAAAGCTACATTGGCGGGTTTAATGAGTTATTTTATTCAATTTGGGAAAAAACTCTAAATGCTAAGTTTTCAATTTTATATGAATCTAAACATTTTCAATGTGAGTTGGGGAGGGGTTAAAAATGCAATGGCAGTTTCTTTTTGTATACTATTAAATGAAAGTGTCCAACCTCCATGAGGGTTTGATGATCACTGTCATACATCCACTTAATCTTGTTTTTTATGATTACAGGGGAGAGGTTTAAAATGTTTTTGGAGAGAATATCTATGCCCTATTCATTTTATCTCAAAATTTAAGGCAATAAAACCTATCCTATCCTCATCCTAGAGGTAAGCCTATGTACCATTGATGCCATGGCTATGACTAGGTACCTAACGTACCAGAAAAAGATAAATACCATGGGAGACATGATGCTTCCTAACATTATTTCATACTTTGGTTAAAACCACATATTGTTTAATCGAGGTTTGCATAAATATTTCATGTATTTGCTTAATCATTGGGAAGTCAAGGAAGGTATATATAACATCAAAAGTATCTCTCTGCTTCAACTAGTATAAAGAAAAAAATCAGCATTGCTAAAATAAGAAGAAACTCTCAAGAGATCCATAGTGTCAAAGGCACTAGACAATTCCTATAACAATGTGGGATGAAAGAATTTGTCATATTTATAATACTAAGAGGGTGTAAAATAAAAATTACTCTCTCATATAATGTCATGGGAACATCCACATTAATGCCGAATTTCAAAATATTTGTTACAAAACTAACCTTTCTAACATTTTAACTTATCACAACTATGATGATGTAGAATTCTTCTCCTAAATATTTTCAATCGCATAAATAAAATTATGAAGAAAACCAAGTGATTTCTTACATGTTTTAATGTTCGATAAAACAAAGTTGGTATAAGTAGATGTTAATAAGCATCACCATAATTATTATCATTAAAAATTTCAATGAGCACGTGCAAAGTTTCATGAGTTATGATAGGATTTTACATCTTCAAAAAAGAACGATGCATTTCTTTGGTGTGTGCATAAATCATGAAGGACAAAGTCCTTTGACTTTAGAAATATATTATTTCATAAAATCCGCACTCAAAAATTTTATGAGTGCAAAATGATAATTACGAAATGGATTTTATGAAACATATTTACAATAATTTTGTGGAAACTCCACAATACAATATCTCCTTAAAAAACATGAATGACACATGTCTATGGTTGAAATCTTATCCCATTTTTTTTGATGCATATAATAGAACCATGATGTATTTGAATGTCTATTTCTAGCTACACAGTATGTGCTTTTGTGTACTAAATAGTTGTTATTTTATG
This sequence comes from Pseudotsuga menziesii, assembly GCA_001517045.1. NCBI lineage: Eukaryota > Viridiplantae > Streptophyta > Pinopsida > Pinales > Pinaceae > Pseudotsuga > Pseudotsuga menziesii. The sequence continues at coordinate 104,014 of LPNX011042083.1, read as the reverse complement.
TTTTGATATTTCTAATCCTTTTTATTTCTAATCAATTGGCATATGTTCTATGCTAATGATTTTTCCTTTGAAATTCCCTAGTGATTCAAACATTACCTATCTTTTCAACTTAGCTCTACTCTAATTATCTATAATAACTTTGTTTCATGTGAACAATAAAATAATTATACTTAAAAAAACCATCTTAAGTTATATCATGAGATAATGAAAAAGCTGATTTCTATTTTATAGTGTGAGTTTTTCTATTAAATATTAGCAATACACACTTCTGGGGTACTTTGTTGGCTACATTTTTTTTGGAAGCCATTATTCAAACCAAAATGAAGGTGGTTTATGAGAGACATGGTTTGCATTACTAAAGTACCAAGAACTTGACTAAAGTTTATTTATTTATTTGTTTGTTTGTTTCTCCAAGAGAAAACATGTGAAGCTGTAACCTTTGGTGGCCCTAAGATTTATGTAGGAATATTCATGGCATGATTTTTCATTAGTTCAAGAAAATTTCACAAGATCATAGTACATAGCTATGCTTCCTTATGCGAGTAGAGTGTAGTATCCCACAAAAGCAAGTATGGTTGTTCCTTGAAGTTGTCTCCAATCCTTTGTGCAACCTCATCTTCCATGAACCTAAAAGTTTCTTTAAATATGACCATATAAATAGGGAATGTATTAAAGTCAACATAGAAAAATAGGTTAAATTTGATCTAGGTGGGGGATAAGATGTTTAATAAATAATAAGGTATATCAATATGCACATTACCTATTTTAGTTACCAATGTTAAATATGAGATTTTTGGATTGTTCTTTTCATGGTTAACCCCAACTCGACTTATTCCTAAGAACACCAATCCCAAAATATATTCCAAGGTTACCAAATATAATGAAGATGAATTATTTCAAGTGGTTTGAAGGAATATTTGTTTTGGAAAGGTTGCACATACCAAAAACCTTAATCCATAACAACTTCAATAATTTTATGTGCTAAAAATGATAAGTTTATTAACGTTGAAAATTATCAAAGAAATTTTTCAACCCTCATAAAATGTCACCCTTTAAGCTGATAAAAATATGGTCCATACTATACCTTCCCACTAGAACTCTTGTCACTCCTCTAACCTCAAGTAAGCACAAAAGAGACAAAAAAATCACACTGTACGCAATTATTTTCTTCATGTGCTCTATGCCTCATCAAACTTGAACTCCTTTGACAATATTCATATGCTAGGTGATAATGTTTAAGACATTCCTTACCAACTTCCTTATGAAAAAAAGTACTAAATTAATCCATAAATAACCATATAACCATACTAGAGAAACTTAAACACAAATTTAGTAATACATCTTCTTATATTTTTTTAGTGGTTCATCTAGATGCAAATTTGACATCATACAAATCATTATAATATTCATAAAAGATAAACATACACAAAAATTGTAATGAAACTTATCTTGCACAAAATATAAACAACTGAATTCATTACCAAAGTGTGAGTTTCCTTTGTCTATAGGAATCAAATGTGGACACCACTCATATGTTGGGATATGAGTTGACAAGGGAAAAGATGAATCACTATATTTCTCTCTCACAAATATTTCCTCATATGTTGCTACATGTCGAAGATAACTAAGTTAATATATAAGGAAAATGAAAGAATCCATTGCCACTAGCCATTTTTGGTAAAAAAATTATGAAATCCCAATTATTAACGCTCACCCAAGCTTGTGAAAATACCTCACTACTAAATTTCACTCTAGTGCAACCACTCCATTGTCGAGTATCAAAGGAAAAATAAACCATTCATGGCTAGGATACAACTTTGACAGGGAATCACTTCGCTAACTACAATTTTGGTGAGGGTTCCAAGTTTTCAAGAACTTTTATCTACATAGGAATTCAATCCCTATAAGTAGACATATATCTCCTTCTTTATTAGGACCTAACAATGGAACAACAATTTCCTTCCCATAATCTCATGCTTCAATACAACATGAAATAGATATTCATTATAAGTAGAATGTACCTTCATTGTAACATTGCATACTATCAAAAGAAGCATTTAGGGAAACCATAGTATTTAGAAAATCAAATAATACTAACATAACTCATATTTGTAGTTTCCAAAAATTTGATGCAACATGGTATTCTTGTTAATTCCCTATCCCAATTCATAAAGAAGCTCTATGTTTGACTTGTCAATAAGATCTCATCCAATCTTGACTTGCATATCTAGACAGTAAATATAGTCTCAATAGTGTACCCTTAGCCTCATCAAACATGTTGTATTTGAAACACTCATCTAGCTAGGAAAATGCATGAGTTTCTCTTGTCTATTCCAATAGTCTAATCAAACATTATGCGTATGTTGTCATATTTATAGTAGATGTGATACTATTGTTCCTTAGTAGTATTGATCAGTTCTTTGAGACAGACCTTTACTATGTTATCAACATATGATGAGCCACCAGTTGATGATCTCCTCCTTTCAGTAGATCCATAGTATCCAAATTGACCAGTTCTATGCCATGACTGGGCCTCATGAACCCATATTTGATGACTGAGTTAGCCATTCTTTCATGACCCATAGAAGATATTATTACATTTCCCATGATATGTAGTAGCAACAATTGTTTCCATTCAGTTATTTGGATTTAGTTTTTGGTCCCTAGTGATATATTGGCAGTTTTATGTTCATAAGGTAGCATTTTGATGATGAAAAATGGCTAAGGAGGAAATCGATTTGGGAAAATGAGGCAAATAAATGGCATGGAATTGGTCTGAGGCATAGTGGTTTGGTCACCTTCATCATCCGGCATCAACTTCACTTCACATGGGGTCCACACGGCCTTGATTTCTTCAGTTTGATGGCATTTTGATGTATTTTAGGGGAGATGTCCTAGTGATTTTTATCACTCCTTGGTAAATTTGACCACCAAACCTTGTTGTTGTGCCATGGGGCCATGCTAGTGAAGGATTTTATTACCTCCTATCCATCACCATGTGCTATCTTATGTTTATTAGACATTTTTATGTGGTGTACCCCCTCATTGGACAATTTTAGTGGTGCAGCCCTCTTCTATTATTGAGTTGATCCATGTATGATGTATCTGGCTAATCTTAGCCGTTGATTAGATTATTATCATATTTTGATCTTAACCCTTGATATTTGGGATCTAGGTTTTATGTACTTGAGATATATATATATATTGATATGCTCTCTCATTTGTAAATGGACTTTTGGATCTAAGAATATTGAATACAAGAAAAATTTTACAAAAACTCTTGGAAGCTTTGTGAATGTACTTGGATGTGATTGTTACTCCTCTTTCTTAGACATTTTAGTGGAGCATGCATGCAAACAAATATTTATTTGTTGTAGTTGTATTGATATTTTGTAGGTAGTGAATTGGTTGGAGGAGATTGCTAAGGCATCTTGCACCATCCTTAGAGAAAATTGTTTCGTCTTCAAGGAGTTTTCATTTGTTACTTTGTGCATTGGATTTCTTTCTGTAGATGACATACATAGCTTATCTTTTTCATCTGTAAACAAATCTCATTTGTAGTTTGATTTTGCAGGCTAAGAATAGGAGGCACACTACCTCAATTGGGTGTTTTTCCTTCATTTGTTACCAAATCTAGCTGAAAATTGTAACTAAGTGGAAGGATCATTGACATCCACAGAGGTCACAAGTATTTTCAGGTAGGATCTGCAAAGCTAGTATTTTTTTCATTATTTTCATCCAATTGTCAACCAAACCCCTTTCTTTCAAACCTAAGTTTTGTAGATTTGATAGATCCTATGATTTTTTTTATGAATTCCATCAAAACCCACTTGGAGATCATTGAATAAACCTTATATCTCAAATTTCATTTAAATAGAACTCCTTTTCCCCCGGGATCTAGCACTAGTCTCTCTAGGAGGGGGTTCCCCCTTTGGGTGGGAGGCCAAACTTTCATATCTATGAATTGGGTATGCTTGAACCCACTTAATTTTCACATATCTATCCTTCAAGTGTCCCAATATACTCTTTTGGGTCCACTTTCTCCACTTTTTCCTAAACCCTAGGTGGTCCCAATGGGGTTTTCTAATGAATGACTAGATATCTCTAGATCTACATTCCTAAAATACTTGTGGTACAATCTTCACAAATTTGGGTCATCTCCCCTATTTTCTAAGCATCCCCTAATTTTCCCTAACAATTATACCACATCCTTTCCATTATCTAGTTTCCCTCACTCACTATCTCTCCTCTTTCATTCATTGCATACCCATAGGAGTGTCTTAAGTAGGTGTGCCAACCATCTTGGGCATGTAGGGTCTCCCCCTTAATCATTTTATGGAGTGATGTAAATTGAAAAGAGCCTATCCGGTGTGACAACTACCCTTCTTCCGTAGTGTATGAGTCCCTTACGGTGTCACCGTTTAGCTATCTCATCTCTATCGTCCTGGATGTGATACCTTTAGTGAGTAGCTACACTTTATGTGAATATATATTTTGGCATCGTTGTCAGGAAGGTAGATGATTACCTATGGTGTCTATGAGTAGTACTTCACTCTTATCTTTCGAATAATCAAATCCATATTAAGTTAAGTGAAGTTTTTTCCCTTTCCCAACTCTACATTCACTTGTTTCTCTCTCACATCATACTTCCCCAATGAAATATCTTTCGGTGAGTTAATTTAGTATCTCACCTGAAAACTACACAAAGTGACTCCATTGAGGAGTGACCCTATATCCTTTTACTTGAAACTATGGACAATCATTATCAAGATGATGGCATGTATGAATAAATTGTGAAAATGATGTACTCTATATGCCATCTAGTCAATAACATACTAGTAATAGTTCAGTAGCAAGAAGAAGAGAATAGATAGTGGGATGAGCATTTTCAAAACATGATGAACAATATGTGTGATCAAATGGATCTCTCAAAATCAAGTCCTAATAGGGTTCCAAGTAAAAATTCATTTGAAAACCAACCAACTCGTCCCAAGCCTTCTAATGGTCAAATAATTCAGAAAATCACTCATAATCAAGTCTTTCCTATGAATAAGAGTCCTGAAAAGACTCAAAAGGACGTAATCAACATTCAAAAGCATAAAAACCTTCCTGAAACTCATAAGAATTTCACCAAAAAAGTGCCTTTGCAAAAGCTAGAACCTTCCAAAGCTGTTGTGTGGAGAAAAGATCATAGTCTTGACTCAAAGAAATCTCCTCCAGTAGTGAATCAGAAACGTAAGGGAGGTGTTGAAGCTAATTTGCATGATAAATTATCAATCTCTCATACTTTGGTTTCTTTTAAAGAGATAATCAAAATAGATTCGGTTAAGTAGGATGCCATGAAATTGCTTGGTTTAAAAATATAGGAGAAAGATGATAAAAACTCTTATGGTTTGAACATTGATGTTTCTAGTTTTCTCTCAAAATTTAATATTCCAGTACAACTCTTTGAAATAATGAAATTACCTTCAATTCATAAGAGAGCCATGAGTTATTTAGGAATTACACCAAAGTAAACCCCAGTAAAACCAAAATACAAACCCATAATGATTCAAATTGTATCAAGCAGAATCTTGGATGGGTATCCTACTTTATTTATAACATTATAAGTAAATGATCTATTTTTGCATAGTTGCATGCTTGACTCTGGTGCGGAAGTAAAAGTAATGCTCCTCGGGGTCATGGAGAAATTGGATCGTAGTGTGACTAAATCCTTTGGTAGTGTATGTGGGATGGATTCTTGTCCGGTTGAAGTAGTATGTGTAATTGAGGATTTGAAAGTGAGACTGGATGCATGTTCAAATATTGAAATTGCCAAGAATGTGCCAATTTTGGATATCCATGATGCATGGGGAATTTTATTATCGTAGGTGTTTTCATCTAGGTTATGTGGTAGTATTCAAATGGATCTTTATTTTTTCACAATCCCTAGCGAAAAAAATTCCTATGTCACTTTAATGAATGAATCCTCCATGTCAGATCACATTAAAATCCCAGAGCACCTGTTTGAGGAAGAAATGTGTTCTAGTGATTAGATTGGGAACTTCATGGTGATCACAAAGTATTAGGAAGAAATAAGGAAACATCCTTTCCCCCATAATCAAATTTGCAATTTACTTTGATGGTGCTAAGTCAAGATATGGGGCTAGAGTTGGAGTAGTGTAGACATCACCCACTGGGGAAAATAATTTATACTCCTTTAGGTTAGAATTTGAGTGTACTAATAATGTAGCATATTATGAAGCATTTATTTTAGGTTTAGAAATCGCCAGAGAAAAAAATGTAAAGTCAATAAGTGTTATAGGAAATTTAGACCTGGTAGTATCCCAAGTCGGAAATCAATTTGCTGCTAAGAATAGTATACTTAGAGACTATAGGAATGTTGTTTGGGATACAATTGATTATTTTGATGCTTTCGGAATTAGAGCAGTGCCTATAGAAGAAACACTCTTGTTGATGAGTTATCAATTATCACAAGCACTTTTGAGGTTTCAAAGAACTTATCTCAACAAGAATGTAAAGTGGAAGTTATTTTTAGGCCTTCCTTCCCTGATAATCAAGATCATTGGAAAGTATTTTACGATGATGCTCAAATCATCCATTTTCTTAATTCCTCCCACAGCCCTATGATCAGTTTCAACATCACCTTGAAGGAAAAACCATGATGGACCGGGATGTAATGGAAATTTCAATTCCTCTTGAGAAAAATTTTAACCAAAATGATGAGTATAAGGGAAGTGGGGTGAACTGGTTGATGAGGTAATTGAAGTAAATATTGGATCTTTTGTTTCTCCAAGAAAGATTAAATCGGTAAGAACATGTCTAAGGAAGTGTTTTCACTTGAAATTTACCCTTGGTTGTGAGAGGATAATCCCAAGGTAACCATAGAACCAATCCTTAGGAGTAAAGTTGGTTTCTTTACTACCAAAGAGGGATCTCTCAATAGATAAACAAAAAGATCTGATATATTTAAAAAGAAACGACATTTAATGTTAATAATGGTTGAAACAAGTGGTCATTGGGAATGGAGTCAAATCTGAAAAATAATTACTGGAAGTGCTTTGAAATGGAATTATTAACCAAGCCAGGGAAGTTACTCTTTTACAGTCAAAATTTTGGTTGTATAATGATAAGGAAGAGTAAGGAAACAATCCATTAATATGGGAATCTAAAGATGAATCCAATATTAGCTTTAGTGGAAAAACCTTCTGAATGCTTCAAATAAAAGAATCAGAGCTTAAACCTAATGAATTATGATCCAATACACAATTATTCAACCATGAGAAACATAACAAAATGGAAAGGATAACCAGGGATGATTTTAAGGAACCATACTTATTTAAAAATGTATAAATGTTGGCGAATATTAACAATTCTTAAAATTACAACTATAAAATGATTGGCGATATTTTTCAAAAAATATTTTAATTTACAAGGATTTTATATCATTTATATAATAATTTGGCAATTTTTAGAGTGAAAAAAAATTTACTCCATCAAAATTGGGCAAAACAGGGCTTCAAAAAATGCAAAATGGTGAATTTTTTTGGGAGAAAAACATGGAAAAATAGCCCACTGGGATAAAATTCGCCCCTAAAATTATTCCTGAGGATAACATGAAATAGATTCACATAAAGGAAAGAAGGCACAAAGTGTAAAATAAATAACACAAGATTATCTGATAGAAAACCTGCTTGGCTCTGAAATATTTATTAATATTGAAGCTCTCTTCCAAAAACCAGTTCTTGCTCACGGGTTCTAACCCTCATTAGATTGCAAATGTTACTTAAATACATAAAAAAATTCTCCTTGAGCTGATAATTGCTTACATATTAAAAATATGCGAAAGTAAATTCCTTATTACACTTGTCACTTGAATCCTAAAAAACTAATCATTCAAAAATTTATTACATTCTTCAAAACAAATCTTTGTCTTCAAATTTTCTTGGGCCTTACAATAAACTCTTCAATGATGCAATTTATACTTTGTCTTGCCAAATTTCTCTATCGTTTTCCATTGGTCTATAGATGGCAGCTCAAGATTTGCCATTTCCTTCACCAACACCCTTAATTCCACATGATCTACATATGAGATAGGTGGCAACTGGGTACAAACTATCTTGAATGTATTAATTATCTCAAAATAAACTACCAATTTATCAATCACAATTTTCCTTGACAAAGATTGGTTCATGTCTTTAATTTTTCTGTGATCCAATCTACATATGATCAATAATGCCTGATACTCTAGCTGAGGTAAAAATTTTTAGTCTTCTTCCCAAAAGGAAGGAAAACCTTTCTAGAAAAAGGGACACAAATGAGCCTTTAAAAATCTTTATAGAATGTTGCATTATATCAATATTGGCTTGCACATTTTCTATGTGTTGATGTTTTCCTACCACTTTTCTAGCCCATGTGATCATTGTGATTATGTCCTTGATACACATTGTCCACAAATATTCTTTAGATAGAGTATTTAGGAAATTGATTGTGTCCCCTAGAGTTTTGTTCAAGGCCTCTTTTACCATTGTACAACTTTTTTTTTCAACATTTATTACCATCTCTTTCTCCTGAATATAATTTAAATAAGGCCTGATTTTAACAACTTCTACAATTATCATATCCCATATGAGATGTCTGGCTCCATGCATTAATAATTGTCCAAATAGTTGCTTTACTAACTTCCCATTTTTATGCAACAAATCTTTATTTCTGTTCTCCAATGCTTTCCTCTCCTCTTCTTTCTTCATGACCACATCATCCAAATTTTGATTCTAACTTTTTAAACCAACAATTTCTAAGTCTCCTAGACTCACTTGTGACATAGCCTATACAATAGATTATGTATTTGTTTCTATAGTAAGCTAGACTATTTGTACTTCATCTTCCTTGTTTTTGTCTTTTTCTCCTTTTTTAAAATAAATTGACTTTCATTCAAAACATCAATATTTGCAATCAAGAAACTTATCTCTTTTTCCCATTTATTTTTCTTTTCAAAAAGCTTCAATAGATTTTCCTTACTATCAATCAGCTCTTGGGTTATCGATTATTTCTCTTTTTCTAATTCATTTAGTCAGAAGGATGAATTAACTAGGTTGCAAGGATATTTAACTTATTATTTAACAACTGAATGGTATTTTATTTCTTAGCCAATATATTTTGTGTTACTTCTCCTTTATTTGCTTCACTATCTATGGCCAAAAAATCTCCCTGAAGCTTCTTTATTTGTTGCTGGTGCACTTTATTTTCCACTTTCTCCTGTCTCAATTGATTTTCTATTTTGGAAATAGTGGATTGTAGCTTGCATACTTTAAGAGTAGCTTTCATCAAATCATTATAGATAACCTCCCCAGTCTATTTATGCAAGTGGAACATATTAGGCACTGGAATGGCCTTCAAATTCATTCTCATCTCATCTATTTTGTTCCTAGTAGAAACTGCTAAATTTAAAGTATTTCTTGTATGATCTTTAACAACGATAAGTGAGACCTACTTTCTCGATATATTCCCAACTTCTGAATATAGTTTTAAAGATTCTTTTGAAGATATATCCTTATCTTTCTTATACCTGTCATACAAGTAATATTTGGATTTAAATTTATCACTTGATGCTTTTGATACCTCTGAAAACTCATATTATTGTATTTCAAAGGCTGGGCCTCTGACCTTTCCTTTTCCTTTCTTATTTTCATCTTCAGTTACCTCTAGCAATTCTCCTTCAGACTCGGTCTTTTGTCTTTTGGATGTTTATGAATTTTCTTCTTCCTCTGTCTCTAATGCCTCTAAATGAGTTCTCTTACCTGAAATTTCTACTTTTCTTGGGATAGGAGTTATTACTTCTGTTGATTTATTATATCCAATGGATTTTCCTATAAAACCTCTACATCCTTCATTTGTGCTGGATAATCCATCCAATTATCTCTTTCAACTAATCCTTACACTTCTTGATGCTCTAATTCCTTGTTCTTGTTGAGTTTCCTCCTTTGTAAAATAACATGGTGTGGGTCATAATTGACTATAAAATATTTCTTAAAATTCATCTCAGGTAGCATACTTTCAAATACATGAATTGCAACTTTGATAATGAATGGCCCTACTACCCATGGAAACTTAATCTTAGAATCCTTCTTAAAACTGATAAAATGTTCATTCTCCAATATTAGCTTATGTCTTATAAATTCCAAGGCAAATGTTCTAGGGATCATGAATGCTGGAAATATATATGGTTTAGGAGTAAAACCATACACCCTGATTATAGTAAGATCTTCTAACAGAAAAAAATTCCCCATCCTTCTATTAGGAGAAAACTATAGAGCCTCCTACATCTCTCATAACACTATGGGGAATTTATTCTAAAAGAATACTTTATACACTTCTTCCATCAAAAGGTTCATGTATTAGAAAAAATCATCACTAATCTCTATAGTAAGTACCATTTTTGGAATTGCAAGTTTTTCTCATTGAAAAATTGAAACATTCTAATCAGGTATGACTGAAACCTGAATTTTTTGGTAGTATGGAAATTCACTCACTGAGAATGGATGTTTTCAGTTAGGAATTCATCATATTTAAGAAAAGGGGGTTGATGAGACTTAGACTCAGACTGAATCACACTTATTTTGAATAACAGAATCATTAATAACTCAAGGAAAAACCTGTCTATATCAAGACCTAAAACTTGACTCAACATTGAAATAATAGCCTTTAACTCTTCATTAAACAGGTTTACATTCAGGGGAAAAAGTTGGTTAGAAAGGAATAAATCAGTTCTAAAGCATCATGAGAAAAAGGGTTTCTTCCCTTCAATGGTTGCATGCCTAAATAATTGAATTATGTATTCTTCTACAAATTCATCTCGGATCTGGGTGAATAAAGGTGAGACTGCAAGAGAATATCAAACAACAAGGGAATTCATAGGGAAGAGGATTTTGCTTTAAAAGAGTCCATTATTACTCTCTATCGGGGGATTGATTTAATGAACACTAGTCAATAAAATATGGGAAATTTAGGGTTTGGTCTAGGTAGAGTTGATAAAAATTGGACTGGAATACACTGTGTAAGTAAGTGCCCTAGTCTTTCAAATATTCTAACTTGGTTTTCAACTAGAGGATGGAACCAAAAGATAGAACAGTGTCAAAGATGCCGCCATCTCTATCTTCAAAAACTTCCTCCAATTTTTGAAAATCTAAATCTTGTGTCTCAACTTCACCTACACTATCCATTTTCAAATATTACTAAGTGGGTGAAAACATGGATTAGCTGAAAGATTGATGGCTGGAAAGATAGTTTTTTGACTTGGCTTCGTTCACCCAGAAAATGCTTTCTTCTCCCAATGCACAAGATGAGAAATAACCATTAAACGTGTGCTCCCTTCTTTTATAATATGCTCAAAATGGTGGTTTTGGAGTCAAGGAAAGTTATTTCCTCCTACCACTTTCTTCTAGCGAAACCATTATCTATAAGCCACGTGGAAGGCGATATATTTTCTGCTGGAGGAATTCTCTTTAACCTCCATGCATATCATGAGATTAGATCTCTTTTTAACCATATATTCAATCCATATCTCACTTGAACCGTTGATCTTAACTTCCCTTTAACTTTAACCTTTTTATTCCGCTACATAACACCTTGTCTATCTATCGTGCATTTACCCCTAGAGGATCATCTATCCATCATATATTTATTTGATCTTCAACACAACCATTGATTTCCTTTACATTTTTAACCATCACCTTTATTTTCTTTTGTCCCTTGATTTTCAAATTAGTGCGCAACGTCTTCGGATGGATCACCTAATAGTTGTCAATCTCATCCATCTGTTATTCTAACCGTTGATCAAAGGTGGTCCTTAATCATTTCGTTGGTCCTCAATTTTTTATTGGTCATGCATGTTATCCCAATGGACCTCATCTCCACCATTGATTTCATCCATATTACATCTTCACCGTCGATTAATTATACTCTTTAATATTTATGCCCATTCCAGATTCATCTTTTATCGTGCATATTTTCATAGTGGATTTCAGATCCATCGTTGATCCCATCTTCATTTTTCCTTCATCTTAGATCTGAATGGATTTTTAAACATTTTCGCTGATCACCAACATTACTTTTACCTTGCAACTTTAAACAACAGATCCACTACCCACCGTGGATATTTCCGCTTGACAATCTTGGCCTTTGAAACCTTCACTACATACCATAAGCGCCATTTTCTTTATTTTCATCCTATTACAAGCTTTATAATATGGTTTTATGAGAAAATAAAAATCTTGGTCTTCAACTTAGCACCCATTTCATCACCCCCTCAGTCATATTTCCAAAATTTTCACATACAAGATCCTTATTTCACCTTAAGCCTGTTCCCCTCAACTGTTAACCAAAATAGTGCTAACAAGAAGAACGAAATAAAATTGAGAATTTGATCTGAGGATATAAAGATGTTTTTGCTTGGATGTATGATGAGTTAAAAATGTATGATGATTCTGTTATTGAACACACAATCTCTCTAAAAGAGGGAGCAAAACCTTATAGTTAAAAGTTGTGAAACATAAACCCAAAGTTAGCTCCCTTAGTGAAGGAGTTGGAGAAAATGTTGGCGGCTATGATCATTAGACCAGTTAGACATACCACATGGGTATCAAATCCTATAATTGTGTGAAAAAAGAGTGGCAATATTAATATTTGTACTGAATTTATAAATTTGAATAAAGCCTCGCTGAAGGATAATTACACCCATTTCCTAATATGGAGAATATATTGCAAAGTGTAATTGGTGCTGGTATGCTCTCCATGTTGGATGTATTTTCAAGTTACAACCAAGTTAAAGTCAAGAAGGAAGACCAGGGAAAAAAGTTTTACTACACCTTGGGGAACATATGAATACATTTGCATGGCGTTTGGCTTGTTAAATGTTGGCTCAACTTTTCAGAGAGAAACGGACCATGCTTTTAGTGATCCTATGGGAAATATCATTGCTATATACCAATATGACTTAACCCTGTTCTCTAAAGTAAGGAGTGATCATGTAGATCATCTGAAGAATTTTTTTTATAGATGTTGTTGGGCCTCGGGATAGAAGGGTAGAATTCATGTAGAATTCTGCCTAAGTATGGAAGAAGAGTGGAAAGGAGAAGAGGAAGGAGCTATGACAGAGGAAACAACATCAAATGGAATAGAAGTATGTTGCGACAGAAGAAGGAAAGAGAAGAAGAAGACAAGAGAAAGTGTAGGATGAGGAATTTGCGGCAGATAAGTAGTCTGTAACTGAAGTACAAAACAAGATATGCGAGGGCATGGCAGAATATCGATAGAAGTAGGCATGCAGATAGTGTAACAGTCGAAAAGTGACAGTAAGGAACAATGCTGAGAAAGTGACAGTCCTTAACGATCGTGGGTATGAGCTCGGCTTGATTTGGTGGATGCCACACGTGTGAAGGAATCTTTGTAAGTTAGGATGATAGTGCCTTTCATTATGTTTTACTATAATAGGAAAGACGGCTTGTTGGCTAGATATAGTAAGTTGGCTGAGAAAGCGACTTAAAAGGAGTCTGTAATGAGTTTGTTAGAGTGTGTATTGAGTTGATATTGATTCTATAACAAGCATGTATGGGATCTGTATCGAGTATGTAAGGAGGACATAAAAGAAGGAACCTAATATGTAGTTGGGTTATACACTAGATAGTTAGAGAAAATCGGTATTGCTGAGTGCATCAGAGTAGAGAGTCTGTAGTTGAGTGCGTAGACAAGTAGAGGAGGTTGAGTCAATCCAGGCTATGCGAGGATCACTAGTAGGAGTAGAATAGCAAGAGAAGAAGAGAGAAGACCAGAGAGCATGAGAGGAAGAAAATTTTTGTAAAGAGAGAAGAGAAGATCTAGAACAAAGTCTATAGCTTTGTGTGCAGACAAAATGTGCATCTATTTCCTCATGCCAAATGAAGAGCACCTTGTAGTCTTTTCCTGGATGGGTTTCCATGTTACATGTTGTGTGTATGTATGAATGATAGAAGTAGCCTAGATATATGTGTGGATGTTGTGTTAAATGATTTATTGATTATTGAGCTGCAAATGGATGAATGTATGGTTGTTTCATTATAGTAATGAATATGTGTATGCTGTATGTTCATTATTTGTTTATGTGAATTGCATAAATAAGGGTTGGATCATAACTTGGCATTGATGTACTGTGCAAACTAGTAACCCACCTTGCCGGTCTTTGTTGGAATCCTTGGCACAAATCCAAGGTACTAAAACACCCTCCCGCACAAACTACGAAAATGTGGTTCTAGTAGTTACACATAGAACTGAGGTATCTCAGGTGAGATGACATTTGTGTCGCATATGTTGTCGGTTGTGCTCCACTTCGTCGGGCCAATATTTTGGGATTTGTTTTGCTAACCAAGAAAGGGGTTGAACCTGGGTCCATTGTGAGATAGGGAGAGAAAATCCAACAAATTGTTTTGTTGTCGAGACCTTAAAGCGTTGTGGTGAGGGATATGTTCTGGCAACCCATGAAACCAGAGATCAAAGACTAGGTGGATGCCAAAGAGTTAGAGTTTGCACAAAAATAAAGTGAAGGATCTCGGTGGATTCCAACAAAGTGGTTAGAGCGGTACATTTATTCAGACATTCATAAGATTTTCTTTGATTAGTTTCTCATTGTGTTGCTCGAGTGGTTGTGTAAGCTAGGAACCCAATAAAGGAATTTTCAAGGAGGAGAAACAAAAGAGCGGAGCCCGTTCTTGATCGAGCAGATGAAAAGAGTAAACAACATTATATCAAGGGCTATGGTTTTTTGGGTAGATAGTATCCTAGAAGGATATATTGTTGAGTTTTTTGTTGACACAATAACCTCATATAGCAAGGCATAGCGAAATTTGTTTCAAGGACCACGCAGCAGATACCTGTTATCTTTAAAGATGTGGATAAAAATGATTTTATGTGAAAAAGGAATTCTTCGAATGTTAGACTAAATAAAAAAGGGTGTCTATGTCTCAGCAGAACCCTAGAATGTGATGTTCCCAGGAGATTGTGGAACTGAACTAGAGACTAGATTTTTAAGAAGTAGAAGAAGATTCAGGTCTGACAAAAGATGAAAAACTTTGTTCAAACAAGGGAGTTGCAACATAGAGCAAGAAGAAGAAGGCTATGAGTTTGGATCATACTTAGATGAAGGTTCTTGTGACGAGGAAGAGGAATGTCAACTGATCTGAAAAGGTGATGAAGAGTCTGAAGAGTCGACTGAAGCTCCAGAAAAAGAACATGCACACAAATCGCCTACAGTACTAGAGGTAAGATCACAAGACCTATCTCCAAGTATTTCTGTAAATACGATTAGTACTAATGCTGTAAATAGCAGGAAAGGAAGTATGACTAGTCCAAATTTTGTTTTTATTGTAGTAGCAGTCAATACATCAACAATCAAACCAATGGCTGGAATTGACATTAAGCTCCCAATATTCAATGGGAATGGGCTGGAAGACCTAGAGAAGCATTGGTTTTTGTGTGAAATTGTCTAGATTATATGACAAATACAGGATGAGAATATCAAGAAAGCATAGATGATTATGACACTACGAGATCGTGCGCTCGACTAGTATATGAAATTTTCCATAGTACCAGTAGGAGTTGTCCAAAAGAAACTCAACTTGATTCGAATTAGGTTGATCGATGAATTGAAAAGGCCAAAGCCCAAATAAAAATGCATCACTGAGATCAAATAGATCAAGCAACTGCCGACAAAATCTATTTGGGATTTTGACCAGAGATTTAAGACATTAATGGCCAAATTAGGTTTCCAAATTTTGGATGTGCAACACAAGGAATGGTTCATTTACGCCTTGTTTCCATATATACGAACGTCGTTGATACAACAGAAACTTGTGTCATAGACAGAGGCTCTATAAATATTAATGGAGTTGGAAGCCTCGCTAGTTGGGGACACTGGCTTGGGAATGATGCAAATTCAGTCATAGCTTGCTAATCTTACAGTGTAGCTCTAGGACAGTAAAAGAGGAAAGGAAGTTCATGAGGAGCTATGGTGTACAAAATACAGAACATATGGACACCATAAAGATAATTTCCCAGCGCTGATGAACTATGTCGCAGCAAGTGCGTCGAACACATTAAACACCCAAGGAATGCATTGGTGTAGAATATGCCATACTATAGGTCACAAGTACGAAGAATTTCTATACTTACAGAAGATTGTAAGTGTAGTACCTGCTAGTCTGTATTGTAAATTTTGTAGATCAGTAGGTTATGATGAGAAAGACTGCATAACACGTCATCTACTACAAGAAAAAATGATGGATACCTACTTAATGAAAAATGATGAGCAAATACAAGTTGAACGAGCACAACCTTAGTATCAACCTCTGCAATACCAACAACAACAATATCTTCAACCGCAATACCATCAAAATCAATATCCTCAATAACAACAATACCGTCCACAATGGAGGGTGGTAATTTTAGAGGTTGAGGACAAAAACAAAGAGGAGGATTTTGTTGAGGAAGAAGCCAAGTTGTATGTTATAATTGTGGGAAGATAGGACATTTTTCTAGATATTTTCAAATTCTTACAAAAAATTGTACATATTGTAAAGCATATGATCACACTATCAAACAATGTTTGAAAATTATTATGAAATGGAAGGCTAGAACTATCGTTAACCCCAACCCTGTGTAGAATTTGAATCCAAACCCGAATTCAAATATTCAGATGATTTCCATCGAGATAAGACAACCCAACATTGTTGCAGTCACAAGAGGAGGTGCTACGACAAGAGTAGACCAAAGTACACAACAAGGACCGCCATAAGTAAGAGATGCGGAATTGAAGAAAGCTCTACTAGATGCCCAACAAGAGAAAGAGGTCTTCTTGGAGGCACAACAAGACTTTGTTGATACCAACCAACCGTCGACATTTGGACAAGTTTTAGCTATGCCCAAAAAATTTGAACAACTAATTAGGAACTTCTAATGAAAAAGGTTAGTAAACACACAGAATTTTTTAAAAGTTGTTTAGCACTAATCCATGATAAAGATGCTGTCACATAATTGACATCACTCATATAAGAAACCACAAAAGACTTGCAACCTAAGAAAATATTTAATCATATAGGGATAAAAGTGAGGACATGTCGTGAACTTTGAATCACTGTGCAGATAGGATATTATGATATGGACTATATCATATTAGAATTGGACTCTGATGTTAATATATTGACAAGGAAAACATGGGTGAGCATGAACAAGCCATGACTAGACTGGTCTCCTATTCAGCTAAGGCTTGCAAACTAGTGGAAGGTTCTACCAATCGGTAGACTGACCCAAGTACCTATGGAATTCGAAGGCTTAAGAACATATGCTGACTTCGAATTTATTGACATTGTCGATGACACAAACCCATATCCTGCAATTATAAGAATGGATTCAGCAATAGACAACCAAACTGTTATCTCCCAAAATAATCTATTTTGATAGTATGAAGAATTTAACTCATGCAATGAAGGATATGAACATCACTAACAGTTTGAAAGCCTCTGTTTTTTATTTGGATGAAAAATTCACAAGTTGTAGCTTTCGGTGTCTTAGGCGAGGACTATCATAGCTCATTAGCCACCGAAAAGCTATGTTTCGGCAGCTAAACAGTTGAACGTGGGCCAAAGGAAAACCACCAAAAGTGGTCTGAACAAGCAGAGTCAAAGTAACACTTTCGGTGGCTTAGGAGAGACTACAAAAACTCATTAGCCACCGAAAAGGGGTGCTTTCGGCAGACTAGAAAGAGAGATAAAAAGGGGTTTAATCCGCCAAAAGCGAGTGCCAAGCAGCACCAGGAAAGGTACATTCAGTGGCTTAGGCGAGGCTCAAAACATCTCATTAGCCACCGAAAAGGGTTGTTTTCAGTAGATTAGAAAGGGGTGCAACATATACACTAAACATTGAAAGCTGAAAGATAAATATTGGGTGGAAAACCCTTTCAGTGGTTTAGGCGAAAGCTATGACATCTGTGTTGACCACCGAAAGAACATTTTTACAGTGGTCAAAGGTTTAGTCCTCTACGACACTGACGTTTCGAAGGTTTAGTACTTTATGTCACTAACACTATGGAGAGTCTAGTGGGTTGAGGTTCCAATCGTCGATGCATTAGTGGTTTGAGGTTCTGATGTGTTAGTGGTTAGAGCTTCCAATTGTCGATGCTTAACCGTCGTGATGTTAGTGGTTTGAAATTTCGACACTGTGGCAGTAATCAAGTTTAAAGTTTTGATCGATGTTATTGGTTAGAGCTTTCGATCACTGATGTGTTTCTTTTTTTAGTTGTCTGTTAGATAGTTAAAAAGGGTTTTTTACAAAGACAATAGCAGCCGAAAATGGAAATTCACCACGGCGACGGGGTAAAAATTTCGGTGGCTTAAGCAAGAAAAATAACGTTTAGTTAGCCGCCAAAAGAAAGCTTTTTGGTGGCTAGTTAACAAAATTGCGAAGGATCTTAGCCACCAAAAAGGACAAAATAGGGAAATGGTTGCGAATTGTCACATCCAACCCCGTCAGCAAGACAAAAGATCATTTTAGAGCATGATTACCCACCGAAAAGACCTGGAGCCATGTGACTACTTGAGAAATGAGTGAAAACGGTCATTATTTAAATAGCACAAACTGATCTTCCCTCCAACCTCCAGTTTTCCTCCACCTGTCCCAAATACCATCACATAGGCCACCGAATGCTATGGATGATAGACAGAACCGGATTTTGGCAATTGTAGATGGCTCAGGGGCATAAGTTAAATATAAAAGGTGCTGACATAAGTATCAGAAAGGGTTTATTTATATCTATTATGACAAAACAATGTCATAAAGTCATCAACCCTAATTGTTAAGGAGAAATCAGTGGGTTAACTGATAGTGGACCAGCAGGAGTGATCATCAGCAACTACTTCAGTTATTTAATGTTTAGTTAGTGAACTAAATCTTCATTATAGTAGCCAAGTATTTAGGTAGGGTTTCAAACCCTAATTTGCAAAAACTGTTACTTTTGATTATTTTTGTAAAAAATAGATCCAAGTTTTAGGATCTGTCCATTTTGTAAAAGGCTATAAAGCCTAAGATCAATTTTATAATAAGGGTTCAACTTCAGGGATTTATAAGGCTATAATGCTTTCATTTTCTCATTTTACTCTTCATGAATATAAACTCTTTTGTTATGATCTGTTCAGCCATCATCTCTTTCTTTATTGTACTTATGCCTGAATGTGTATTTAGGTCATTTTCAGATTGATTAGTAGCTGGTAGCTGTCATCCTATTGTTTTGTTAATGCAATTTGATTTATAAGTTCCATCCTCATCATGATTTAGCCATTTATATGCACGTGTTTTGCATGTAAGTCTGCCAGCTTGATGAGTTCTTCATCCCTGCACCTTATTGTCAACTTCTGAGTAATTGTAACTAAACGCCTTGTAAATGAGTGAGTTTTATGCATGCCTTGCGAGTGAAAAGGTTATATAGGTCAAATGACTTGATCCATATTAGAAAACCCTAAAAACATTGTAATTTACCAAGCATCCTCGAGCTACAACCTATAGGAGTTTCCTGGAATGATGTCACAAATTGGCGCCATTGCTGGGGAGAGGAGACCGAAGCTCAGCTTCCCTGGGAGATGACATAGATCTCGGCTTTGATGATAGACAAAACTTGGACACTATTATGGTTGTAATCATCTATCTGGATACTCCATTGAAATAAGGTGGCTTCAAGAAGACCAAGTACTAGAGCAAATCCTAAGGGGCCACCAGCAACACCGGTTTCAGATTCAGAAGAGATTCTGAGAAGAGCTAGGGTTTCACTAATGCAGACCAATAGTGTTGCAAAGGAAGCTACATCAGGTATTTCAAGAATATTTCTTCTGCTAAAACATTTAATTCTCAGGAATTTATAAATACCTTAGAAAATTTTAGGGTTTGGGCATCTTCAAGCACTGTTTCTTGTGAAGATCTCATCCCTGGAAACTCCATGAAGGACAAACTCAGTGGTGACTTCAAAATATTAAGATGTTAAAATCATTTTCTGTTCTATTGGATCGGAGGTTTGCACCTCTTGACTTCTCTTCAGTTCCTAGTTTCCCACATCCAGTACCTGATATGTCTGAATAGGGAGATTTTCTACCTGTCTTCAAAGAGGAGGAAGAAGATAATCCTATAGAACACCTCCTCAAGTTTCATGAATGCATGGATCTATTATATCAGTAGCATGAATATGTTCATGTATTCATTATATGGTGATGCATGTCAGTGGTATTTTTCTTTACCTCCTTCCAGTATTTCATCATTGAAGGATCTTCACAAAGCATTCACTGAGCACTGTAAAAGTTACTATTCAGATGAGTTTGCATTTGATAATTGTTGTGAAGAATATAAGTTGCATTCTTAGGATGGAAAGGCTACTAATGATGAAGAAGAAGATTTTAAGTTTTTTGAGGATTGGTCCATTTCTGGAATTTATTTTAGTTCTACTTTTCAACAAAGAGATGATCAGATACATATGCATGTTGTGGTTAATGATAGCTATAAAGAGAATGCTACAATAGGGGACACCTCTCATTGTGATCAAGATATTAATGATATTCAGAATGTTAACCATAATATAGATGCTTTTGACTTTGTACCTAATGCATATCCTAACTTAGGGTGTGAAGAAGATCAGATTGTCCCCTTTGGAAACCCGAAAAATAATGAGCAGATTGAAGGAACAACATGTAACAAATTTTGTTCTGCAGCAAATACAAAAGGTAGCCCTCAGTTTTTTGATTTGTAGACAAAGGAAGAATGCAACAGATATGAGGAGGAAGATGATGATCTAAAAAGTCTAGAACAGCAGGACATAACTCATCCTTCCCAGTTAGAGGTGGAGCAATCTACAGTTAATGTAGTGATCACTGAAAGCAGCCAGCAACAACATTTCATTAAGTTGGAACATCAACACAAAAAGGTATTTCTTGTTGGCTTTTATGACCCTATTGCTGACTATCTGGAACTTATGAGCAGCATAGATATAAAAATATTTTTGTCAGATGATAGATGGTTCTATCACCCTTAGAAACTACACTGTTGCATGCTAGGGTTTCATTTATTTTTCAGGTCAAGATCAAGGATAAGTTCAGCAGATTAGCTTATGACCTGGATTCATTGGAAGCTTGATGTTACATGATAAGAAGACTCTACTGATTAGAATTAGGACTAGGAGTAGATAGGAAAATAAGCTCTTAATATGAGCATCTAGGTCATTTTTAGTTGCTTTCATGAATAAGCAAAGCGGGCTATAGGAAGATTGCAGGGGATTAGTTATAAAAGACAAATGAATCCATGCCTAATGGAACACTAGAAGATAGCTTTAATTATTCTTTTTCAGGAAAGGCATTTTGGTCTGGGGTTCTTGGGACCTCACAGGGAGGTTCCCATCCCCAAGTAGGAGCCAGATGATATCTCCCAAAATAATTTATTTTAATAGTATGAAGAATTTAACTCATGCAATGAAGGATATGAATATCACTGACAGTTTGAAAGCCTCTATTTTTTATTTGGATGAAAAATTCACAAGTTGTAGTTTTCGATGGCTTAGGCAAGGACTATCATAGCTCCTTAGCCACTGAAAAGCTATTTTTCAGCAACTAAACAGTGGAACATGGGCCAAATGCAAACCACCGAAAGTGGTTTGAGCAAGCAGAGTCGAAATAACACTTTCGATGGCTTAGGAGAGACTACAGAAACTCATTAGCCACCAAAAAGGGGTGCTTTCGACAGACTAGAAAGAGAGATAAAAAGGGGTTTAAACCGTCGAAAGCAGGTGGCAAGTAGCATCGAGAAAGGTACATTCGATGGCTTAGGAGAGGCTCAGAACATCTCATTAGCCACCGAAAAGGGTCGTTTTTGGTAGATTAGAAAGGGGTGCAACATATACACTAACCACCAAAAGTTGAAAAGTAAATATCGGGTGGAAAACCCTTTCGGTGGTTTAGGAGAAAGCTATGAAATCTTTGTTGACCACCGAAAGAACATTTTTTACAGCGGTCGGAGGTTTAGTCCTCTACAACATTGAAGTTTTGAAGGTTTGGTCCTTTTTGTCTCTGACACTACGAAGAGTCTAGTGGGTTGAGGTTTCAATCGTTGACGCATTAGTGGTTTGAGGGTCTGATGTGTTAGTGGTTAGAGCTTTTGATTGTCGATGCTTAACCGTTGCGACGTTAGTGGATTGAAACGTTGACACTGTGGTAGTGATCAGGTTTAAAGTTTTGATCGAAGTTAGTGGTTATAGCTTTTGATCACCGATGGGTTTATTTTTTTATTTTTCTATTCAACAGTTAAAAAGGGTTTTTTACAAAGTCGCTAGCAACTGAAAATGGAAATTCACCACGGTGACAAGGTAAACATTTTGGGGGCTTAAGCAAGAAAGATAATGTTTAGTTATCCACCAAAAGCAAGCTTTTTGGTGGCTAGTTAACAAAATTGTGGAGGATCTTAACCACCAAAAAGGCCAAAATAGGGAAATGGTTGGGAAATATCACATCCAACCCTGTTAGCAAGACAAAAGATCATTTTAGAGCATGATTACCCATCTAAAAGACCTGGAGCTGTGTGACTGTGTGATAAATGACTGAAAAGGGTCATTATTTAAATAACACAAAATGATCTGACCGCTAACCTCCAATTTTCCTCCACCTGTCCCAAAGACCATCACATAGACCACCAAATGCTATGGCTGATAGACAGAACCAGATTTTGGAGACTGCAGATGGCTTAGGGGCATAAGTTAAAGATAAAAGGGGCTGACATAAGTATCAAAAATGGTTTGTTTAGATCTATTATGACAAAATAGTGCCATAAAGTCATAAACCCTAATTGTCAAGGAGAAATCAGTGGGTTAACTGATAGTGGACTAGCACCAAGGATCATCAACAACTACTTTAGTTATTTAATGTTCAATCAGTGAACTAAATCTTCATTATAGTTAGACAAGTAGTTAGGTAGGGTTTAAAACCCTAATTTGAAAAAACTGTTACTTTTGATTATTTTTGTAAAAAATAGATCCAAGTTTTAGAATCTGTCCATTTTGTAAAAGTCTATAAAGCCTAAGATCAATTTTATAATAAGGGTTCAACTTCGAGGATTTATAAGCCTATAATGCTTTCAACTTCTCATTTTACTCTTCATGAATATAAGCTCTTTTTTATGGTTTGTTTAGCCATCATCTCTTTCTTTACTGTACTTATGCCTGGATGTGTATTTAGGTAATTTTCAAATTGATTAATAGCTGGTAGTTGTCATCCTATTGGTTTGTTAATGAAATTTGATTTATAAGTGCCATCATCATCATGATTTAGCCATTTATATGCATGTGTTTTGTATGTAAGTCTGCCAGCCTGATGAGGTCTTCATCCCTGCACCTTATTGTCAACTTCTAAGAAATTGTAACTAAAATCCTTGTAAATGTGTGAGTTTTATGCATGCCTTGAGAGTGAAAAGGTTATATAGGTCAACTAACTTGATCCATATCAGAAAACACTAAAAACATTGTAAGTTACCAGGCATCCTCGAGCTACAACCTAGAGGAGTTTCCTGGAGTGATAACAAAAACTATTATAAACGTTAAGAAAAGAATCTTGTCTTTCTAATATTATGAAATAAGAGTGGTTGCGTCGATTGATCTGCTTGAAGGATGGAAATATGTCGAGCCAGTGCTTAGAGAAGGGCAAGATAATTATCTGGACTAGCTATATAACATCATGCCTTCAAAGGAATACTATATTAACCCCACAGCTAATGGAAACCTGAGTTGGCAGAGTGTAATCTCATGCATGTCCAACTCAGGTGAGGCTCTGGTGAATTGGAAAAACAGGTTGCATGAAGTCTCCATGCACAAATGTGAAATAATTACAAGATTTGTTCAAAGGGTAGGAGCCGAAGCAAGCGTGCTACCTACATATGAAGGATTTCCTAATCTTGCATATTTTTTGGAAGAATTTGAAGAAAAGGTCATAGAATTTCAACGATTGTCCGCTTTGGACTATGTGTTGAAAGCTACACCCGCTAAATGGTGGGGTACACACAAGAAATCTATCTCCCAGTGGCCATAATACAAGAGATTGATGGGGATCAGATTGAGAACTGCTGCATAATTTGGCAAGAACACCCATGACAAGAATGGGTTCACTGATTCATCCAAGCTTTGGAAATGGTCTGGAGAAGTTGGTACACTTTAGAAGAACTGCGACGTGGAACCATTGAGTGGGAAATATTAGCTGTAAGTTTACCTAGAATTTTTACTTCACAAGTGAGCATCCAATAGTGGATGTTGCGCTACAGGTAATAAAGGATAAGATATTTAAAGAATTACCTGTTGTGGACACGAACTTCCATCAATGCAGCATAACTAAGCATAAATGCATGGTGCATTATAATATCACAAAGGATCGGAGTGATAGTGATCCATTCACCATAATCTCCAGGTGTTAGAAGGAATGTGCAAAGGGTAAAGAGATCGCACGTATGAAAATATACGGTACCCTGTTAGACATGAAAAAAAATATGGGGGAGGAGCGTGTTATGCTAATGTTGCATAACATTGAGTGAAAGAAAACCAAGTCGCAAGGAGTGTGACAATAGGATGGGAGAGCTTCGAAGAAAATCATAAATGTCAAATGAAATGACATTGTCATAAATCGATGCCATGATTGACATAGTAATTAAGTAAAAGTACTAACATCATAGTTATCAGTCATTAATTCAGAAATATCAATAGAATCGGGTGGAATACCTTGGGACCATGTCCACCATAAATAACAATAACCGTATGTATAAATTCTAGTTAAGGGATGGTGTGCCAAAAAAGTTTCCTTAAACAACCAACAATGTCGCCCTGGGTCATCGAAAGAGGGAGTAATTCCTAAGTACATAATGCTCATGTGAAAGAAAACTATCAAGAAGCTATTGTTTCAAAATATTGCACGTTACCATATCCAAACTCATTTTTTCTAGAACCAGAAGGACCGAGTATTGTCAGTAACTCAATGAGAAGAAACAATTGTATCTCTATTACAATAGTAAGTGTTAACTCCCCTGTGAGACCTGTATCCACTACTCCTCAAGAAACTATCCCCAACTAACTACGGGCCAGGTTAAACCTCAGTATTCATAAAAACATAGGATGCAGGAACAAAAATAGCCATCAATCCCTAAAGGGAAGCAACCGATGAAGAATTCAAAGAATGCAAAATCTCTAGCAACACCACTGGTCCAGGAAGAGAAAGAGGAATTTGAAACCAGGAATTTATTGCCACCTTATATTCCACCAAGGAGGACAGATGCATCATTGGTTAGCATCTTTTCCAAGGGCCATGTTACATTGGTAGCACCCAAAAAACTGAAAGATATGAAAGTACTGCAAGATATCGTGCCTCAGCTGGAAATACTACCCTTTCAAGAGTCAAACACCAGTAAAATCAATGACCTAGATAGGAAGAATTATATGAAACTAGTATGAGATTCATCGGAATTACCAAACTGGTTTGTTCCAATGCAATGGGCACATGGACTAGAATAGTCGAGGCTACTGTCACTTCTCTTCATGCAGCACTTTGGTTGAACTAGAGAGGTGGAAATTTATGTAAAACAATTGTTGGTAGTATATCATGCAGGTTTCCTTTGGTTAGAAATGCCACATTCAATTGATGTTGATCTCATCTCAACAATCACAGGACTTCCGAGACCTGGGTGGGACCCTGTAGAAACCTTTGAGTAAGGAAAGCACCCAACCAAGATTGCACAGGTCTAGGAAAAGTATGGCAAGGTCATATCTGGTGAATAGTTTCTAATATCATCCATCAAGGACCTTTCTAATTATATGGAAGCCATGATATTGACACATAAATTTTTGCGTGTATCGATACCAAAG
This sequence comes from Pseudotsuga menziesii, assembly GCA_001517045.1. Taxonomy (NCBI): domain Eukaryota; kingdom Viridiplantae; phylum Streptophyta; class Pinopsida; order Pinales; family Pinaceae; genus Pseudotsuga; species Pseudotsuga menziesii. The sequence continues at coordinate 78,069 of LPNX011042083.1, read as the reverse complement.
CAATGTACTGCAGGAAGAGTAATGCTAGTTGCACTATGTGTAGAACAAGTTCAAATAAATTTGTCCCAATTCTTGCTTAATGAACTGCTCCAGTATATCGCTTCAGCAAATGAAGAAGGTAATCCTTTTCATTATTCCTTGTTGTTAATTTTGATCCTATTTATTGTGTGGTCTGAGATTGCATATCATCAGTAGGTAGACTTACCTATCCTATGTAGAGGAGCGAGATACCATAACTTGTGGTTCTCTCTTGACAAAGACCGACAGTTGACTAGTGCCACTGAATTATTTGTCCATTATGAATCTTTGAGGAACTTGGTAAAGCAGTAGGTAATTCTTAATGCAACTACCATGTTCATATTTCAACATACTATTAATTTTCAATTAGCACCACACTATGTATACATCAAACCACGCCAAGACCCCTAAGGACAGTGGTTTCCAACACAATATCTGCTCACGGAGGAATATCTAGAAACCATTATCAATGATTGGACAAAAGAATGGAAATAGGAGGGATCACCACCTCTAGGGGAGAATAACAACGAACAAACAGATGCAACAATTCTAGGTCAAGTTCAGCCCAATCAACATCATAATGAGTTTCCTCTAGAGAACCAACAGAAGGATGTGCATAACAAATAAGTACAAAGAGAACCTCAACACAAGAAACTAAAGGATAACAAATAAGCCAATACTTCTCGTATGGACGATGAGGAAGTCACAGCTTTGGAAAAGGCCCTACAAAAATATGCGTAGACATGGTTCGACAACCTTGGATGATAGCAAAATCAATTTACTACTACCATCACAGATAGGTTGAATGATATTGGAAGAATAATCAAAGCAATCAAACTTGTAGTAGAGTGTACACCGCAGGTGTCATCGTTGCAGGACACACTTGGCCCGTCGAAAGCATTGGAAACCCCACAACCCAGATAAGATCACCCCAAAAAATTACAACTAAGCAGATAAGTGTTGGAGTTAGAAAACCCGAACCCTAGTGAGGTGGGAAACACTACTAGCTCGATATTTTTAGATTTTTCAAAAATACAATTGAAGGATGTGGATGCTTTATAGAAAGCAACAGTTACAGAGATTTGGGTACGGGGAAATACCCTTGAAAATAATGTGAAACACTCATCAAAGACTATTAGCAACCTTAAGGACAAAATGAAAAGAACCACACAAGAAGCAAGGAAATAAGAAGTAAGCAAAAGCTCACATATGTCATTAATATTCTTTGTTTGAATTTCGATGATGCTGAAATATCACATGATATGCCATCAAAAGACAAGGTCCTCAGGCTAGGAAAGATAACAGCTAACCTTAAGAAGAAAGTGACAGAGTTAGAAGAGAAAAGGATTTGCAGCACACCCCCTGAAGTGCTGGAAAGTAGACACGACGTAGCCAATTAGGCTACGAAAAAGAATAGAGGAGGCAAAGAAAACATGTGCTAAGGTTGTAGACCAAGTCTCCTAGACTTGGGAAGCCCTAATGGACGATGAGCAATCATAGAAGATTGCAAGTGAGATCACTTCGGTAGAAGCAAATATTACATAGATAATAAATGACATGAAGTAGATACCCTTGGAGTAGAAAAAGGTCAAGACAACAGAAGTGTGCATACTGCAGTTTAGTAAACAGATGCGCTACACGCACAACAATAGAAGCACAAGGAAAAGGTAGAGGAATTGCAAGAAAAGGCAGATAAATTCACAGGAATAATTCATCATATGCACCAGAAGGTGCGTGAGCTAGTGGCCTTCATAGAAATATTCATGTCAAAACATGTCAGTTCCAACCTAGTGGAGCAGATGCAGAAAAATAAAGAAGAAGTGCACACAGAAATAGAGAAGTTGGTGAAAATCAGAACAAAATCAATGCAAGTCAGTTTATGGAGCACTACTTCCTATGGCTCAGGATGAGCCATAGGTGAGTGTTGGGGGCATGTTGGGCCTCATGAGAGAAGAGCAAAATTCATGTAGAATTCTTCCTAAGTATGGAAGATAAGTGAAATGGAGAAAAGGAAGGAGATATGACAAAGGAAACAACATCAAAGGAAAGAGAAGGATGATGTGATAGAAGAAGGAAAGAGAAGACATGAGACGAGAAATATGTGCCACATTAGTAAGCCACGACTGAAGGTTAGAACATGATACGAGATAACATGGTATAATATTGGAAGAAGGAGGCATGCAAATAGTGTAATGGCTGGAAAGTGATAGTAAGGAATAACCTTAAGCAAGTGACAGTCCTTAATGATCGTGGGTACGAGCTGAGTTGGAGCCAATGAAAGCCACATGTGTGAAGGCATCTTTGTAATTCAAGTCAATAGTGCCATTTGTTATGTGTTACTATAATAGGAAAGACATACTGTTGGCTGGATATAGTAAGTATCCTTAGAAAGCCACTGAAAAAAGGAGTTTGTAATGAGTCTGTTAGAGTCTATATCAAGTCGATATTGAGTCTGTAACAAGCATGTATGGGATTTGTATTGATTCTGTTAGGATTCTATAAAATAAGGAACCCAATATGTAGTTGGGTTAGACATTATGTGCTAGACAATTAGAAAGTTAGAGAAACTTTGTATTGCTGAGTGCATCAGAGTAGAGAGTCTGTAGTTGAGTGCGTAGATAAGTAGAGGAGGTTGAGTTGATATTGGCTGTGTATGGATCACTAGTAGGAGTAGAATAGGAAGAGAAGATCAAAGAGCATGAGAGGGAGGAAAATTCTACAAAGAGATAAGAGAAGATATAGAATAGAGTCTGTAGCTTTGTGTGCAGAAAAAAGGTGCATCTATTTCCTCATGCCAGATGAAGAGCACCTTCTGGATTTTTCCCGGATGGGTTTCCAAGTTACATGCTGTGTATATGTGTGAATGATTAAAGTATCCTAGATATATGTGTGAATGTTGTGTTAAATGAATAATTTATTATTGTGTTGCAAATGGATAATTGTATGACTGTCGCATTATAGTAATGAATATGCTTATGTTGTTTGTTAACTATTTGTTTACAAGAATCGTATAAATAAGGGTTGGATCATAACTTGGCATTGAAGTACTGTGTAAACTAGTAACCCACCTTCCCGGTATTTGTTGGAAGCCTTGGCATAGAGAAAAGGTACTAAAACACCCTCCCACACAAATTGCAAAAATGTGGTTCTGGTAGTTACCCATAGAACTGCGATGTCTTAGGTGAGATGACATTTGTGTTGCAGCTGTTGTTGGTTGAGCTCTTCTCTGTTGGGCCGATATATGGGATTTTTTGTGATGAAAAATAAAGGCACTGAACCTGGGTCCAGCATGAGAGAGGGACATAGAGTCAACAAATGCATAAAATTTGGTATATCTCTAAAACCCAAGAAGTCTAATTTTGGCATAGATGAAGGAAAGTTGTTGGGGAACATAGTATCTAAAGAGGGTATTAGGATTGATCCTGAAAGGGTACATTCCATAGAATTATTCTAGCTCCTCATGTAATGTCCTGGTTTTGACCCCGTTGCATTAGATGTATATGATGTGCGTATTGTAAATGATCATGGTGTGGAGTTAAAGGCCAAGGCCCCACCATTGATCAGTTATGTTATGTTTCAGATTCGAATTTGTCACCGATGGTATATCGGGGCATGCGGCATATGTTTTGAGTTTATCACCATGTAAATATGCATCTATAATTAAAATGAACCCAACCAGCTAAGATCGCGGCAACTAAATCGAATGGGGCATGATTTTCCCAAGGATAAGGATGTGGGCGGGGGATTTGTCTAGTTTTGGCCAATGGGGTGAAAATACCCATGTGTCTTCTTTCCTTGCTTATTCCAACCACTTTCATTTAAGAATCTCTGCTGGCAGTCGAGGTAGTTATTGTCTAGGAATGGGTGTGGCAGGACAGTCAGTCCTTTCCCCCATGCACACTCCACCCCTGTTGACTTCACTCACGCAGGCAATTCCACTCTCACCACGATTTTGCTATTCTTTTCCCTCACGCAGACATTCTCCTTCCTCTCGATGAGTTACTGAGCACCCACGCACTGCAAATTCGCATCCTCTCCATTGCTGTGCATTCTCATGCAGAGGGATTCCTTCCTGTTTTTGTCTTCATGCACAGGATTTCGCTGGATTTACCCACGTAGCAATTTTCCTCTGCGAATTGGTGAATAGTGTGGCTGTATCCTGTACTCACGGGACGTTTGTGGCTTCCGCATTGTTGCTCACATTCACCTACAAGCTGGGAGACTGTAATTTCTTCCCCAGCTCGGTCTGTATATGTTTCTTAGTGATTTCGTTGCCCAGGATGGGCTATGTTTTTTCCACGTTGTTGGTTGTGGTTGTTGGGGTCTTCCTTACATGCTGGGGGCTGTTGTAAATTCGCCTGAGAGTCATTTTGGCCATGATAGGGCCAATAACGACTCAGAAATCATTTTCCTATTTAGTCTGTGACTGACTTAGTTGCTTATGTGCAATGGTTGGTCTTCGGACTGTGTTGGGAGCAAGGATGTGGGCTTAGTTTTGCTTGATAAACCTAGTGGCTGGAACCACATAGACAGAGCTAGAGGGCTGGCCTTCTTCTCCATCACCCCTGAATAGCACTGGAAGGGATGCAGGGCCTGAGGGACTGTGTATCAGAGAAGGGACTGATTCCTTGTGTTGGGTGCGGATGGGTGTCTTAGAGGTCAAGCTAGTTCTGGTGTAGGTGTCCTTGGCTCTGTAATGAGCTCACCAGCTTAGCAATCTGCCTTATCCAACTCCTTAATGGCCTGATAAACCCAAATTTTTTGGATTGACTGTGTTTTGTATATCCCTGGCTATGTGTAAGCCTGCTAGTTCCCTTATTCCTTGGAGAATCATTCCCAACTCGGGGGTGGCAGCGCTGCTGAGAGATTAAGGAGCACGCTGGCCTATGGTTGGGTGGAATGTTGCAGCGACGTAGCTGGTTGCGGAGCAAATCTTTCATAAGATAAGTGATCTTGTGTATTTTACCTCTGCAATTCTATATTTACTGTTAATTAAAATTAAATGAACATGTTGAATGAATGCATGTATGAATGTTGTTGGTTTCCACTGTGTATGAGGATTAAATTGCATTTCTGCATGAATGATAATCCTGTGTGCATACTTTAGTTCAAATTTGTTTAAGCATTCTGTTTATGAAATTTTTAAGCCTGTACATGTTCATGGGGCGATTAGCCTGGTCTGATAAAGCTTGTAGTCGCGTCCTCTTTGTCGGTCGGAGGCATGGGGATGTGACACCTCACAATGTTAGTACTTCAAGATCTTTATTTGGAAAAATTAACTTTGTGAGACAATTTTTTCATAATCTAGCCGAGCTTGCTAAACCTTTGAATGCACTTATAAATAAGGAAGCTAAATTTGTCTAGTATAAGGAGTGTGCTTCTTCCATTTTCCAAGTTAAATAAATTTATCTCCACATCTCCTGTCCTAGTAATCCCAAACTACAATAAAGGTTTCTTAATCTACTCATATGCCTTTGAAGATACAATTGTAGTAGTGCTATTATAGAAAAGTAGTGAAAGCTATGAACAACCAATTACTTTTATGAGTAAGAATCTGAGAGATGCTGAAATGAATTACACCTCAACCAAAAAACAATCCTATGACTTGGTAAAATCCTTGAATCATTTCAGAACATACATCGAATACTCAAAGGTTTTAGCGTATGTACCGTATGAGGAAGTTAAGGATGTTCTATACCAACATGACAGTATTGGAATAAGGGGTAATTGGATATCAAGGATTCAAGAGTGTGATTTAGAAATAAAACCCATCAATATTGTTAAGGGACAAGGCCTTTCCCAGCTCATTTCAGAAGGAAAACCACCGACTGAAGCAAATACTGAGGGAATAATGGTGTTGTATATAGACGAAGAATATGAATGGTATAAGGACATTATCTTCTACTTGAAAATTTTGAAATGTCAAATACCTAGTTGACCACTAGATAAGAGCCCTGAGGTTAAAGGCATCTAAGTATGTAATAACGCAAGATGGATTGGGAATGAAAAACTGTAATGGGAAAATATTGAAATGTGTAAATCCTCAAGAAGCCCAAGAAACTATGAAAAATTTGCATGCATGTGTGTGTGGCAGTCACTATGCTCCTAGAGATATTGTATCCAAAATTATGAGAGCATGATATTACTAGCCCACATTGTTTAAATATGTGCGCTCTTTTGTAATAATTTGTCAAGAATGTCAATTTTTTTGGGGAAACCTAGATTACACACCTTGCCTTTGTCATCCATTGTAATAGAATCTCCTTTACAACAATAGGGAATGGATTTTGTAGGATCATTTGACCAAAGTTTGAGTAATGGGTATAAGTACAATCTAACATGCACATATTATTTTACTTGATGGGTTGAATCTATCCCCACTAAGAAGGTCGTGAAAGATTAAAGTATCCTAGATATATGTGTGAATGATTAAAGTATCCTAGATATATGTGTGAATGTTGTGTTAAATGACTAATTTATTATTGTGTTGCAAATGGATAATTGTATGACTGTCGCATTATAGTAATGAATATGCTTATGTTGTTTGTTAACTATTTGTTTACAAGAATCGTATAAATAAGGGTTGGATCATAACTTGGCATTGAAGTACTGTGTAAACTAGTAACCCACCTTCCCGGTATTTGTTGGAAGCCTTGGCATAGAGAAAAGGTACTAAAACACCCTCCCACACAAATTGCAAAAATGTGGTTCTGGTAGTTACCCATAGAACTGCGATGTCTCAGGTGAGATGACATTTGTGTTGCAGCTGTTGTTGGTTGAGCTCTTCTCTGTTGGGCCGATATATGGGATTTTTTGTGATGACAAATAAAGGCACTGAACCTGGGTCCAGCATGAGAGAGGGACATAGAGCCAACAAATGCATAAAATTTGGTATATCTCTAAAACGCAAGAAGTCTAATTTTGGCATAGATGAAGGAAAGCTGTTGGGGAACATAGTATCTAAAGAGGGTATTAGGATTGATCCTGAAAGGGTACATTCCATAGAATTATTCTAGTTCCTCATGTAATGTCCTGGTTTTGACCCCGCTGCATTAGATGTATATGATGTGTGTATTGTAAATGATCATGGTGTGGAGTTAAAGGCCAAGGCCCCACCATTGATCAGTTATGTTATGTTTCAGATTCGAATTTGTCACCGATGGTATATCGGGGCATGCGGCATATGTTTTGAGTTTATCACCATGTAAATATGCATCTATAATTAAATTGAACCCAACCAGCTACGATCACGGAAACTAAATCGAATGGGGCATGATTTTCCCAAGGATAAGGATGTGGGCGGGGGATTTGTCTAGTTTTGGCCAATGGGGTGAAAATACCCATGTGTCTTCTTTCCTTGCTTATTCCAACCACTTTCATTTAAGAATATCTGCTGGCAGTCGAGGCAGTTATTGTCTAGGAATGGGTGTGGCAGGACTGTCAGTCCTTGCCCCCATGCACACTCCACCCCTGTTGACTTCACTCACGCAGGCAATTCCACTTTCACCACGATTTTGCTATTCTTTTCCCTCACGCAGACATTCTCCTTCCTCTCGATGAGTTGCTAAGCACCCACGCACTGCAAATTCGCATCCTCTCCATTGCTGTGCATTCTCACGCAGAGGGATTCCTTCCCGTTTTTGTCTTCATGCACAGGATTTCGCTGGATTTACCCATGCAGCAGTTTTCCTCTGCGAATTGGTGAATAGTGTGGCTGTATCCTGTACTCACGGGATGTTTGTGGGTTCCACATTGTTTCTCACGTTCACCTACAAGCTGGGAGACTGTAATTTCTTCCCCAGCTCGGTCTGTATATGTTTCTTAGTGATTTTGTTGCCCAGGACAGGTTGTGTTTTTTCCACGTTGTTGGTTGTGGTTGTTGGGGTCTTCCTTACATGCTGGGGGCTGTTGTAAATTCACCTGAGAGTCATTTTGGCCACGATAGGGCCAATAACGATTCAGAAGTCATTTTCCTATTTAGTCTGTGACAACTGACTTAGTTGCTTATGTGCAATGGTTGGTCTTCGGACTGTGTTGGGAGCAAGGATGTGGGCTTAGTTTTGCTTGATAAACCTGGTGTCTGGAACCACATAGACAGAGCTAGAGGGCTGGCCTTCTTCTCCATCACCCCTGAATAGCACTGGAAGGGATGCAGGGCCTGAGGGACTGCGTAGCAGAGAAGGGACTGATTCCTTGTGTTGGGTGTGCATGGGTGTCTTAGAGGTCAGGCTAGTTCTGGTGTAGGTTTCCTTGGCTCTATAATGAGCTCACCAGCTTAGCAATCTGCCTTCTCCAACTCCTTAATGGCCTGATAAACCCAACTGTGTTGGATTGACTGTGTTTTGTATATCCTTGGCTATGTATAAGCCTGCTAGTTCCCTTATTCCTTGGAGAATCATGCCCAGCTCGGGGGTGGCAGCGCTGCTGAGAGATTAAGGAGCACGTTGGCCTATGGTTGGGTGGAACGTTGCAGCGACGTAGCTGGTTGCGGAGCAAAGCTTTCATAAGATAAGTGATCTTGTGTATTTTACCTCTGCAATTCTATATTTACTGTTAATTAAAATTAAATGAACATGTTGAATGAATGCATGTATGAATGTTGTTGGTTTCCACTGTGTATGAGGATTAAATTGCATCTGTGCATGATGAATAATCCTGTGTGCATACTTTAGTTCAAATTTGTTTAAGCATTCTGTTTATGAAATTTTTAAGCCTGTACATGTTCATGGGGTGATTAGCCTGGTCTGATAAAGCTTGTAGTCGCGTCCTCTTCGTCAGTCGGAGGCATGGGGACATGACACCTCACAATGTTAGTACTTCAAGATCTTTATTTGGAAAAATTAACTTTGTGAGACAATTTTTTCATAATCTAGCCGAGCTTGCTAAACCTTTGAATGCACTTATAAATAAGGAATCTAAATTTGTCTAGTATAAGGAGTGTGCTTCTTCCATTTTCCAAGTTAAATAAATTTATCTCCACATCTCCTGTCCTAGTAATCCCAAACTACAATAAAGGTTTCTTAATCTACTCATATGCCTTTGAAGATACAATTGTAGTAGTGCTATTATAGAAAAGTCGTGAAAGCTATGAACAACCAATTACTTTTATGAGTAAGAATCTGAGAGATGCTGAAATGAATTACACCTCAACCAAAAAACAATCCTATTACTTGGTAAAATCCTTGAATCATTTCAGAACATACATCGAATACTCAAAGGTTTTAGCGTATGTACCGTATGAGGAAGTTAAGGATGTTCTATACCAACATGACAGTATTGGAATAAGGGGTAATTGGATATCAAGGATTCAAGAGTGTGATTTAGAAATAAAACCCATCAATATTGTTAAGGGACAAGGCCTTTCCCAGCTCATTTCAGAAGGAAAACCACCGACTGAAGCAAATACTGAGGGAATAATGGTGTTGTATATAGACGAAGAATATGAATGGTATAAGGACATTATCTTCTACTTGAAAATTTTGAAATGTCAAATACCTAGTTGACCACTAGATAAGAGCCCTGAGGTTAAAGGCATCTAAGTATGTAATAACGCAAGATGGATTGGGAATGAAAAACTGTAATGGGAAAATATTGAAATGTGTAAATCCTCAAGAAGCCCAAGAAACTATGAAAAATTTGCATGCATGTGTGTGTGGCAGTCACTATGCTCCTAGAGATATTGTATCCAAAATTATGAGAGCATGATATTACTAGCCCACATTGTTTAAATATGTGCGCTCTTTTGTAATAATTTGTCAAGAATGTCAATTTTTTTGGGGAAACCTAGATTACACACCTTGCCTTTGTCATCCATTGTAATAGAATCTCCTTTACAACAATAGGGAATGGATTTTGTAGGATCATTTGACCAAAGTTTGAGTAATGGGTATAAGTACAATCTAACATGCACATATTATTTTACTTGATGGGTTGAATCTATCCCCACTAAGAAGGTCGTGAAAGAAGTAATACTGAAGGTCTTGGAAGAATGCATTATGTCTAGATATGGCTGTCCTATGATGCTTACTACAGATATTTCCAAGGATTTATGCAAAAGTTAAATAAAAAAAATTGTCCATATCATGGTATTATGCTATTCCATTCCTCAAATTACTATCCCCGAGGAAATAGATTGGTTGAATGTAGCGAAAAAAACTTGATAAAATTATTAAAGAGGATGGTTGGAGAAAATAAAAGAAGTTGGGATACCAAGTTGAAGTATGATTTATCAAATTATAGAACAAAGGTTAAAAGGATAACAATGAATTCTCCATTTGAATTAGTATATAGGAAACATTTTGGATTACCAATCAACCTCAAGATACCAATTTATGAATTGTTACACCAATGGTCATTCAATCAAGAAGCAATGCAGTTAAGAAGGGATAAACTAGTTGAAATTGATGAAACCGGGAGATAAGATTTTAATAGGATGGTTTTACATAAAGAATGAATAAAGGGTACTTTTGATCAGAAAAGTAGAAGTGTGATTTTTGGAGTTGGAGATGTATTCCTTTGGTGGGATAAAACAAGGAGAAACCTGGCAACTATGGAAAACTAGATAAATTTTGGATGGGTCCCTATCGAATAGGAAGGATCACTAGAAAGGGGTATTTTTGGTTAGAAACTTTCGATGGGGGTGAATTGGAATTTACCATGAATGGGATACTCCTCAAACACTATTTCCCTCCATACAAGGATATGACTTAGCAAGAACTTCCTCTCCTATTTAGTTTAGAGTAGGAACATGAATAAGCTCTTTCGAGAAAGTAGGATTGAGTCTTTAGTGTTGCATGGTCCTCAATATTTGATTCTTTTGTTTTCTGTTTGAGTCTACTAGGCCATTAAGTCTGGCCCTTTGTTACTTTCTATTTGAGTCTTCCTTAATAAAATCCGCAACTGCTCAATAGTTCTTAGATCGGATGTTTTATTTCAGCACTTTACTATCCGCATTTATATTTCGGCATTTCCTTTTTAGTATTTTATTTCCAGCATTTATTTTATTTATGCCACATGTACTGCTTGGTAGTGTTGTTTCCATCATGCATAGAAATAGGTTTTACTAAATACAGAGAAATAGGTCGGGTGCATATTCGATGATTGGATGAGTGTTGTTGCATACCAGAGATATTTGAGGTTCTCATGTGTTCTCTCCCTTAGAGCGCCTATCCCAGTTGGAGCTAGATGTTGCCACATATATGGTACATGGGATACTATTTTTCGGTAGCAGTATTGATCAGTTCTTTGAGCTAGTCCTTTACTACGAGATCAAAAGATGATGAGCCACCAATTGATGATATCTTCTTTTCAGTAGATCCAGAGTATCAATGTTGATCCATTCTATGTTGTGACTAAGACTCGTGACCCCATATTTGGTTACTGAGTTAGCCATTCTTTCATGACCTAGAGCATAGATTATTACATTGCCCATGATATGTAGTAGTAGCAGTTGTTTCAGTGATCTTGTTGATCCTAGATTTGTTATCAATTTTGGCAGTTAAATTACTCATTTAAACATATGTTTTGTTATCTTTTTACATATTTTATGTCACGTAAATCACTATTCATCCCAGGTATGTATGAATTTAAGGTTTATATAAAATCCATTTATTATTATCATTTTATGATTTTATTGATTAAAATTGACATTATTGAAGTGCATTTGATATATTAATTGATTCGTATATTTGTTTGTAGGTTATATAATCTTTTTGGATGAATTAAGAACAAGAATGCATTCATATTTCCATGCGCACAACATGTACAGCTTGTCATCCAGCTTGCTACACGAAACTTGTTGGCAGGTTTCCAAGCATTTAAATATTGTTACTGAAGACAATAGTCCTTAAGCGCACCAGAAAATAGACATCGTATTCATCCTAGATTTGCTCCCAGCATATCCAACTCACGATCCAGCTCACTGTTCATATTTCCATCCAGATCGCTAACCAAACTGCGTGCTATTGATAACCGATTCCAGGCATTAAAATGTGAAACAATTATGCAAATGACTTGATGTCCACATGTTCAGATGATGGAGAATCCCACTTCTAGATGATCCACCATCACGCTGCCCCTGTTCAACACCGCACCAACAGTCCATGCATTCGGTTGATGTATTGGTTCATGTTATAGAAGACTCACCCGTGTGCTCTCCTCTGTCCAACAGCAGTCCACCTGCTGCTCTAAAGAAGCAGCTGTGCACCATATCTGAGAACCATTTGCAATGGAGAGGGAGCATGTGTGTTACACTGTTCAATGAAGAGAGATGATGCGCATTAAAGGAGGAAGGTATTGTGCATTGGATTTTTATTAGTTAGACTCCTTTATGGATTGACTAAATTTAGAGATAAATCAACCACTAAAGGGTTGAATTGCTCATATCTATAAACATTGTATATAAGCACCTCCATGTGCAGAGTTAGAGAGTTGATAATTTCATTTGTTAGACATTTGTTTGAAGAGAAGAATCATGTAACTCTGTTCCATCATTTTAATAAAGAACCATAAGCTTTGTTTTTCATGATTGCGTTTGATTAAGCATTAGTCAGGCATCACCCCTGATTGCTGAGAGGGCCCCTCATCAACCAGAGTTTTATTTTCTTATTTATTTCTTTCATCTTTTCTGTTGAAGTTAGTTTAATTTCCAATTTGTTTTATTATTTCATTTTTTTACTGTAATGCAATTTTATTTCTGAAATTAGATAGTTAGTTGCATGCATAGTTTGCTTTAAAATTTACTTTAAGTCCTTTCATTTCCAGTTTACTGTTCAGTATTTGCAATTAGATAAAATAGATTCAGTTCTATTTACTTTTCTTTTGTTATGAGTTATGCAATTTAAAATTCTAGTTTATTTCTTAATGATTTCCTTATGTTCATGAATTTGTTTAAGTTCATTTTATTGTTACATTCGATTAATAAATAGGTTTTCTTACTGTCTATTTGCACTAGAATTCACATGTTCATGAATTCATCTAAAGATTAGATCATTTAGGTTAATTTATGTTATTTTAATGGTACAAACTGTCATTCAGATAGCCTGTTTAAACTGTCATTCAGTCACCCCTTTCAGACCCACAGTTTAGTCTGTCATTCAACCCACTGTTTCATTTTTAGTGTTTTTAATGTGTTTTGAAATTGTTTTAAGCTCTATTTCTTTGATGTTTGAAGTATGCTTTGACTTTAATAGTTAGATGATTGTTCTATTTTACATTAAAGTTAAATTGGATTGTTTTAGGTTATTTATTAAAAGTTACCTTACTTCTTTTCACCTTAAATGTGTTTTGAGTTATTTTATGTTTTGTTTCTTGAGTTTGTTTCTGATTTCTTTTACTGATGTATTGTTTTGTGTTCATGCCTTTGGATTGATTTATCCATTTGCATGTAAAATTCAGCATTATATGTGTTATCCTTAGTATGTTTTCAAGTTATTCCTTTTTCATTGTGTGATTACTAAAAGAGACTTGTAGGATAGGATTCAAAGATATTCCTATTAAGTTTTCTACTTGCTTATTTTATTAAGTTTTCTACTTGCTTATTAAATAGGTCTCTCTTGCATATTACTTTCCTATTTGAAAAGTTAGTTGTTGCTAGTATCATTTTCAGTCTAAATTTATTCGATTTTGAAATAAATTATTGATTATCTAGTTTAGTATTATGTTCCGGTTTAATTACTTTAATAATTGAATTCTTAAGAGTTTGACTCGGTTTTTCATTTTGAAATATCTTTCGATATTTTGTTTGTTAAAATATTTACATGACACCCTCTACCTTCACATATATTTTGTATCAAATCTAAGCCTACCAACCCCGATCGATAATTCAATATTAGGTGAATTAATCTAGACATTATAACACCCAACATGTTTGGGGTCGTTGTCGAGGAGTTGTTCTGTAAGGTAGAATATAAATCTTTATGAAGTTTAGTAATAGGTTGGTGGCGGGGGAGTGGTAAGACAAGAGGTAAGAACGTGCACATATGTTATAACAAGCGCCCCCAAATCTAGCAACAGTAGTAGGGTAGGTTTCCTTTTGTTTAAAGTTTTTCATGAGCAAACTTAGAGACCCTCAGGGGAGATTTGTTAAAACAGGAAAAATTATTGAAATTCCTACTAACTTTCATAGGGAACATAATACCCCAACCACTAACTCAGCAGAAAGGTATTGAAAAATGCCTATAGGAAGTAGTTCTACCCAAAAACCTAAGGAGACTCTCTCAAGGGATCTTACTAGGGAAGCCATAGAAGGAGGAGGAATCTTGGCAGGCGGTCCTAAGGACCTCATTTCTAAGGAAGTTCAAGAGGATCAGCCACTAGAAATATCTAACCCTCCACTAGTCTTGAATCAAAATAATACAACCTTTTCACTAGTAGGAGATCTGAATTTAGTTGACTTTGTTGATCTTTCCCAAGTAAAATCTCTCTTTCAAAGCTCCGTAGATCCAATTATATCACAAATTGAAACATCCACAGTAGAACCTACTATCCATCTAGGATTGAATAAACACACGGTTGATAAGAGGAAGATCTCTCCCAAAAAAGAACGTTGGGATGCCCCATTATCACCTCGAAAGGAGCCTCCTAGGTATATTTACGTTAAGAATCCAGATTATATGGAGAGACAGGGAGAAAATGAAGATCATGATGAAGTTAGAAATGATGAAGGAGAAGGAGAAAATAAAACTATGGCTACCTTCAGGTTCCTTATTTTAGACACGATGTAGGATGTAAATATGAAAAACATTCGTCCTTCCTCCTTACCTACTTTCTATGGAAAAAGTAATGAGGACATGGACACATTCCTATTTGAGTTTGATATCCTTTGAAGGATCTATAATTATCTACAAGATGCTCATAAACTAAAATTATTTCTCGCTACACTAGAATATCTTGCTTTGAGATGGTTCATGGGATTAGGTGAATTCACTATCAGGACTTGGGATGATATGTAAACTTCATTCTTATGAAAATATCAAGAATACTGCAAACCTAAGGAATCTCGACATGATATATTCAAGATACAATAACTTGAATATGAGAGCCTGAAGGATTATCTCGAAAGGTTTGTTTATACATTACATAAATAAAAATATAGTGACCTCTGAGAAGATGCATTACGTACACTTTTTTGTAAAGGGATCTTTGAGGACTTGTTAGAAAGTCTTAATCTCATGGAAGTTGGCAATATTTCTCACAAAACATTTGCACAAATCGGTGAGATGTGTAAAATTTATTCTAGAATTAGGGGGGAATTTGGGAAAAACTTTCGAGAACCTTATAGTAGAAATTTAAAAGGAAACATTCCTAGTTCAGGTGGAGTTACAAGTGTAGAGATAGGAAACCTATTAGAGAATTTCAAAACTAATATCTTAGGATCAATGGGTTCTCAAATAGATGCTTTATAAGCCAAGAAAAGGCAAGATGAAGAACAATTAGCAATGACTATTTTTTATCCAAGATGTACAACCAAACATACCTAAAGGGAATGTCCATTAAACAACATCTCCATATGTCACATCTATACAGAAGAACATCCAACAAATAAATTCCCATCCTTTCCTGGGTTGCAAGCCATCTATAAGAGTGGGGATGTAGTTGAAGCATCTAGGAGGCCTCCCTGGAAACCTAGAGACCAACCAACATATCATAACTTTCCACCACAACCCCCACTTTATTATCCTCCATATGGGCCACCTCAACAATGGAACAATTCAAGTTGGAAGAATTTTCCACCCCAGTACCCTCCTCCTCAATTTTTGCAACAACAATATTGGTCACAAGCGTGGAGAGGAAAACCATATCCTTGATCAAAACCTGTTCCTACATCTAATCATCCTTATAATCTACATCAGACAAATTTCCAACAAATTTCTCCTGGATTTGTACCTCCAGTTCCTTTCATTACACAACAATCTCATCACTTTCAGAACATAAATCCTCCTCGAACGACATTATTACCTGCACAACTGATACCTAACCCAAACAATAAACCAACTCAAGATCTTAACAACATTGAGTTGGAAACTCTTCCATCATATATTATTTCAACTATACCTGTACATGAGATTAAATTACGATCTGGAAGAGTTGTGAATGATAAACCCAAGTCATCAGTCATCATTCATGAAGCAAGTGAAGAAGAAGAGGATTCGAATGAACCCATGAATGGTTCCATTTTATAGGATGTAAAAATTTCAAAATTTCCAGGTACACACCCATCCTCCGCAAGAAACTATTTAGGAGCAAAGAGTTCCTCCATTTTTGGAAACACTAGTGATAGAAAAACATGTAGTTCATCCAGAGTATAACATTTTTAATGAATTAAAGAATATCTATATCAAAATCCCTCTATTACAAGATATCAAGGACATACCAATATACAGTAAGGTAATAGAGGATCTATGTATTAAACGCTCAAGGAAGAAGCAAAAGGACCCTCTCACAATTCATGTTATAGGAGAGATGTCTGAATCTATGACAGATCAGTCCCGAATTGCAAACTATACAAATCCAGGAGCCCCAGTAGTGACTATAATTATAAACAACACCGACATAGAAAATACATTAATTGATTTAGGATCCACCATCAACATGATGACCACCACATTCTTAGAATTTTTACAGTTAGGACAATTTCTCCGACCTACCCCTTCCATCCTAGAACTAGCAGACCATACTACAATAAAACCTGTTGGAGTCCTAGATGAAATTGTCATATTAGTAGCCTCATGGGAATACCATGTCGACTTTATGGTCATAGAATCAAAGGATCCTTAAAAAGGGCATCATATTATCTTGGGAATACCATGGTTAGCTACTGCCAATGCTTTTATAGGATGTAGGGATGGAGAGACGACTATTTCCAATGGGTTGTCTACACAGAGACTTATTTTATACCCCCTAGCACAACTAATAACTGAAAATTCATGGTGGTTAAATTTTTATTTTGGGGACAAGGACTTTGATGACCTCTCCATTCCTAGTGATTTCTCGTGGGAACTTCAGGAGTATACCACTGAGAATGTATTAAATTAGTTTGTTTCTTCAATAACATGTACAGATTTATCTCGGTCTTTTGCTCAATTCGATCAGATTTTTGGAAACGAATTTCAAGAGAATATGTCTCTCTCAATTTTTATGGAGACACCTTGTTTATTCATGATTGAAGAGCATACAAGACCCTATACCATACCTTGTGAGGGTTTCCCCAAAACATTTCTGCATATAAACGCAGGGTTAAGTGAAAAACAACAAGCACAGTTGCTTAAAGTCCTTAAAAAGAAAGCTAGAGCATTTACATGGGAATACACCGATATGAAGGGTATACACCCTAACACCTGTAAACACCATATTTATATGGATCCAAACATGTCACCTGTAAGGCAGCCACAGAGGAGGATGAATCCTTCTCTAAAGGATATAGTAAAAGAAGAATTACAAAAAGTCCTCATTGTTGGTTTCATCTATCCTATCTCTAATAGTAAATGGGTGTCTCCTTTAGTGGTAGTTCCAAAGAAATTCATAGGGAAATGGCACATTTGTGTTGATTTTAGGGAGATAAACAAAGCCACACTCTAAGACTACTTTCCTTTATCTTTTATTGATCAATTGTTAGATACCCTGTCAGGTAAACAATATTTTTCCTTTCTTGATAGATATAGTGGTTACAACCAGATTTTAATAGCATATGAAGATCAAGACAAGAACACTTTTACATGCCCTTGGTGAACATACGCATATAGATTTTTTCCATTTGTCCTATGTAATGCACCTGCCACTTTTTAGTGAGCAGTCTTAGGAATATTTGTTGATATTATACATGACTGTGTGGAGGTATACATGGATGATTTTATGGCCTATGGTAATACCTTTCAAGAATCTCTTCAAAACCTCGAAATGGTCTTGATCCAGTGTTAAGAAACGAATTTATCTCTTAGTCATGAAAAATGTAAAATGTAAAATGTTACTAACAGAAGGTATAGTTTTAGGACACCATGTTTCATCCCAAGGAATTAAGGTAGATCCTACAAAGATCGAAGTAATTGTTGGCCTTCCCTCTCCCAAAACTCAGAAAGAGGTAAGAAGCTTTCTTGGTCATGCAGGCTATTACCGCCGCTTTATTGAAATTTTCACTAAAATAGTTGCACCAATGTTTAAATTACTTACAAAGGATGTAGAATTTCAGTGGACAAAATCTTGTCAAAATGCTTTTGAAATTTTGAAAGCTAAGCTATCGGTGGCACCAATACTTAGGGGTCCCAATTGGTCCCTTTTTTTTCATATATCCACCGATGCCTCTGATACGGCCATAGGAGGAGTCCTTGGCCAAAAAGAGGGACAAGCACCTTATGCCATTTATTTTATTAGAAAAAATTTGACTCCTGTCGAACTTAATTACACTGTTACTGATAAATAATTTTTGGCAGTAGTTTATTCTATTAATAAATTTATCCATTACATTACGGGTTATGAATTTTTTGTGCATACCGATCACTCTGCCATTGTATTTTTAATTAATAAACCAATTACCAATGGTAGAGTTACCTAGTGGCTTCTCTTATTGCGATAATTTAACATTATCGTCATTGACCGACCTCATAAAGAAAATCTAGTAGCAGATTTCCTTTCCCATATTCAACATGAAGATGGTACTAAACCGGTTGATGATACTTTTCCTGATGAACATCTATTTGTTGTATCTGTTCATACCCTTTGGTTTGCAGATATTGCTAATTATTTATCAACTGGGAAATTACCAAACCATTTGTCCCCTCATGAGAAGAGTTGTATTATAGTCCATAGTTCCAATTATTCTTGGGTGGATAATGATCTATTCCACACTGGTCTAGATCTTATTATTCGACGATGTGTGTCGGAGGATGAAATGACAAACATCCTCCATGCATGCCATGATGGACCATGTGGAGGAAAATTTTCGGATAAGAGGACGACATACAAAGTCTTGCATTCTGGTTATTATTGGACAAGCATTTTTAAGGATGCTACCAAATATGTTAAAGGATGTGATAGTCGCCAAAGAATGGGTAGACCTACGTCATCTAATGAGATTCCCCTACAACCCCAAGTTATGATTGAACCCTTTGAGAAATGGGCTCTTGATTTTGTAGGACCGATTTCTCCCATGTCTCGTAAAAAGAAGTATATCCTAGTTTGCATGGACTATGTCACCAAATGGGTAGAAGCTAAAGCTTTGTTTAGGGCCACAGAGAAATCAATGGTAGAATTTATATATGGAGAAATATTTGCCCAGTTTGGTGTGCCCAGAGAAATTGTCACAGATCAAGGTACTCACTTTACTTCTAAATTAATGAAAGAACTTACTACAAAATATGGCATTGGACACTGAATGTCTTCACCTTATCATCCTCGGGCTAATGGTCAAGTAGAATCAACTAATAAAGTATTAGAAGCCATTTTAACTAAAACCATTCACTTGCATCATAAGGATTGGGAAGATAGACTTCTAGAGGCTTTATGGGCCTATAGGATAACATGGAGAAACACTAATGGACATACCCCCTACGAGTTAGTGTATGGAAAACAAGTCCTTTTACCTAGTATTGAATTTCAAGTAAAAACCTTTCATATGGCAACACAATTAGGCATGAATTTGGATGAAGCACAGAAACAACAAATATTGCATATCAATGAGCTAGATGAGATTAGACAAGATGCACTCCAAAGAACCATGCTAATATAGAATCAACGAAAGACATGGCATGATAAATTTATTAAGCAAAAGAAATTTAATACTAGAGATTGGGCACTACAATTTGACTCATAGTTTAAAATTTTCAAAGGAAAGTTAACTACCCGTTGGATGGGCCCATATGAAGTAGTTACATCTTTTGACAATGGGTCGGTAAAAAATAAGATAATTGATGGCTCACAAATTTCCTTCGTAGTAAATGGACACATATTTAGAATTTATCACCAACCAACATCTAAACAGGATTTCATAGAGGATGTTTTGGAGCATAATGAAATGGAATTAATCGAAGGGGAAGTTATTCCTCCTCCTCCTGATCCTTAAAAATTATTTTGGGTTATTATCACTTGTATATATGTAAATATGTGTTTTCTTTTCTAAATAAATAAGGGTAATTTCTAATAGATTGTTTACAAGGGACTCTTTTTCTTTTTATTATATATGTCTTTATGAATAAATTGAATAATCTAACAAGTGGTTTTGCAATTTGATTACAATTATTCTATCTCTATAAGCAGCTCATGGAGTATTACTTGGAAAAAGGAAGTATGTTAAAACACTCATCAGGTATCTTAACCTTTCTTGGGGTACTTTTGAAATTTGCAACTTACAGTGAAAATTTTAAAAATTACAATTCTTTGTATATCATTCTTAACCAGCTCTTCTATGATTCATATGGTTTTTGGTAATTTGATTCAGACATGTATATTTCTGATTTGTCTTTTGAACAGTTGCTTGACATACCTACTTTCATTATCATATTTTTCACATTCTCATTTTACACCTATGGATTACTAGTTCATCCTATGCTTGTTATCAAAACTTGTCTCTCATGTATTTTGGTGATAACTTGAGAGTAAGTGGAATTTTTTCCTGTGGGGAACATTCATTTTCTTTTATGAAGAAGAAGGACTGTAAGGTTAAATAACAGCTCTAAGTTATTCTCTTTTGACATGGTCTATGGTTAAGGCCATTATGAAATTACTTATAAGTTTATTCTACAAAAAATTAATTATGTGTTTAGCAAGACTTAACATGCTCTAGTACCAATCGGCTTCCATATATTTAATATCATTATACAAGGAAAACCCATCGAGGTACTGAACAGGCATGTTGGTAATGGGTCAATGCTAAGTAAAAACTTAAAACACGGAAGTTCGATAAATGCAAGTAAACCCATTGGGGTACTGAAAAGGCTCACTGGCAGCGGGACTATGCTTGCATGGTACCAAGGTAAGCCCGTTGGGGTACTGAACAGGCCTGCTGGAAGTGGGGCAATACTAGGTAAAAGAGATCTGGTTAATGCACTACTATGCACATAGTTCATAAAACAATGATAACATAAAGAATTTTTTTAGAATTTATGAATAAAGATGTCTTAGCCAATTGCTTAACATGTCGTTTGAGAATGTTTGTAAGTTGGGCTTTTCCCTGGCCATCTAAGTCAACAATTACCTAGGATATCATTATCTTAGAAATGGGACCCATAGCTATAAATCGCACATACTTTGGGGTAAACTTAAATATTTTATGTTGACAAGATATCTTAAAATAAGGCATAGATGACTAGTTTTCCTATGGCATTCTTTTGGTTATATTATTATCATTCAAGCGGTCTTTCGAAGAACTGTTATATTTTTCATGAATATACATATCTGAATCATTGCTATTTACTAATTAGTTTTTCTTTTTCTTACAAAATAATAAACAACATGATAGAACTCTTTAATTTTTATTTATTGGAACAATCAATTCTTCTCTCTTCTATGGCTTGAGTACACGCCATATGTTTGGTTTGGGGGGAAGGATTAGAAAAATTAGTCTGTTTTTATTTTTCATTATTTCTGAAAGATCTATTTATCTCTGACAAATGATAAGCGTTTTCAGGATAATATAAGCAGTGGAACTTGGTTATAGAATGAAGCATATTTTTACAGCAAAAACAATATGGAGAGTTGTTATCACTCCAGGAAACTCCTCTAGGTTGTAGATCGAGGATGCCTGGTAACTTAAATGTTTTTAATGGTTTTTCTAAATGGATCAAGTCATATGACCTACCAAACCTCACTCTCCCAATACATGCATAAAACTCGATCAAAAGATAAGGCTTGCAACTACCAATGTTCAGAGGGTTGATAATAAGGTGAATAAATGGATAACTTACTATGATGGAAGATTCATACATAAAACAATCACATATGAATGGATAATCATAATAAGGAAGAATACTTGCAATTAAATGCATCAACACATAGATACACTACTACATTTCGACCAAAAATCCAACGGCCGTATTGTCGGATTTTAGACACTTCCCTGTTGCATGTACGACACTATGATTTTTTTTAAGCGCCGGTGGATTTTCGTCGGTTATTCAACATCTTTCCAATCCGTCGATTAAGCGATAGCTCAGTTTACCATCGGTTAAATGTAAATCGTCGGTTAAGCGATGGTGGATAAATTTAAAAAAAAAATACACTTGCGGGCCGTCGCTTCTACAGCATGGCCGTCGGTTCACCAAATAAAACCATCGCTTAACCAAAGAAAAACATCACTTAACCAAAGAAAACCGTTTCTTAACCAAATAAAATCATTGCTTAACCAAAGAAAACTGCCGCTTAACCGTCACTTAACCAAAGAAAACCGTCGCTTAACCATCGGGTAAGCGACGGTATTGAATTTTTTTTTTAAATCACCTACAACCCGTTGCTTAACCGACGGCTATAAGTGTTTTTTTTTAAATCACCTACAGGTCGTCGCTTAACCGACGGCTATAAGTGTTTTAAAAAAAAAAAAATTACCTACAGGCCATTGCTTAACATTCCCTAGTCCCAGTGATTTGGCAGCTTGTATGCCATAACGTGGATGTTTGGTCATGCCATGCTTCTAATAAAAGTATGAAGAAATTTGTTTCGAAATTGCTTGGAAGTTTGTTGTCTCTTTTAAAAGGGAACTGCACTGATTTTAGTTTCCAGTTAGTTGAGAAACAAATGGTAAATGAACACAAGGTAGTCACAATGGAGGAGACATCTTAACAGCTGCTAAGAAATTCAGTTCTTTATGAGAAACAGGCAAGAATTTACATTCATTCACTTTCCCTCCAAATGGTGCTGCAAACTTGTAATGTTTCAATTTGTCTTTATTTAATTCTTAGGTCCATCTATATGTTTATTAATCTCTCATACAGATATCTGACGATACTCTACACTTAGCAGCTTTTACTTATCTGGCTTTCTTTTTCTTTTATCTACTATATGCATTCATTAAAAAAAGGAGAAATGTGCATGCTTGTTCCTATTCACTCTTGTTAATAGTTACTTTCATTCCAGTGCTTTTGTAGGTATTTAGCACAGAAAATTTTTCAGAAGATTAGGAAGTCTTTTCCATCAAGGTTAAATCATTTTTCATTTTTGGGGATTTCCTCTAGTAAAGTCGTTTTTCGCAATCTGCAAGATTGGTCAAGCTTCAAGAATATGCTGGAGGAAATTGTGGCGGCTAGTGAATTAGAGAGTTCTTTGTGTGAAAAATTAAAAAGTGAGGAACATGGATTGACATTGAATACCATGCCAGTGCCCCAAGTTTCCATGGAGGAAAATCAAGCTACAATATATGATAGGAGAACAATTGGAGATTGGATAGACATACTCAACCTACTGCGTTGGCTTCAAAAGGGCTATATTGGTGTCAAAAACTTGTCAATGTATGTATGCCATATTCTCATGATTGAGAGGTCAGTGTTATTCTAACCTCAGTATATTCATTGGTCTTGTTCTCAAAAGTTGCACCTTTTTTTGTGGAAAATGCATCTTATATTATACTACTGCCAACATATCTTCCTTGGCCACAAAATTAAGGGAGTTTTCATTCTCTCGAAACATTATAAGCTTCTAGAAGAATATTTTCTGAAACTTAAACACCGACAGAGGAATCCACATTGAATGTGATTCTGCATCTCCTCTTCCATAAAAAGGAAATCCCTATCAACTGGATGTTATTCAAAATTTTCTGACCTGCCGTTTGATCATCCACATTTCCCAAGATGACATCCACAATCCCGCACAAAACTGGGGGTTTGGTTGGGAGCCCTTTCTTGAACATTTTGAGTATTTCATTAACTCATGCATAAATAAGTTTCTTGTGCATAAAACAGAGGCATTATCGAATAAAAAAAAGGCATTATCGAATGAAAAACAGAAGAGCTCACCTGCACAATTGCAATATGGAAAATGCGGCCTCGAAGACCAACTGCAATTGAAGCAACGTATTTTGGCGCTTAATATAATATTGGAAATGACATATAGAAAAGAAACATATGTATTTTACATCAAAGGTATGATTAGAAGTTGCTTAGAAATTGCTTCTGAAATTCAAAATGGTTGATCGCCAACCTGCCAATTACCTTTTCTTCAGCCAACATTGAATAGCATGCATCTGTGAGTGCATTAGGTGAAGCTCTGGCCTCGGAGGATATTTGGCACCCTTAAAGATTGGAACAAAATAAAACAGAACCCCTATTATGCTACAATCAAGGATATTTGGCACCCTTAAAGATTGGAGCAAAATAAAACAAAACCCCTATTATGCTACAATAAAAGTGTGATAAAGATATATAGAGATTCATCAATACTACATGAGAGACCTGTTACAGAGTAAAGAAATTGAATTGATCTATTATGCCCCCACAAGCCCAAATAATAGATAAAATGCTTCAGTAAAGAGAAGAAAATGTAAACTTCAGAAATATGGTTGGTACAACAAAAACATAGAATGATCATTAAATGGTAAAATTGGGGCAGGTGTGGGTCATAACAGCTAAGAGTCCGTTATATGCTTTTCATCAATCTGATTTTTTGTCTTCATTGTGCAATTTTTTGTTCTTCTTTTCACTATTCTTTCTGTCATGTTTCTAACATTGTTTTCACCATCTTGCTAAATATGAAGATATATCATTTTTTCTTCACAATAGCCGAAGATATATCATTTTTTCTTCGCAATAGCCAAAGTTCCAAACATTTTGATACCTTTAGAAATGTAGACCCAACATAAAGGATCCTTCGATAGTAGCTATGTTGGTTGCAAGTTTTCAGAATATTTACTGTCAACTATATCTAGATAGGTTTTGGATCATATTCTAAGTGGATATGTATTTGAACATAAAGGAAACTTTATCTTAGAACAAGCATACCAGGGAGATGTGGGAGGTCCTTCTAAAAGTGGCATTACAAGAAAAATTCTTCGAAGTCAGACAAGTTTGGTCATTGAATTCATTTGTAAAGGTGACATTACAAGAAAAGTTCTTCGAAGTCAGACAAGTTTGGTCATTGACTTCATTTGTAAAGGTGACATTACAAGAAAAGTTCTTCAATGTCAAACAAGTTTTGTCATCGACTTCTTGTAAAAGCTTCATTACAAGGAATGTTCTTCAAAGTCAAACAACTTTGGTTATTGAATTCCGCTGAGCATAAATTAAAATTGGAGTAGGTTTCGAAATATTTTATTAACTACAAATGAATCGAATTTTCAGAATATAAGCCTAGAAAGGACACAAGGAAGCCAGAGGGGAAGACTCTGTGTTGTATGTCAAATTGAGATGTTTATTTTTATTTAGTCATAATAATCAGTGAGGTGTTAGTCATAGTGATCAGTGAGGTATGATGCCACTGATAGCATAGGGAAAATTTAGTTTTTGAGATGAAGTGTTTTATTCCAATTATGGTCATTCTAATGAGTCATGTTCATACACATACTGTTCTTTAAATTCCCCTCTTTCAATGCTACTGATATAAATATACTTTTCTTTCAATGCCCCTCTCAAAGTAGACCAATTTTCCAAATAAAGCAAATAGAACAAATATGGAAGTATTATATGGGGGCTAGTGTCTGCCTTAGACAATCTTGATCAGCAATGCCGCAAGGACAAAACAGGATCATTGAAATGGAGACATGATGTTCTTATTAAATGGGAGCCCTTTCTTGAATATTTTGGGTATTTCATTAACTTGTGCATAAATACGTTTCTTGTGCATAAAACAAAGGCATTATCGAAGAAAACAGAGGCATTATCGAATGAAAAACAGAAGAGCTCACCTGCACAATTGCAATATGCAAAATGCGGCCTCGAAGACCAACTGCAATTGAAGCAACTTATTTTGGCGCTTAATATCTTGGAAATGACATATAGCAAAGAAACATATGTATTTTGGGTATTTCATTAACTTGTGCATAAATAAGTTTCTTGTAGGTGATAGCTTGGATGAGGCAGTTACTGTTGAGATCCTTGGAATGCATTGGCGGTTATATACCTTATATGGAACAAGTTGTCCCTCGCATAGTCTATGTCAAGTTGATTAATCTACACATAGAATAAATGGCAACATTTTTCTTTCTTTCCTCTGGAGAAAATAAATGCTCTGTTTCCCATGAAGTTTATTGCATCAATGCTAACCTCTCTCCCTGTGAAAGCACAATGCATGAAAAACCATCATTTTTGAAAATGGATAGTGACAATCTCAAAGACTTAAAAGCTGTTGTTAGAAGCTCCTTTGCAATGCTATTTAGGAATCCCCTAGAGTTGCATCTATTTCTGGAATTGCATTCTATAGAGAGATCCCTTGCAGGAATTCGGCCAGGCCACAATACTATTTCTGAACTTCATACTGGAAGTCTATATGGTGGAAAAGTGGGCAAGATAGTTGCAGCTGGTGTGGAATGCTTATATTTAGCTTTGGAATCTGTTTCAGGTATGCCGGTGTATTTTTATTGTAGACAGCTTTCTTATCTTTGCAACAATAGAGTACAATGGTATTTTTACAATAAAAAAATGCTCACAAAAGCAAGCCTTCTGGCCTGTTGGACTGACAGTGAAAATACATATGTCACAGTGAACATGTGATAACCCTCAGAAGGAAGATAATTAAATATTGATCTTAAATGAGGTACCTGGTGTTGACTAGGGGTTAAAATACAGCTACTGCAACCATACCTGTAGGTGTAGAGGTTGCATAGCACAAGATAGAAGCGCAAAACTTTTCATAGCAACCCAAAAACAAGAAACCCTAACTCATATTATGTAGCCAAAAGTGCAAGGACTGGACTCAGTTTACCCTTCCAAAATTATAGCAAAAAGAATAGCCCTCTTTAGGAACGGCAAGCAAAAATGGAGTCTTCTAAAAAACTGGTTATTGAATGCAACTTTTGAAGGCACTATGGTATCAAAACCTGCACCAAAATGAGAAGTGCTCATGGCCCCATTCTTGCCTCACACTATCAGACGCACACCCCATAGACGATATAAAAGCACATTCCAAACACTATATAGACTTGCAAAGACGTGAAATCTACAAAACATGAAGAAAAATTAGTCCCAACTCCTGAGAACCTGTTGATGCTTTTTTGGAAGATAGAACCAGTTCCATAACAGGATGCCACCACCTTAGGCTAGTCTAGCCTAAAGGGTCTTCAAAACAACAACTAGAACTTAGACAGTTACCAGTGTAAGATAGCAGACAAACAAATTGGAGCTATCAAGCATCTCTTAGAGCCTCACATTCCCCCCCGTAAATTAAGACAGTGAAAAACTCCAAATGTGGTCCTCTTCTCCCTAGTCTCCATTTCTTAGGTTTTTGGGCAGGAGGAGGGGCATGGTCAGGAGCAAAAGAGAGGATCTCCTTTTAGTCTTCATCTGTATGCATATGCATATATCTAAGATAGTCACAGAATAACATGTTTAGTAGAGTAAGAAATGAATAAGCTCGTATGAGTAGTACATTAGAGCACAGGTTTCATTTCATGCTTCCTTTGACATTTTGGCTCATGTCTTGTTTAGAGTTGTTTTTGACATGCGTTAGATTTCATGGACATTTTGTATTGATTTTGATTTCATAATGTGGTCGGTTGGGGTGAGTCTTTTCACTGCTAGAGGATCTTACCTCTTTCACATTGAGCTATATTAGGTACTAACATATTTTGGAGTTCTCATGCAATCTATTCCAGAGCACATGTCCTCATGTGGAGCCAGTTGTTAACTCTCATGTTGCATGAGGTTTCACTTTGTGATTTTCATCACACATGACAAAGACTTTGTGGATGACACTGATGGATTATTTGACAAATACAAGGGTGTTGTTTCAAGGGTATTGTGCTACTGGAGATTTCTTGAGCTCCAAACAATAGTGAAAAGGAATAAGTAGACTCAAATGTCCCACCCTAGATAAAAATTTAATCTAAACTCTCATTTAAGCCTTAAAAGAATTGCATCTCAATTATTTTATCCCATTTGGCACTTAATAGATCTTAAGTTTAGATGGATCTACACTGATTAAATACTTCTCAAGTTGTAGAATATGTGAAGAAACACTTGGATAAGAGTAATGTTGCACATCATCCAAAGTGCAAGACCCTATGTGAAAGTATGAAGGAGAGCCCCTATTCAAAAGATATAATTTAACATTGGATCCTTCAGCAACAAAAGACTCCATTTCAGCATCCTTGTCAATATTAGTATGAACATTGTAACAATAACAAATATTGAAGTCGGGGGGAAATAACTCGAATGGTGAGGTAAGCTTCACACTCTCCTGACCCAATTTCAAATCCCCAATGAGACATTGGACTAGAAGGGTAGGTGCCACCTTCGAGTAAGACCCCCGATCTTGGGTGTGTCTCCAGACATCTAGGTCCTTGCTAAATCATAATTTTCCTAGTAGGTGTTGGGTTGTGGTATGTTGGCACTAGAATAGGGTTTGCTAGCTGGATTTTAACCAAGATTCCATCCAATTATCAAATCCCCTAAATCTAAAAAACAATCAAAAATATTAAAGCACAAACCTCTAATCCAACACTAGGATCCTTCACCACAATATCAGTACTTGTAAACATAGTGTTTCAATCATTGCATATTGGTGCACTGCTCTTTACATAAAAGAATACAAATGGATTTTGTTAAACGTCCCTGAGACCAAATAGAAAATGGGATGAAAATTACATTATCATACTGTTTCGCATTTCAAAGGCATCTCTAGCTATAAATGAGAAGTGCATTTGAGTAAGACAACAAATAATATGAAAATAAGTGTGGGGATGAGCTCTTAGTTTTTGCTTCCTACCTAAGAGATATATGTTAACTCATGTCACAACCTCGTCATGAACCTTTCATTTAGCTCACACCAGAGGAGACTCCTCTGAAATTCAAAACTCTCAACAATATTATTCATCTTACACCATTGAATCTCTTCATTACTTATTAACGTCATCCACAGAATATGCTGCTAAAAGTATAATATTTTAAGGCTTTTGGCAACAAGATTCAAGAGGGAAGCAAGGAAGTTGCAACATTGGTTCGAGAACTAGGGAAGAACTCAACCATATGCAATAATGCAATTTACCCAAATTGTTGCAGGAGAGGGTGCACTTGGGGTCAGAACATCCAATTAAGGCAAATCATCATCGGACAACAAAAATGATGTCGAATATCACCTCTCTTTAACTATCAAACCCATCCACAATATATTTTACTATCACACCAAGACCCTATTGTCAGATGATACTCATTTCTAGAATAATTATTATAAACCCAATCTATTGGCATGAACAGTGCAACCAAAACTTTGCTAATTTTTAGATATGAACTGTTGAGCAATATTGATTATGCTAAACAATATTGAGAGTGGGTCTTCCAGAAACCAACTGTTTTGAAAAACCTCTTTAGGTCGGGTAATATTAAATAACAACCATATTATCAATGTCCCACAAACCTACCTACCCCACAAAATCAAGGACTTGGACATCTTCATTGTGAGAAGGCACAGTTCTCAAAATAAACCTTATGAATGCTCTGTTAGTAGACCCCATGTTATGACAGCATTAAAGTAGAAGTCAGCACGTGATGCAACAAGGATGTCCACCTTAAGCCAACTATGATCCATGCTTTTAATATTGAACATATCATACCTCTAATAGGCTTCAAAGTATCATCCAATAATATTCATCATTGCTTTTTGTATTCTGCTATATATTCTAACCTTGTGATGCACCATTGCAGCTTGACAACGACTACTAACTTTGTGAAAAAAACATTGCAAATTACTTATATACCACTGTTGCAGACCCATCACTGCCTTCAACACTTCCTTCAAAATAAACTTGCAGAGTAACTTATGCACATTGACTCGGATCTCTGTGGAACAAGATCTTTCTAGAAGAAATCTACAAATGTCCTAGCAGATATGATCACACAACTAGGTTGACCAACTTTGTCACCCATGAATATTTGACAGTATTTTCATGTTGGATATTTTTCAACAAGGTAGCAATGCTTCTCAAGTCACTTTCCAAAATCTTCTGTTAAACATATGAAATGCAAAACCTGCATTCGAGTTGGAACCTCCTCATGTGAAGACAGATTCCTTTATGTTTTGTGAAGAACAATACACATTTTAAACATCAATGCATTTATACAACTAACAGTTTGGCCACATTGCATGGTAAAAATATGAATCTGTTAAACATACACAGCAATTTGGACAAACAATTACAACTTGATGAAGAAGTCTTCTAATACCCATCCTATGGACATGCCTTTGCACCTTCTGGCACAACTCCTTGTTTAAAGCTTATGCATCCTTGACCCGATATTTGTCTTGAAATTACTGACAGCCATCCTCGGGTCTTGCTCAGTTCAATAAGGCTTTGAGTGAGTTCACTGCTATACCACAAAATGTGGATAACATGGTCGATGGAAAGTGTTCATGAGTTTAAACTTTATAGCCACCAATAATCACAGGGATATAGGGATTGTTGCAATTGCTACAGTTGCATAGAATTTTTCTCTTGAAATTCTTGCAAATTGAATTCAAGGAACAAATAATTCCATGGACTAACTGACCTTTCAACACAATAGTTGTTATTTTCAGGGCATTTGTTGTATTTTCTCTGAGAAATACAATTTAACCAAGATTGGAAGTAGATCCAAAGGTCACTGATGATGGTGGTTGACGATAGCCATGGTGTAATTGCAAAATACTTCAAATATATCTTATACAAAGACTTTGAACCGATATTGCTGAATAATGAGCACAATATGCATTAGGTCACCTGGAAGGTTTAATAGTATTCCTTCAAGTACTACGTCACTGCCCAATTGACAAGACCCATGTGAATTGCTCTATGGCTTCTTATGTTGTTATGAATATAGCAATGAATGGATTATATGCATAATGTGTGTTGGAATACCATAAACAAACTTAAAAACAAAATATCATGTAGAAATCTTATATTGGTTATAATAAATACTAAATAGGATCCAAATTCTGACTGAAATTTAAAAAGATGGTTCATGGTAGCTGTATGTCTATCAAAGGGAAGATGATGGATCTATCTATTGAGGACAGAGGATGATTGTGAATGTTTAAGTATGCTACCACACTGACATGTAATGGCTCATTGTGAAGAACCTATCTTTGGATAGTGAATCTTCTTAAGGAAATCAACTCCCTTCCTTCTTTCGAGATAAATTATTATTACAATGAAGTGCTTAACAACGGCATTCCAAAAATACACCTCACCTCATAATAAAAGATTTGCTTCCAATGGTTGGGTAAGATTTGAAAAAATGTATTCTTGGATAACTGTAACACAAAAGATTACAAATAAAATGGATTAACATAAGGAGGCAATACAAAGCAGACAATTAAAATAACACACATGGATTAACATACTTACCGATTCCATGATATTAAACAATTAATTCATAATAGGCAAGAAAAATTGAAGCTAATAGAAACACCTAATTAACTCATATAAAAACTTACAAACTAAGATGTAACTCCAAGAATATAGCCTCTATAATGGAAGGGATAGATACGTACCTTTCCCACTTAATCTTAACTGGATACAAATACCTTAGCTTGGAAAAGCTTGATCAATGCCTCAACATGTATACTTTGAAGATCTTCCAAACCAGAAATCTCCATCCCATCAAGATTCTCACTCTGCAGTATAAAGAAAATGCATGTCTATAGTTAGCTGGAAGAAAGAAACAACGTATCTGGTCATAAGAAAGAAACATTGTAATAATGCATGCATTTTACCTTATTGAGCTCCTCTATGTTTCAAGAATAGTTTAATATTCTCTATTAAACAGGGCCAACCACGTGAAGGTGGAAGCTCATATGGCCCCTCTCCCCCCCCCCTCACATCACTCTCAATTCCCCATACCCAATGCACGTGCTTGGAAATAAATGATATTTTGTGCGAACATCGTGAGTTTATTTTATTAAAGGAATTACGTGCATTCGATCATTAATTAGTTTATAGCATTCATTAATTAACTCATTCATTCATTCATACATAGAAAAAAATAAATAGTTGAAGACATTACTCCATAATATCAAAAATAATATCCAAGGACAATGCATAAAAAATAATGTAATAGTGTACTTGTTACAATCACTACTTTTTTTGGTGCTTTTTTCTCTCCACATATTCTCTAAGTGTGACATCCTCTTCTACTAATTGTTTTTTGTTTCCTATGCCCTCTGTAGCTGCCTGTGATCGTGTTTGTCAATGGGTCGTGTGCTCATGACATGTATGTGGCTGCTGTAAGGTGCCAGGATGTACTGGAAAAATGAAGAAATATTAATTACTTGACGTGTTTTTATTATTATCATTGTAAGTCCTTCATTAAGAAAAAAACATTAGAGCGGTGCTTTGTACCTGGAAACTCATGGGTGACATGAATTTCATGCGTTTGATCTTCTGATGCTGCCTCAAGTTGCACATGAAGACCCTCTACATTAAAACATCAACACTTACAACAATATAGTATTTGCAATTTAATATTTGAGACTTTAATCCATACTAGTTTTTTTTAACACAGGAATATTTATTGCCTGGATTTCGATCAACATGAACTTCAATATCTCTTTCTCCTCCATCCTCTGCATTTTCTCTACATTCGTTGTGCGGCTTAACACAAAGAGACTCAATATTTTATGTACTAGTTTATTAATGAATATAAAACAAAATGAATCTATCTTAAATAGAATTTGTTTATTGTAGTTACATGTTCGCAGGATGGATCACTGGAAGACTTTGCTTGGCTACCACAACTACTTGTTCGATGTTCAACAACACCTAAAAACCCGCGTTGGTAGTCGATCCTCATGTCTTCCTCCATTGGGAAATCATGGAATATTTGAGCCTGTAATTTTCAATTAGATCATCATTGTTGTTGTTATATCATCACGAAAACAATTTTAAATGCAATCTATAATTTCTATACAATAAAATAATTATTGATCATACTTACGATTCGTGCTTGCAAGTTGGAATATCCACCAAGGCCAAGCTTGTGTTGCCCATGTTTTTCTATTCTTGCTTGGGTGGCCTTCAACGTATCTGGTAGCCTATAGAAGTAATTTTAAATACGTTAAACATTGCAAACAAATGGAAAATAAAGTGTAATAAACATATAATTGCATTGTCTAAAGTATTGCATACCTTCTAGCTGACTCAGGTACTGGCTTGCCCGCTATTTTTGTAGCTTTCTCCCTTGCATCATCCAACAAGCCTTTCCACTCCCTTGTTGGAATCATCGGAGGGTGCTCATACTTTGGATTAATTGCTAAGTTGTTTCGATATCCCTCCCGTACATAATGTAAATGTTGGCCAACTTTTTCAAGAACCTTTTTTGGTTGAAGGTTTTGGCACCAAAAAACCCAACCAAGTGAGCAATAAGCTCATCTTTCAAAACTTTACTCTGTCGATTCCACCATGTGTGGATAGTGGGCCCAAACAGCTCTAAAGACCAATCATTAAGATGTTTATAAAAGACATCATTTCCTACAAAAACAAGTATGTGTTAATTAGTGTAAAAAGAATGATGCATAATTACATTCCAATAAAATTATAATATATAGTTAAAACATTTTGTAAATAGTACTTGGAATCTTCTCCATCTTGTAGGGAATGAGATCTTCTTCCACCAAAAAAGTAGTCTCAAATGTTCCTGTGCTAGTGACATGGAAAGATCGAGGAAATGCTGGGACGGCAACATCAAAGTCATGCTCTTCTCCATGTACCGGCCCCTGATCCTCGCCAGCACTATCATGCCCCTGATCCTCATCGGCACTCTCATGTTTCATCTGGGGTGTCTCATTTTGTGTTTTTGACTGGCCAGACGACAACGATAAATGATCAGTGGTGAAGGGGGTGTCATGCTCAATGGTATCAGCATGCCTCTCACCGGGGAAAAAATATTCCTGTAGAAACAAATAATATTTTAGTTACTCATATACGAATAAGAAAAAAAATTGCATTTGGAATAGACTTATAATTAAAGAGTTTGCAGCTTACATCCAAGCGCTTTACTTTAAGCAACACACGATCTATCTTTGTTTGAGTCTCATCTTGCGTCATTTGCGGATCCGATATAAGTAGATTGATGACCTCCTGATTTAATTTTGTTTTTGCTTTTTGAACTGCATCCCAAATATTCTTTGAATTCTTGAGGTCAACATCGTTAAGAATGTGCCCCAAATCCATATCCTCTGGATCTTTCTATAGATAAGTATCATCTGACATAAAAATAAAAAACATTAATATCAATTTGAAATCATTAATATAATTAGATAACATAAATATGTATAAATACAGTTCTGAAATTCACAATGTGTTATATACCTCCTCATGACCCGATGAGCGTGGCGTGCTAACATCTGTCGACATATCATTTGTCATGAAGCTCTTGCCTCTACCCTCAGCCTACAAACAAAATATTTACCACGTTGATATCATAATTAAACAAATGGACTTTCTAAAGAGGCAGGTAAGTAAAAATGTGGTATATATACATGTTTCCTGTAGGGGGGTGTCGGCCTCCCAGGCTCCATTGGGGACTTGCCCCGATCAACTGACTACAACAAAGTAATTAAAAACATTAATTTCGAACTGAAACCAATACACGGGGAAAATCTTATTTAAAAACATATTTAAATATTGACCACGTTGATATCATAATTAAACAAATGTACTTTCTAAAGAAGCAGGTAAGTAAAAATGTGGTATATATACCTGTCGCCCGTAGGGGGTGTCAGCCTCTCAGGCTCCATTAGGGACTTTCCCCAATCAGCTAACTGCAACAAAAAGTAATTAAAAACATTAATTTCGAACTGAAACCAATACACAGGGAAAATATTATTTAAAAACATATTGCGAAATTGATAACATAAAGATTACAGTTTTTGTAAAATGTTATATGCACCACTCCCAAAGTATCTACATATGTATCTATCCGATTCAAATTGTAACTAATCAGCAACTCTTCCCCTGAAATCATGCCCAAAAACATCATGCAAAACAACCTCACTTATAGGGAAAAACCCTAATTCAACAAGCGCATAGAAAAATCAGCTAGCAGATAAAATATAGATCCTTTATTAAACCTTTTGGAATCATTGTGATCCTCTCCTTATGGTGCATTCTATCATGCAAAAATGTTTGAACTTTACCCAAAAGATGGTGCATTCCATGGGTTGGTGAACTTTTATAAGAGAATCATTAGAAATTTTGGTGGTGTAAGTGCACCCTTGACTGATTGCACAAGAGGGAAAGTCTTTACTTGGACAAAGGCAGCTACTGTGAGTTTTGAATAACTCAAAAGGAGGGTTATGGAAGCACCAACTATTGCCATGCCATACTTTGAGAAACTCTTTATATTTGAGTGTGATTCTTTATGGGTAGCTATTGGAGGAGTATTATGCCAAGACGGTAAACCTGTGGCCTTTTTCAGTGAGAAATTAAACAAAGCTAAAAAGAAGTATACCATTTATAATAGGAAATTCTCTGCATTGTTACAAGCCTTAAAATATTGGAGGCATTATCTGCTACATAAGGAATTATTTTTGATGATGGATAATCAATCCTTGAACTACGTAAATTTCCAAAGTAAGTTGTCCCACAAACATACCAAATGGGCTTCATTTTTGTAAGCATACACATTTGTTTTGCAGCATGGAGGTGGTAAAATCATTGTAGTGGCTGATGCCTAGTAGAAAGTGTGTCTGCTAGTTGTAATGAGTGATGAACTGGTTGTATTTGAAGCAATGAAGAGTGAATATTCCAATGATTCATACTTTGGCAGCATTGATGCAATTCCAAGTATACAATACAATGCTGGCTTGTATTCATTTGAAGACTTTTTATTAATAGATGGATTTTTATTTAAGGGTTCTCAGCTTTGTATTCCCCTTGGATCAAGGCAATAAAATATTGTGAGAGAGATGCACTTGAGTGGTTTGGGAGGTCACTTTGGAAGAGATAAGACTTTTGGATTAGTGAATGAAAAGTTCTTTTGTCCTAATATGAGAAGAGACATGAAAAGGGTTGTTGCTGTTTGTAGGGTGTGCCAAATGGAAAAGGGGGGCAGCGGAATACATGCCTCTGTATGTCTTGACCTGTGCCAAACGAACCATGGACTGATATTTCCATGGATTTTGTCTTGAGACTGCCACAAACCCAAAGAGAACACTCATGTGGGAGCCTTCAAAAAGCGGTTCGTCTGCCTTCTCAAGTGTAGGTAAATCATGAATATCTTCAAATTCATTAATTGGCGGCGCATGATGTTGATCATCGTCCATTCTAACATTAAATGCATCATTGATTAATGTATTTGCACCATCATCCTCAATTATGTTATCGTCATGATCATCGTCTAATTCCATATCATCGTTAACTTGATCATGATCAGTATTCGTAGGACCTGCATATTGACGTTCCTCCTGCGCTAGTTGTTTCGCAATTACCACATTCTCCATGTTCAGAACAACCCTAGGAGGCCCTTTCTTTATAATTACAATTAAAACATCAAACAAAGAACGTTATTCATGTCGATTAAGTAACAAAAATAAAAATGATACAATATACAATTACAAAAAATCTCAATATAAAGACCGCATGATATATAATCATGAATTATATTGACTTACCAATGGATGATAGTCATGCCCCCCCTCAACATGTCCATGTTCCCTACAATTTTTTTTATCCGTTGCGATTAGTAACCTTATCTTATTAAATCCCCTACATCATCTGCAAGGACAATAACATTTTCCATCACCCCTTCTTTCCACTCCATCCCACAACCTAGCAAGCAATTGTTGATTTTGTTCTGGATCTTGATGACCTGTAACATTATTGTTACGTGGCATTTTATTACTCAAACCCTAAGAACAAAGTATGAGCAAACCCAAGTATATGATGAGTCTTATTTTCCACAAGGGTCTAAACCAAATCCACATGAGTCAACCCTAACTCAAGAGTACAAGACCAAGTATATAATGAGTCTTATTTTCCACAAGAGTTAAAGCCAAATCCATAAGAGAAAATCCTAAGTGAGGGTAAACCCTAACTCAAGAGAAAACCAAGTATATGACGAATCTTCTTTTCCACAACAGTCAAAGCCAAATCCCTAGAAAACCCTAATTAGTGAGGGTAAACCAGCCTAACTCAAGACAAAACCAAGTATATCATGATGAATCTTCTTTTCAACAAGAGTCAAATCCAAATTCAAAAGAGAAAACCCTAACTGAGGGTAAACCCTAACTAGTTAAGACAAACACAAGTATATAATAAATTTTCTTTTCCACAAGAGTCAAAGCTAAATACAGAAGAGCAAACCCTAAGTGAGGGTAAAACCTAACTCAAGACAAAACCAAGTATATGATGAATCTTCTTTTCCACAATAGTCAAAGCCAAATCCACAAGAGAAAAACCTTATAAGTGAGGGTAAACCCTAACTCAAGACAAAACCAAGTATATGATGAATCTTCTTTTCCGCAAGAGTCAAAGCCAAATCCACAAGAGCAAACCCTAAGTGAGGGTAAACCCTAACTCAATACAAAACCAAGTATATGATGAATCTTCTTTTCCACAAGAGTCAAAGCCAAATCCACAAGAGCAAACCCTAAGTGAGGGTAAACCCTAACTCAATACAAAACCAAGTATATGATGAATCTTCTTTTCCACAAGAGTCAAAGCCAAATCCACAAGAGAAAACCATAAGTGAGGGTATAAAACCCTAACACAAGAGAACAAAGTTTCTCCAAGAAAGATTTACCAAGAATAAACCAATTAGAAATTAACCAAGAGATACTTCAAGAGAGAAGTCACCAAAGAGAAAGACCAAAATCCAAGACCAAGTGGGAAGATCCCCACAAAATCACAAGGCCAAAAACCAAACCCTAAACCAAGAAATTTACCAAGAGATACTTCAAGAGAGAAGTCACTAAAGAGCAAGACCAAAATCCAAGACCAAGTGGGAAGATCCCCACAATGGCACAAGGCCAAAAACCAAACCCTAAACCAAGAAATTATTAACCAAGATATACTTCAAGAGAGAGGTCACCAAAGAGCAAGACCAAAATCCAATACCAAGTGGGAACATCCCCACAAAAGCACAAGGCCAAAAAACAAACCCTTAGGAATTTCACATTTATTTTCCAAGAGATAAGTGCGAGAGTGAGTGTGTGAGATAATGAACCTAGGCCTACATCTATTTATATGAGTGTGTGTAGGAAATGAACCATCGTGTCAGATATGCAACGGCGCTTTCCATGTTAAATAGTTGACCAATTAAAGGCGTCGTCCCTTCAGCGACGCTTACTAACGTGCCGTCACTTAACTGATGGTTATGAGATTAGCTGTCGCTTCACCGACGCTTGTGGCCACATTTACAAAAAAAAATGTATCCTTGTGATTTTTGGTAAGTTTAAAAAGAGAAATCCACGCACCGTCAGAATTTTTCGTCGGATTTTGGATCGAAATGTAGTAGTGATAGGATGATAGCTATATGGAATTAGATAAAAAGAATAAACTTGAATCAGACATTCAAGAACAAGTACATAACAAAAAAGATATGGAAGCTGAACATATAATGGCAAAAGAGCTTATACTAAATGATGAATAACATGAGAAGCTTGATAACAATAAGGGTCTAAAAGTGTCTAAAGTTGAACCCTTGCTTCAAAATAAGTCTTAGAGTTTATAGCATTTACAAAAATATTCAGATCTTGAAAAGTTGGATCTGATTTACTAAAAATAGATAAAATAAATGTTTTTTGCAAAATTAGGCCAAAAACCCTAATTTAAGTACTAGTCCATCTAAATCTAACACCGGTTCACTCATTGAACTCTTTGATAACTACAGTGATTACTAAATTAGAGCTATAACTTGTTATCTGATAGATAAGCCATGGTTGGTAAAAAACAAGTAGGGTTTGTGACCCATTTCTTCTTGATTGCACCCTCAAAACTAGAACAGACTCCCTCCACTGGTGCTTTTCATCAATTTTCAGCTTAATAATTCATCCCTGAGGTAGTTGTATCCACCAAAACTAGTTCTGTGTGTCAAAATATATTTCTGCACCCTTTTTTGCTTTCGGTGGTTAAGGAAGTAGAATACTGGGTCTGTTAGCTATCAAAAGCTCTGATTTCAGTGGCTAATGAACTGCTATTGCATCTGCCTAAGCCACCCAAAACTCTATTTCTACAAAATTTTAATCAACCTTCCAATCATCCATTCTTTGTGTATTTCTTCAACCTACATAGGGTTTGACAAAGCAGCAACATCATGAGTTGCCTCAGGACCCTGCAAGCTTGTTGCTGCCTTTGCTAGGGTTTCTAGTGCAAGATGAGCTTGAGGGCTAGGGTTTGAGTTTTTCTTCTACAACCTCATCAGTCTGATCATTCTATAGAGTCTGGAGTTTTCCTTCATAAACCTCAGATTCCTTTTTTGCAGCAAGAAATACATCTCTTTCATTTCTAGTAGAGAATTATGCAAATGAGTATTTTTCTTGGTTAATATTGCATTAGTTCCTTTTATCTCTCTCTCTAAGAACTCCATTTCATGTATTTGCCCTAATAGCTGGTTTATTCTTTGAGACCTAGGTTTGCTTGAGGAGGTCTCTACCATTGGTTCTTCTTGACCTTCCCTTGGTGTTGGTGAGGGAAACTCCTCATATTCTGTTGCTACCTGCTCTGTTAGGTCAACTTCTTGCTCCTTTTCTTCTTCTAAGTCTGAGTAGGGTAAGTTTAGTATATTTCCACTTTGTGCAAGGGACTCCTTCTCCTTTCCACTGAAGTCCATAGTTCTTTTAGCTTGGTTGGTTTTAGAATTTAGAGATGGTTGATCCACTGTCACTGGTGAGATGTCCCTCCTCTTTCTTCTGCCACTCTTGGGAGTGGTGGACTTATTTGAGGGGGAATTTCCTTTATCTTCTGGCTGTAAGCCTGTTTCAAACTCATTCCAAAATAAGAAATATGCCCATGCTATGTTTCTCCTTTGAAGCAATTCTTGGACAATGAGTTGTATCAGGCCATGATGAGATAACCTTCCTACGATTTTAGTGGGATAGAACTTAACTTGGTGTGCCATCTTGGTTAGGCTCTTGTGGTGTTAGAAAGGTAGGTTTAAAGGGCTTCTGCCTGTAAAATGGTTCATCAATTTGAAGTGATATATCATCACCCTGTTATACCCTCCTTCACAGGTTATGTAAACCAAGATTGATTTCAATAATTGTTGCCATCTCTCCTCTATCCAGGTGGATGGAACACTTTTCTTCCATACTACATATTTGTGTTCAGGTTTTAAGTATGATCTAAATTCCACATTTTTAGTGATGGTGGTATTAAACCATTTCTCCCTAGTTCTTGGGAGTTCTTCCATTTCTGCAATTAGGGTTTCATCAACTTGGAACTCTTCTTTGCCTATCAATGCCTTAGAGCCATCAAAAGAAATAGCAAATGCTTCTGCAACTTGCTGGTGTGAACCCTGGATGTTCTCACAGAAGCTGTAACAGCCTACATCTTTGAAGAACTGGAAAACTTCTGGATGTGACTCAAGATAGTTGATGTCACCTAGCTCTTGTCTGAGGGAAGGTCCTCCTCCTTTCTTCATCTCTGGGCTATGCTTCTTAGTACCTGCAAAAATCAAAATTCGACTTTTGTGATGGAGATTAGCGTGCTAGTTTTAGGGATGGCCTTGAGTAGTAAGGATGAATGCATAGAATGTGGAGTGTACTGAGGATATGGTGCTGATTTTTAGGGTTTAACCACTTGATTGGTACTTGAGTAAGATGATGATGGATTCTGGTGATAACCATGAGATAGATAGCATACCAAACATTTTTAACTGGATCTTGATGCTTCGTGGAGGTTTAACTGTAGTCATGGGACAGGTGGAGGGTAGGCCAGGGTTTAGATCTCTTATTAGTCACTTCAGATCAATAACAACCTTTTATCCACCAACTTATGATTTACTGCAGTCCCCCAGTATTTTCAGCAGTTAAGTGCTAGATCATGACGTGCCCCATGTTGACAGCGTTTAACTTTGATGGATAGCTAACCATTTTTTCCTTTTTTGACCTTTTCGACGGTTAAGGGAATCTAGGGTTTAATTCACAAGCTGCCGAAAGCTGGGCTTTTCAGTGGCTAATGAACCGTTGGTCCGTTCGCCTAAGCCACCGAAAGTCACCTTTCCAAAATTTATTAAAAACGTGTTTAATGATCTTTCGGTGGTTAATGTATCCCTAGACCCACTTGCTAAGCTGTCGAAACCTAGACTTTTTGGTGGCTAATGAACTGTTGGCAAGTTTTCCTAAGCCACCAAAAGCTTCCTTTCCTTAATCTTATAAGAACGATGTCAATAGGCTTTTGGTGGTTAACGCGGTCCTAATTCCAAATCATTAGCTGCCGAAACCTGGGCTTTTCGGTAGCTAATGAACTATTGGAAAGTTCGCCTAAGCCATCGAAAGCTAAAACTTTCAAATTTCTTGAAAAACAGAAAACCAAATATTCCAACTTTGTTAGTCACCCAAACATCTTTCATAATATTCCCTGAAATCTTCATCACTATGCAAAAAATAAATTGTCTGAGTGGACCTATTGAAAATTAATTTATTTAGGAGATAACAAGAACAATACAAATGATTGAATGAAGGTCCAAATCAAAATTGATATTATAGCACTTATGATTAAAATTTGCTAACCAAATTTTGTTTTTTTTTGGAAAATAATTTTTTACCTCCATGTGGATGCTTAGAAATTTTTCTTATCATTCCATTATTGACAACTTTATCCTCTTACCCAATCATGCATGTAAACTATCAAATGACCAATTTTCTTGTTGATCAATCTTATCGTAAATGCGATTTATACCTTTCGTGTCATATGTTCAACTTGCCCAAAGTTTTACTTTGGACATGGTTGAATTAATTGTAAACCTTATGAACTTACTCATTTATGTATATGCCCATTGTTGGTTCACGTCTCAAAATTCGCTATGACAGTGTGATCTGTTATATTTCGTTTTGCTCAGTGGGACCTGGCATTTCTCCGGTTTGGGGGAATGTTGATCCTAGATTTGTTATCATTTTGTGCAGTTAAATTACTCATTTAAACATATTTTTTGTTATCTTTTTACATATTTTATGTCACACAAATCATTATTCAGCCCAGGTATGTATGAATTTAAGGTTTATATAAAATCCATTTATTATTATCATTTTATGATTTTATTGATTAAAATTGACATTATTGAAGCGCATTTGATATATTAATTGATTTGTATATTTTTTTGCAAGTTATATAACATTTTTGGATGAATTAAAAACAAACACGCATTCAACTTGCCATGCGCACAACACGTCCAGCTCGTCATCTAGCTCATTGTGTGAAACTCGTTGGTAGGTTTCTAGGCATTTAAATATTGTTGTTGTAGACCATAGTGCTTAAGCGCACTAGAAAATAGACATCGCATTAGACCTATATATGCTCCCAGCATATCTAGCTCACGGTCCAGCTCATTTTTCAGCTTTGTGTCCATATCACTAACCAGACTACACGTTGTTGATAACCAATTCCATGCATTAAAACGTGAAACAGTTAAGCAAACAACTTGCTATCCATGAGTTCGGATGATGGAGAATCCTGCTTCTAGATGATCCTCCATCATGCTGCCCCTGCTCAACACCACACCAACAGTCCACACGTTGGGTTGATGTATTGGTTCGTGTTCTAGAAGACTCACCCATGTGCTCTCCTCTATCCAACAC
Source organism: Pseudotsuga menziesii (assembly GCA_001517045.1). Classification (NCBI taxonomy): domain Eukaryota; kingdom Viridiplantae; phylum Streptophyta; class Pinopsida; order Pinales; family Pinaceae; genus Pseudotsuga; species Pseudotsuga menziesii. The sequence goes on along the minus strand of LPNX011042083.1, from coordinate 35,217 downwards.
CAGTCCACCTGTTGCGCTAAAGAAGGAGTCATGCACCACATCTGAGAACCATTTGCAATGGAGAGGGATCCTATGTGTTACACTGTCCAATGAAGAGAGATGACATGCATTAAAGGAGGAATATTTTATGAATTGGAGTTTTATTAGTTAGACACCTTTACGGATTAACTGAATTTAGAGAGCAGTTGACCACTAAAGGGTTGACTTACTCATCTCTGTAAACATTGTATATAAACACCTCCATGTCTAGAGTTAGAGAGTTGATCATTTCATTTGTTAGACAGTCATTTGAAGAGAAGAATCCTATAACTGTGTTCCATCATTTTAATAAAGAACTGTATGCTTTGTTGTTGATGATTGTGTTTGAGTAAGCGTTAGCCAAGCATCACCCCTGATTGTTGAGAGGCCCCTCATCAACCAGAGGTTTCTTTTCTTGTTTATTTCTTTCATCTTTTCTATTGTAGTTAGTTTAATTTCCAATTTGTTTTATTATTTCATTTGTTTACTGTAATGCAATTTTATTTCAAAATTAGATAGTTAGTTGCGTGCATAGTTTGCTTTCAAATTTACTTTTAGTCCTTTCATTTCCAGTTTACTATTCAGTATTTACAATTGGATAAAATAGATTCACTTTTGTTTACTTCCTTTATGTTATGAGTTATGCAATTTAAATCCTAGTTTATTTCTTAATGATTTCTTTATGTTCATGAATTTGTTTAAGTTCATTTTATTGCTACATTTGATTAATAAATAGGTTTGCCTACTATCTATTTGTATTAGAATTCACATGTGCACGAATTCATCTGAAGATTAGATCATTTAGGTTAATTTATGTTATTTTAATGGTACAAACTGTCATTCGGAAAACCTGTTTAAACTGTCATTCAGTCACCCCTTTCATATCCACAATTCAGTCTGTCATTCAACCCACTGTTTTGTTTTTAGTGTTTTTAATGTGTTTTGAAATTGTTTTAAGTTCTATTTCTTTGATGTTTGAAGTATGCTTTGACTGTAATAGTTAGATGATAGTTCTATTTTACATTAAAGTTAAATTGGATTTTTTAGGTTATTTATTAAAAGTTACCTTACTTCATTTCACCTTAAATATGTTTTGAGTTATTTTATGTTTTGTTTCTTGAGTTTGTTTCTGATTTCTTTTTACTGATGTATTGTTTTGTGTTCATGCCTTTGGATTGATTTATTTGTTTGCATGTAAAATTCAGTATTATATGTGTTATCCTTAGTATGTTTTCAAGTTATTCCTTTTTCATTGTGTGATTACTAAAATAGACTTGTAGGACAGAATTCAAAGATATTCCTATTAAGTTTTCTACTTGTTTATTTTTATTAAGTTTTCTACTTGTTTCTCTTTATTAAGTTTTATACTTGCTTATTAGTTAGGTCTCCCTTGCAACTTAATTTCCTATTTGAAAAGTTAGTTGTTGATAGTATCACTTAAAGTTTAAAGTTATTTGATTTTGAAATAAATTATTGATTATCTAGTTTAGTATTCTGTTTTAGTTTAATTACTTTAATAATTGAATTCTTAGGATTTTGACTCGGTTTTTCATTTTCAAAGATATTTCAATCTTTTGTTTGTTAAAATATTTACACGACACCCTCTACCTTCACATATATTTTGTATCAACTCTAAGCCTACCAACCCCGGTCGATAATTAAATATTAGGTGAATTAATCTAGACATTATAACACCCAACATATCTTCAGATTGGTTTTATAGACAATGCAAGTATATGACCCAAGTGATATGTGCATATGGATTTTGATGTTGCTCTGTTGCCTATTTTAGCAGTGAGACTTGGGTTATATTGGTTATATGTTGGAGATACTTTATTTTGGTTTTATTTAGAATCTAAAGCATAAATGATATATTTGTTTTGTCCAATAGAATCTCTTGGACAAAACCAATTAGGGCTAATCCTTAGTCATTTTCTAGATCCCATAAGGATTTCGAAGAGACTTGCTCTTGGAGGCTGACAAGTTGATAAAAATAAGTGTTTTCAAATAAATTTGATGGCTAGAGGATGAACACTCAATCTTTGTATAATGTACAACTCATTTTACCCTATAGGGAAATAGGGTGAGATTGCCCCCCAAAGGTCATGTCTTTTCCATTTTCAGGAATCCCCAAAGGATTACCAGGGCACCTGCCTCAAGAGTTTAACTAGTGAATATTGTTGTGTAAATAAAATATTAACAAGTTGCTTGTTTAGAGTCTAGTGGAGCTTTCTCATCATTCCACCCATTTGTGAGACACTGCCATTCCCTATTGTTCACCTATTCCAACTTATGTGTTGAGTGTATCCCCTTATTCTTTAGCCTATATGTTTACAATATCGAGTGTCAAGTCATTCCATTTCCCTTACCTGGTTTCATTCACCTTCACACTTGACTAGAAAAATGGTTGTATCTATAAATGAGTATAAATGAGATGAAATGCAACTTGTACCACAAGTAACTTTGTAGGAATTTGATAAATGGGATGTCGATTTTGTGGGTCCCATTAATCCACTAGACAAATGGATGGGTGGACAATATATCATTAGTAAGAAAAATTATTTAACCAGGTGGGTAGAATCGACACCGGTTAGAGATTTACTGCTGCAAGGATTTTGTTTGACCATGTCATGACCAAGTTTGGATGCCCAAACATTCTAATAAGTGATGAGGGTACAATTTTTTTTAATCCGTTGATTGAAAAAATAACCAAGGAGGACTTAGATTCAACACAAGAAGATAACACCATATCATCCATAGGAAAACGACATTGTCGAATCCTTTAACAAAATCTTAGAAAATGAATCACTAAGATCTACAATGTTAATCAGAATGACTGGGATCACAAAATACCTACAGTCTTATGGGATAAACACATGATATGCAAGAAGTTGAGAGGACACACTCCATTTAGATTGGCTTATGGTAAGGAGGTTTGTATTCCAATAGAATACATTGTACCCAACCTCAGAATAGATGCAATTACTAATATAACAGATATTGGTGCAATTGAAGAATGATTATCTCGGCTGGTACAGATGGAGGAATACCGCTTCAATTCCATCTATCATCATCGTGTTAAGAAAGAGTGACAGAAGGCTTAGCATGACTACCACATAAAGTTCAAGCAATTCAATCCAAGTGATTTTGTTCTTCTCTATGACAGTAAGTTTTTGAAACATCTTGGTAAGCTCTAAACACACTGGTTTGGACCATATGTTTCCATTCATATTACTGATGGTGGTGTTGTTTAGTTACAAAAGTTAGATGCTACACCCTTCAACGGGATCGTAAATGGGAATAAGATGAAACCTTATCGGGATAGTTGTACTTCACTCGACTGAAACTGTATTGATAAAAAAAAAAAATTTGAAGTTTTGTATATAAGTTTAAAAATTTTCCACAAGTTAAAGGTGTGTTGCAGAATATACATCTATTTCAATACAAACTTCTATCGCAAGCTTCAGTTAGGTTGCAGTTAAATTTGGGTAGCATGATATTTTGGTGGCATTATTTATGTCAAATTAGTAATTAATGCATAATAATAGTCTTATTTTATGATGAACAAAATGTTTTCTTGAAAGGCGAGTTTTCATAATGATAAAAAATATTTTCTCATGTGAAAAAATTATCTACCACATTTTTGAATTTATTACATACCCACGTGATTGGATGACTTACTGCATGCATAAGCCTATTTTATCCTCGGTAGAAGTTCATTGTCTCAATGTATTGAGGTGTGAAGTTTCCTGAAGCGACATAAATGTCTGTAACTCTTTGAATCTGAAACTATTTATAATGGATATTCCTTTGTCGAGTCCAAGCACCATTCGAGGTTCATGTATGGATCCCCCCATGCCATACCCATTGTAGAATAGGCACTGAAGATTGTTTCATGACCTATCCCTATCAATATACCAAGGAGGAAACAGATGATTGGTTGTGTAGTTTTTTTTTAACAAATATTCAAAGCCACACATGATGTTGAAGCTTTAGGATCTGGTTCAGCAATAATATTACCCGGGTATATTCCACTTCGGAAGGATGATGCTCCCAATGTGGTGATTTGCAAGAATTCCAACTATCCGCTAGTTAATCCATCCATTCTAGAAGGTGTGCATGTTACAATGAATATTCTACCAAACTTGAAGAAACTCACATTCACAGACCATGATTTATGCAAATTCCCTGAACTCTAGATGTTGCAGTATATGACTTCAATGAAACTGGTCGAAGGAGGTCCTATTCAGGTGTTCCCTTTGGAGTGGGCTCATGGGTTGGAGAAGTTAGGAATTTTTTCCTTGATGAATATGCCCTACTTTGGTCGCACTACTGAGGTCAATACATCATGAAGTGGATATTTTTTTATTTCCACGGGGGTTTCTTATAGTTGGATAACCATATTTCTATCAAAGCTAACCTGATTTATGACATCACTCGGTTGCCTAAAGCAGGGGTCAACCCAATACCATTTTTCACTGGTAAGGAACATGAACCAAGCCTATTCACTCGTATGAAGGAGAAATACAGTCTCAGACGAGGTACAAGGGGTTTTCCATTGCCTCTATCAGTGAACGAGGTGTTCAGTTCACAACAAAAGCATTATTCAGTAATTTATTAAGAAATATGCGACTAAGCCAGTGCATTGTTGGTACCATCTCTACAATAGAGAAATGTGTTGTTGGAGTTCAGATGAATTGGTCCACATACTTGTTGAATGAACTATCTCCAGACACCATTGATGCCCAGGAAAAAGGTACTCCTTTGACTTACTCCTAGTTATTAATTTTGATCTCTTTTGTCACATGGTTTGAACCACCCAATTATCAAGGGATGGGAGTGGTTGTCCCATGTTGTAGGGAACGTTATCAGAACCTTCGTATGAGGAGAATAATTGATGACGAAAAATAGAAGATAACATTGAATTGTACCTGCATGTTGATGCACTAAGGCACCATATTGGAAATTAGTTAAGGATTTCCACAGAAACTGTCCAATAGTACAGGAACGTGATAAAATTCACTTCCAGGGCTCACTATCTATATCTACAACTACGAATAGATCCCCAACATCAATGGTTAACCAGTATTTTTTGGTTAATTGAGGAGGAACTTCATATGATCATTCAAGTTAGACCTGAGGAATAGAAGAAACCTATCACAAATGACCTACTATCTATCAAGAACAACTTGTGATAGGAGGGCACATGGGGGACTCATATAGGGGACCCCCAAGATGAAGAAAACCCACCCAGTTCCCCTCGTGAGAGCCCCCTAGTGGACTTACTTTTGATGACTGTAATTTACTGGCTGATAGAATGGAAAACGTTGCCCATGAAACTCATCGAAGAATTGATGCTTGGCATATAGAGTTGGTTTGGGGAATTACCAACTTACTTCAAACTCTCTACGTCATGGTAAAGGAAGTAAGCATAGCGGTCAGTTAGGGCTCCTTATAGTCATAATCGTAATAAGTCGGTCTTTTTATGGATCATCCAGCTAAAGTACCACTAAATCAACAATATTGAAAGGTTCAAGTGTTACCTAAAGAACTTGACTTGGGTACACTCGAATATAATAGCATGATTAAGGAAATAAGGTGTGTTGGCGCCAACCTCTCTGTGTTGTATATGTCTCTACTACATAAAATTCAATAGGTTGTAGTTGACAAGATTAAGGAAAGGGAACATATGATGTAGGAACAATTGAAGCACTCAAATACCACTATATATTCTCTCTAGATGAAACTGGAGGACACAGAGAAACAAACACAATAGTTGTAGCAGGATAGGTAGCGACTCAAAGAAGCTATTGCGTTTTCCTGCCATGAAATTCTAGAGGTGGGTTTTACACTTGAAATGCTCCCAGAAGCTCAGGTCATCAAGCTAGGGAAAAGTGGCTATTGAATTTCTCTTGAGAATTGTAGAACTAAAAGCTAAGTTGCTTCCTAGTACACCCCTTGAAGTACTGGAAGAGTGACGAAAGGTAGTGGGTGAAAATATGCAAAAAATTCAGGAGGATAAGGAACTTTGTGTGAAGGCATATGTGCAGACTTCCCATGCCTGGGAATCATTGATGGATGATGATGAGCTAAAGAGAATAACATGGAAAATTCATGCAACAGAATCCAATATGGATAGGTTACAGAATTCATTGAAAACATTACCTCCGGTTGAGAATATGAGTAGGGATACTGAGTTCAAAGTCTTATAGTAGCAGTTCACCAACCTCTGTACATATCAACAATGAAGAGCTAATAATGTCACAGAGCTTCGAGAAGAAGCAGAGTATTTCATAGGGACCATTGATCCAGTACATGTGTAGGTGTGACAGGATCTAGAGACAATAGAAGTAGAAAGTTCAGAACATGTCAGTTTTGAAGCTATGGAGAAAATTTACAAGGGAGATGTTTTGCAATGAGAAAAGGATGTAATGAAAATCTTCCAAGATTTTCAAAATAAGATAAATGTGATAGAGGTGTCTGGTTGACGTGGCTCGGGATCTCGGGATAAGGCAGAGGTGAGTGTTGGGGGCCTGTTGATCCAATGGAAATGTGAAAATTATGGCCCGTAATTTTTGAGGAGTCCAGTCGTAGTGTGAACAAGGATGCAATGGAGCAAAGAAAGAATGGTTCAAATCCGAAATTTTGGGTAGTTTTTGGGGAAGAAATAAACATAAGGGGTGAGTTAGTTAGAAAATTTGTCCACTTATGGGTAGTGGGAATGAGATGTAAACTCGACCATAGAGCCTATAATAATTTAGATGGGATTCTTGAGTAAGGTAGTTTTTTTTAGAGGCGATGCTTTTGGGTTTTGAGGCAGACAATTGGGAGTGAAATCTAAAGGATTCTGCTATAAGTCGTAGTGAAAAGAGTGAAAAGGTGTAGTGAAGAGCATGCAATGTCGATCTATAATAAGTGTGCATGGATCTAGTGTAAGGTGATTTGGAGATATTTCTACAGGCTGTATGCATAGTCCAAAGCATTCAAACAAAACTTATGCCAGATGAAGAGCACTTTTGTTGTTTTTCTGTATGGGTTTCCATGTTAAAATCTTTGCGTCAATGGTGTATATTTATTTTATGTTTGAATCCTTGTCATTTTTCTACGACTAATCATTCGTATGATGAAATGAAATAATATTACTGATAATGTGGTATATTCGATTTAGATATGTATGTTTTTTATAAAATGTTGTTATATATCGATGATTTTTCACCTATCTGCATTGTTAGGTAGTCTATTGAGTTATACCATGTATAAATCCCCTTTTGTCACTACAGAATCCTTGTTCCTCCAATCCCTATAGATATCTCGATTGGGACTTCACTTGAATCGTAGGTGTTGCTGACGAGGTTATTCTCTATCAGGTTGATGCCTTGTTTTTTTTTTGTCAGACTAGACGGTTGAACATGGGTTAGTTGAAGTGATCCAACACCTCACTACGTTATCATTCATGTGAATCATGTTAGCCCTTTTCTCTCGCATGCGTTGAGTGTCGTGAGATTCTAGTTGAACACATTGGTTAACCCACTCTTTGGAATCGAGACTTGATAGCCAACTCTCCATGCTTTTACCTTTTTTAATCCCCCCCCCCCACATTTTCCAATTAATCTGCCACTTTGTTTCCCTCACGCTTGACATGGAAAAATTTCCATTCATGAGGTTTGTTCAAACAAGTTTCCAACTTTTCCACCTTGTAAATCAACCTTCAGTTCTCCGCCACCTTGGATACCCTTCATCGATTTCATAAATTCTTTTCTATATGTATCAAAACATTGGAATCCCCCTAAACTATAGTTGGATCCCAACCATTGTGAGAAACCAAGCATTTCCCATAAATAATCCCTTCCAACTCTAAAACATTATTCATCTCATTCTCAATGTACCCATGGTAAACATGTATAATGTGACCCTATGGGTTCCTGACCACCCCACCAAATCTTGTGAAGCCTGGAAGTTCCCTTGGATGCCTCGTCAAAATTCAACCTAAAATGTCCAGCTAGGGGTGGAGACTAGACTATTTGCTATTCCGAGGAACATTTTTGGATTTGTTACAGGTCTAGCATTGGTCTAGTTTGCTTACCCCCCAACCAGCAAGAATTCCTTTCTCCAAGTCTCCCATTTCCCAATCCTTTTCGTCCCATTGCATGATCTTGATTGTTTCTTGGACATGGTCTTCCACTTTGCATCATACCTACTAAGTGTTCAACTTTATGTCTCGAAATATCCTATTGTTTCATTCCTTCCAAACTCCCCACATCATGAAACCCAAGAACATAAGAAACATATTTCCAATGATGGGGTTTTCGAAAGGTTTTATATCCCAATCTCTAGGGTTTTTGGATACCCCCTCACATGGTTCAATATTCAAAATATTTCAACTTCTCTATCTCATATTGCAAATGCAAAGGGGTAGGAACCAAGGAGATGGTTTATGGTTTTCCTCCTCACCTTTACACTTGTGAAATTGAGAGGGAGCACACACACCTCATCTTCTCAAATTCTCCCCTTTTAAGATGCATATGTAAATAATTGACCATAGAAAAGTGGCCACATTTTTCCACAGGTTTGATTTCCATGCCTTCTTTTGAATTTCTTCTTCTTGGGCCCCTTCTCAGTTTTTCCAAAACTAAGAAGGGGCCCAAGAAGAAGAAATTCAAAAGTATGCAACTTCTCTCTCTCTAATTTCCCAAAAGTATGCAACTTCTCTCTCTCTAATTTCCCCAAAACTATGGTATTGTGTGATGCTTCTACTTTTAAAGGTTGTCCTCCATATATGGGATCCTTCTTTCTCTTCATTAAACCTTATGAGATACCTTTTATACCTATCCCGAGTGTATTTTATACGCCAAATTTTTTCCCAAGGTCCATGTTTGTGGGTGACCCAATTCCACCAAATTTTACCCTCCAACACCTCATTGTTATTTTCCAGGTCCCTAAGACCTAGGCCTCCTTGATGTTTTAGTTGGAAAACCTTTTCCCAGTTGAAAAGCGCCTACCAATTTTTATTGTGGATACTACCCCACAATAATTGGTGTTGAATATTTCTTATATCCTTAAGGACATACTTTGGGTATGCCATGGAAGTGAAAAGATATATGGGCATCGCCTGGAGCACCTCTTTGACCAGAGTAACTCTTCTAGCGAGGTTGAGTGGCATGTAATCCCTGTTTGATAACTTCCTTCTCATATGGTCCAACAGATATTCCCAAGAGACTTTTCTAATAACTGTTGATGTAATTGTAACTTCAGAATGTATTCACTTTTATATCTTATGTATTGTACCCCGATGTTTATTTCAGGAAGTGTTTGTAATGTAATTGAGTCATGTCATGCCCCGATGTTCCAATCGAGAGTTTCTATAATGTGAAAAAGTCATGTCAAGTCATTTTGGGTAACCCTCCTATTGTTCAAGGGTTAAATTCCCCACATTTGTGGGGACCTAGGGTTATTATACTATCCTAGAGAAGTCAGCCCTAGGTGAGTTATTGTAAGTCGGGACAATAGTCCCCATCATTGTGTTAAGGACAACCCTCCTTGTTGGTCAGAGGGGAAAAGTCCCAACAAGTTGTGGGGCACTAGGGTTATTAGACTCTCCTAGAGATGTCGGCTCTAGTAAGTAATTGTTAAGTGAGGCCAACATGTTGGAGTGGACATTAAGTGAACAAAAGAATTCACACACACACTCACTCATTGGGGCACATGAGTGAGAGAGAAGTTGTTGGGACAAGAGAGAGACTACTGATGTCTGGAGATCATCTTTATGTTTTTGGATTTTAATTTTGGTGCTGATTCTATCTTTGAGGAAGTTACGGGGTTTTCTCCTTTATGGTTTCCCCGAGGAAAATTATTTGTGCCTCTTGTCTCTTATGTTTATTGCTGTGCATGTTATTCTCTTAGTTAAAGATCCTAAGATCATAATTCTAGCTTGAATGATAAAAATCTAACATGGGATTAGAGCTAACCTGAGAAGAAGACATTGTGTAGCTGTTGAAATTAGGGATTCTTTTTTTTTGGGTATCTCTCCACAATCCATTAGGAAAAGTATGCTAGGTTGATTCTCCATTGAAGGGCACATCTTTCTATCAAAGCAGAATTCGATTCCAGACATTTTCAGTTTTTGGTGCAGGAAATTAGGGCTTCTTTCAGAACTGGAAATTTTGAGTGAGCTCAGCATAGGATTGATCTCCTCATCAAAATATAATTTTAAATACCTGGGTCAAGATGTTTGGTTAGGTATAACTCCGAGAAAGTCAAACCCTAGTTTGACCTCGGGCCGAAAAAACCCTAAAATACTAAAATTGATAGGTTTTTGTACATTCACTATATCTAGGGATTGGAGAAGGATCAGGAGCTGAAACCTTTACAAGCCAAAGCTAAAATCCGGATTTAAATTGTATCCAAATTTCAGCTTCATATTCACTATATTCTAGAATATATGATCCATCCAAGTTAGGGTTCCATCCTCTTCCAGGATTCATCACTAAACAGGACACCTGGGGCGAATTGCTATATCTCGGGCTACAAAGGTCCAAATAAATTTTCTAAATATTTTCTATAATGGGCATGGATTGTAATTTTTTTGGTATAATTTTCAGACCCTGAAGATGAAACAGTGACACGTTGAAGTCTGTACAATTTCTCTGTGTTGAACAGTCCTAAAATAGGTCACCTTGGGAAAACGATCATAAGTCCCAATTGGTGAAACCCATTCTGATGAAACCTATGGTGTTGGAACATGGACAGTTGAGGATACCTCAGTGCAAAGTTTCAGACATATAGGAGTATTCATTTCAGAGATATCATAGAAACAGTATCAGGCATTTCTGCAGAAGAAATTGGAAAACTAGGGCTTCCTGTTCCGGGAGCTTCCCTCCACTATTTTCAAAAAAGGAGTACATTGGATAATCACCTTGAATAGTTCTATATTTCTATCCAATCAGATCTAAAAAATTCCAAGTTTTGAAAATTAGGGTTTCTCTAACAAGCCCTAGATCGGCTAGCTTCGGAACCAGGATGGACACCTCAAATCGCTAAGATCTAATCTATTGCTATTTTCATTTGAGGTTCTCATTTCAGAGTGATCTATCACATCAGCTTGATGATAAGCTTCCTAAAGTTAACAAATTCCAAGCATGGAAGTATAGGATCTCATTAGTTATTGAAGGAAATGAATTGGACACCTACATAAGTAGAGAGGCTCCAGTTCCAGAGGGAGATGAGGCTAAAAGCCTGACACAAGAAGAACTTGGTCAAGGCCAAGAAAATCATTGTTGATTCAATCAAGGATCACCTTATACCATAAGTGTCTTCCCTAGAGAAATATAAAGAGATTTTTGATTCCTTGACCAAGCTATTTGAATGGAAGAACATAAATCAGAATATGACTTTGAGAAAAAAGTTGAAGAATGTGAAGATACACAATGCAGAGACCATACAGTCATACTTTACGAGGGTCTCTCAAATCAAAGAACAACTTGTAGCAGTAGAAGAAGAAGTGGAGAATGCAAAAGTGGTGATAGCCACCCTGAATGGCCTCCTAGGATCATGGGATTCATTCATTCGAGGAATGTGCTAGAAGGAAGTGATTACCTTTAGCAGACTCTGGGAAGAGTACACACAAGAAGAATAAGATCGACTTAGAATAAGAGAAGAGAAGATGGGAGCAATTGAAGATCAAGCTCTAACCATCCAAAGAAGATCCCTCATGTGATGAGGAATATGAAGAACTCAACTCTTGAAGAACCTCTTATCCACCTTAGAATTTGGTATCCAATGATCCTTGATGGATACAAAGAATATTAGTAGCAGAGGAAGCTACTTGTCACTCTAGTATAGAATGTTTCAGTGCATAGAGTACGAAAGGTAGAGGGAGAATGATGCTTCAATTCAGATGGAGTGACTGCAGAAGATACTGAGGTTAAACATGGTATGACATGATGGACATATTACTGATGACTCTAGGCTTTACTGAGAGTAAAGTGGATTCCAAAATTTACTTCAAGGTTGAATACGGAAGACCAGTGAGCCTCCTGTTATATGTTGATGACTTGTTCCTGGTAGAAAAGAGGAACTCATTAAAGTTGCAAGAAGGAGACTTGTTGCCAAGTTTGAGATGAAGGACTTGGATATGATGGCATGGAGGTGTGGAAAAATATCCCTGGGACAAGGAAAGTATGCAGTAGATATCCTAAAGAGGTTCAAGATGATGGACTGCAAGGCCATGATCACACCTATGGCATCAAAATTGAAGCTATTGAGTGATGATTCAACAGAAGCGGTTGATGCTACGATGTATTGTCAGATGATTGGGTCCTTGATGTACTTGATGAATACGAGACAAAATATTTGCTTTGTTGTGAACACCTTGAGCCAATTCCTGACAGATCCGAGACATGTTTACTTGATTGCTGCAAAGCATATTCTGAGGTACCTGAGGGGTACAGTTGATTATGGGCTCAAGTATGAGGTGAATCAAAAGATTAAACTGGAGGTTTATGTTGATTCAAATTGGGCAGGTAGTGCCATCGATAGGAAGATAAATTTAGGGTGTTGCTTTAGTATGGGATTAGGTGTGATCTCTTGGTTTAGCAGGAAGCAGTCCTGTGTGGCATTGAGTATAGCTGAAGCAGAGTATGTTGCAACCTATAGTTGTGAGGAAGTATGGATTAGGAATCTACTGTCTAATTTATTTGATCTCCAATTATATGCTACTTTTATATATTACGACAACCAGATTTGTGTGAAGTTTTCGGAGAACCCGGTGTTCCATGACAAGTCAAAGCACATCGAGATCAAATATCACTATATCAGGGATATGGTGTAGAAAGAAGTAGTGAAGCTCCAGTATGTTGCAATGGACAAATAGATAGCTGATGTGTTAACTAAGCCATTAGCCAAAGTAAAGTTTGAGTACTTCAGGGAGAAGCTTGGTGTTCTCTAGATCGAGGTTCCCTCCAAAGGGAAGTGATGAGTCCGCGAGCCATTCTAACATGGTGAGAGGATTGGTTCCTTCCATGGTCAGATGTAAGGGCTAAGACATTCTGTCATGATGAGAGGATTGGTTCCTTCCATGTCAGATATGAGTACTGATCCATTTTGATGTGACTGTAGGATTGGTTCCCACATGATCAGATATAAGTGCTAAATGCCATTCTTGGAATGGAGGCACCTGATCAGTTACCAGGAACACTTAGTCTGGGACTGAGGGCCATTCTTATGTGACTGTAAGATTGGTTCCTACATGATCAGATGTAAGTGCAGAGCCATTCTGAGGTGATTGTAGGATTGGTTCCTACATTAATCAGATGTAAGTGCAGATCCATTCTAAGGGGATTGTAGGATTGGTTCTTACATGATTAGATGTAAGTGCAGAGCCATTCAGAGGTGATTGTAGGATTGGTTCATACATGATCAGATGTAAGTGCAGATCCCTTTCTACATGTAGGAAGGATTGGTTCCTCACATAGTTGAATTTAAGTGCTGGGCCTTTCTGACATTGGTTGTCAGATGTGAGTGCTGGGCCTTTATGATAGGGTTGTGGGATGTGTTCCCACATGGTCAAATGTGAGTGTTGGGCATGCCTTTTTTATATGATTATAGGATTGGTTCCTACATGATCATATGTAAGTGTTGGGTGGTCCATTCTGACTTAGGATTAGATATAAGTGCTGGAAAAGACCTACATGGAGGCTAGGACTAAAACTAGCATGAAAAAGGGTTGGCTCTGTAGAAATTCCTATGATGAGAAGAATCAAGAGATAGCACATGTGATGTTGATCAAGCATAGATGATCCAATGATGATGATCTAGATCGAGTGATGATCCAGATCAAGATGAAGATGACTTGAATATGACGAGGACTCGATGATGATCCAGATGATACAAAGAAAAAGACTTGTGGTGATAAATTATGTTGAGAGAATACCTTCCTAGATAAGAGGGAGTGTTGATGTAATTGTAACTTCGGAATGTATTCACTTGTATATATTATGTATTGTACCCAAGTGTTTATTCTGGGAAGTGTTTGTAATGTAATTGAGTCATGTCATGCCCAGATGTTCCAATTGGGATTTTCTATAATGTGAAAAATTCATGTCAAGTCATTGTGGGTAACCCTCCTATAGTTCAATGGTTAAAGTCCCCACAGTTGTGGGGCCCTAGGGTTATTAGACTATCCTAGAGAATTCAAACCTAGGTGAGTTATTGTAAGTCGAGGAAATAGTCCCCACCATTGTGTTAAGGACAACCCTCCTTGTTGTTCAGAAGGGAAAAGTCCCCACAAGTTGTGGGGGACTAGGGTTATTAGACTCTCCTAGAGATGTTGGATCTAGTAAGTAATTGTTAAGCGAGGCCGACATGTTGGATTGGACATTAAGTGAATGAAAGAATATAAATAGAGAATGAGACTCTTTATTTATCACACACTCACTCACTCATTGGGGCGCATGAGTGAGAGAGAAGTTGCTGGGACAAGAGAGAGAACACTGCGATCGGGAGATCATCTTTATGTTTCTAGTTTTTACTTTTGGTGTTGATTCTATATCTGAGGAAGTTGCAGGGTTTTCTCCTTTATGGTTTCCCCAAGGAAAATTCTTTGTGTCTCTTGTCTCTTGTGTTTATTGTTGTGCATGTTATTCTCTTAGTTAAAGATCCTAAGATCATAATGCTAGCTTGAATGATAAAAATCTAACAATAACTCCTTCCACAAGAGGATCACCTAAATATTTGGATGGAAAATATCTCCCTTGAAAACCCAGAATATGATTTATGTTCCTTTGAGAAATCCTAGGAGTGTTGAAGAAATACACCTGGGACTTCTCGCTATTAATTTCCAGACCCGAGGCTTTTAAGAACATAGTCATACATTTCTTGAAATCTCTCACTTCTTGAACAAATGGGAGGCCCTTTATCACCATATCGTCAACAAATAGTTGACGAGTTTGCTTCTCTTACCTAGTTTGAAGGTTCATCCATTTTATTTCATTACTTTCTACCATAAATTTAACCATTTGACTCAAACCTTCAACCATCAGAATGAATAAGAAAGGAGATAAAGGATCCCCTTGAAAAATCCCCCGGGAAGCGATGAAATTTCTCATGGGTGATCCATTGAGTAGGATAGATAAGAACCCTAAGGATGTCACATTCATTATCCAGTCAATCCACTCACGGTTAAATCCATAGGATTTGACCATTTCTCTCATAAATTTCCATTTACCTTATAATAGGATTTAAAGATGTCCAGTTTGAGCAACATTTTAGGATTCTTTATTACCTTGGAAGAGTGAATAAATTCATGAACCAAAATTACTCCGTCCAAAATTTGGAGACCCTCCATAAAGCCTAATTTTTCTGGAGCCACCAGATTAGGAAGAATTGGATTTATCTTAGATAACATTACATAAATACATGGGCCTAAACTTACCTGGTGAGTCAACACCATCATTTTTAGGAATGATTTTTAGAAAGATTTAATTTAAGGCTCGAAGCACCTTTAATATTGTCACGATTCATCAACTATTTTCCACATATCCACCTTGATGAGATCCTAAAAGTGATAGAAAAATTTGTTGCAAATCCATTTTGACCAGCGCTTTCCCATCCGCAATCTGATGCACAACTTCCTCCATATCTCTCATATCCACCATTGTTTTAGAATTTCATTATATTCGGGGGTGGCAAGAGTGTTGGTGTATTTGAGTATATAGTTGTCATTGATGTCAAAGGTGTTCATGAATGACAAAGGAATAACCAGTGGATATGATGGCAGGACAAACTCAGTGAAAAACTAAGGTAGTGATGATATGGCATGGCATAGTTGAGGATGTGGCATGACACATATGATGACATGGAATATGATGGTTTCCTAATGATGATGAAAGACTAAGGTAGTGATGGAAAATTTTCTTATGAATTACAAAAGATGCCATTGTAGAGTTGATGCAGAGTTAACACAGCATAAGTCAAAGAAAAGATGAAATGGAATGATGATGAGGTGGCATAGACGAAGGTAGTGATGACATGGCATGATGATGAGGTGGCATAGTTAGCTACTTGAGATCTGATGAATGAGGATCAGTTTTTATATAATCCATAAAGACAGAATGCAAATCCACATTAGTTCAATAATTGACAGATAGGAAGCATCCCACACAAGATCTGATGGTTAGGAAGCATCCCACAAAGATAGGTGGAAAAGCCAAAGTTTTGCAAAAGATCAAGATTGGACAGTCAGGGGTAAGTCCACAAGGAAATCAATGGTCGAGGAAAATGTGGAAACAAATTTACAGAAGTCTAAAATAGGAAAGTGTGATTCTGCATCCCACATCCCACAATCCACAAGATCAATGGTTAGGAAAGACTCTGCAAAAGATCGATGGTGTGGAAAAAAAATTGTGGAAAGGAGCTTGTAGAAATACAAAATGTTATGTTTCTGCATCCTATATCCTGCATCCTGCATCTCATAGGAAATATGGGATGACTGAAGTTAGATCTGCTAAAACAGATCGATGGTGTGAAAGGAAAATTGTGGAAAGAAGCATGCGAAAGGAAGCTTGCAAAAAGAAGATTGTGGAAAGGAGCTTGTGGAAAGGATCTTGCATAAATAAACTTGCAGAAAGGAGTTTGTGGAAAGGTGAAAGCGAATAGTCAACATCAAGCATCCCGCATCCTGCAACCTGGAGATTGACAGTCATGAAAATGCCC
This sequence comes from Pseudotsuga menziesii, assembly GCA_001517045.1. Taxonomy (NCBI): domain Eukaryota; kingdom Viridiplantae; phylum Streptophyta; class Pinopsida; order Pinales; family Pinaceae; genus Pseudotsuga; species Pseudotsuga menziesii. The sequence goes on along the minus strand of LPNX011042083.1, from coordinate 18,492 downwards.
AACGAAGATCGATGGTGGGGAATTGTTGATGAGTTAATCTTGGTGCGGAAAGGAAATTTTGAGGAAGTAATCAATGGTTAGATCGACGGTCCATATTTACTTAGAAATAGGATCAATGAATCTAATTGGATTAGGAAGATTATCTTGTGGAAAGAAGTTTGACGGTGTGGAAGCACCTACAAACATTGGATAGAGGTGTGAAAATGGTTTCCAAGATGCAAAAACAATCTCCGAGGTGAAGGATCAATGGAAGAATGTGAAAGGATGATCTGAAAGGTGTGATATTCATATATGAAAGGGTGCAAAAGTGAAAGGTGTGTTTGTTCAGTTTGAAGAGACATGACTATTGAAAGAAGCTTAAACGTTGAGAAGTATTTAAGCAGTGCCCTGAGTAAGAAGGAAAATGTCTCTGCAGTTCAAATTGCATGATCAGAATTAGAGACCAGTGGGTGTGACATAGTGGGAGAGAAATCATGAGAAACATATCATGGTGGCAGGGCAGCGCCAGGGAAAAAAATAGGCCTACAGGGGGTTGTTTCCTCCTTTCTGTTGTAGCTGATAAACCAGGGGGTTAAAGCCTCCTTCCAATTGGCATTGGTAAAATAGGGTGTTATAGCATCCTTTCAGTCACAATTGATAAATCATGGGATCGTAGCCTCCTTCCAATTGGTATTGGTAAATAGGGTGTTGTAGCATCCTTTCAGCTGTAGCTAATAAACCAGGGGGTCATAGCCTCCTTTTGATTGGTATTGGTAAACAGGTTGTAATACCATCCTTGTCTATAGAAGTAGGACAAACTATTTGTAATTAACAATTTTGTAGCAATTGGACATATTGGTGGTTCACCCTATTGGGATTCCACATTAAAATTGTGTTTTGTGTATTCTTGTTGTTATGTGTTTCTAATGATAGGTTTAAAAGTGTTTAAAATAGTAAAAAGATAACAATACTGAATCACCCCCCCCCCCTCTCAGTATTGACAATAAATCAACAATTGGTTTCAGAGAAGGTTCCTTCAGCACAATTTAACCACTAGAAGGTAGATCCTTTATAAAACCACTATGGATCAACAAGAAGGCTTGGCCACTAATAGACCTCCACTATTTACAGGAGAAAACTATGCATACTGGAGTGTAAGAATGAGGTGTCATCTGCTGTCCCTAGGATGGGAGGTTTGGGAAGCAACAGAAAAGGAGCGTGTAACATAGGAAACCAATGTGGAAATTGAACCCAGTGATAGAACAATTAAACTCACAACAATTATCAATTGTACATGCAAAATCACTCACAAAAGAGACTGAATATGGAGCTAAACACTAAACTGTATTAACTCAGTGTACAATAGCCAACCCTATAACATAATAGGTTGATGCACTAAATAATTACATAAGGGATTCTAATGCATGAGGAGGAAATTCGAATCTAGTCAAAAGCAGGCTTACTAAAATTAAGCAAATCCCCCATAAGTGCATAAAGTAGTTTCCAAATCAGCTAAGGAGCTCATGAATTGGAAAAAGCACTTAGGAAATATAAAAGGTGATGGAATGACAACTCATACATGCTTTTCATAGGAGAAAAGAGTGGAGAATGTGGAGGACAAAAAACTAGTTAACCTCTCCTAGTCAAACTTTCCCAATTGCCTTAAAGCACTGAAAAAGCAGGCAATAAAGCAGAAAAAGCAGAAGGGCACCTAGGAGGCCAGGAATAAAGTAGAATTGATTCCTTGAGGTTTCCCAATCACTACATGATTCAAAATAGGCAATTTTTGACCACTATGGATAGGTAATTGACAACTTGCATAAGGTGGGACACATGAAACTAGGCAAATAAGACAAAAATGATTAATTTAATGTCTAAGGTAGCTAACTATGGGTTGATTGTTCTAACACCCCCCCTTAATCCTGACTTATGAGTAATATATCAAAAAATTATAGGGCCTAGCAACAAGGGTTAGTCACCCTTTACATACTGCATGTCTAATTAAACAAGGAAAGAGGCAAAAACCACATGGGAAAATCCTCCCTTAAACATGGACTGTAAAACAAAATTTGGAAATCTTGTCTTCACTCATGCTTCACAGCATGATCAGAAATCCCCAACAGTGATTTGAGATTGCTGAAGGTCTTCTCACAAAATTCTTTGGTGATGATATCAGCTAGTTGTTCTAAAGATGAACAGAAGAGTAGGTGAATGGTGCCATCATGCACAAGCTCTCTGATGTAGTGCATGTGGATCTCAATGTGTTTGGTTCTTTGCTTCTGAACTAGATCATTGCAGATTTGAATGGTACTCTGGTTATCACAGTAGATGGTAGTTGAGTACTCTGATTCGAAACCACACTCTCCAAGTAACCCCTGCAATCATAAACATTGAGTTGTTGCATTGACAACTCCTCTGTACTATGCTTCAGTAGATGAGAGTGAAATGGCACTCTGTTTCTTGCTTGAATAGCTGATTGGCCCTTCTGCAAGGATGAACACATATCCTGATGTGGAATTTGTATCTATGCTATCACCTACCCAATCACTGTCAGTAAATCCAATCAAATCAATATCAGATTTTGCTTTATAGAAGATCCCATGCGTCCTTGTTCCCTGAACAAAGTTAAGGATCATTTTGGTTGCTTTCCAATGGATCTCATGAGGCCGATCCATGTATCTAGAAGCCACACTTACTGCATAAGAAATATCAGGTCTATTATGTGTAAGATACAACAAACATCCAATCAATTGCCTATACAGTGTATTGTTTACCATAGGTGAAGAATTAGCTTCTTCTAGCTTCACTCCTGAAAGGAAAGGAGTCTTGCTTGGTTTGCAATCCTTCATTTTGAATTTGTTCAGCAAATCCAAGGCATACTTGGACTGGTGCACCTTTATTCCAGCTTTGGTTTGAGCAATCGCAAGCCCCAAGAATTGGCTTAAGAGCCCCAAGTCTGTCATGGAGAAGGCTTGGTTCATTGCACCCTTCAAGGAAGCAATCTCATCCTTTGAGCTTCCTGTAATGAGAAGGTCATCAACATATAACAAAATGATCATTAATGAACCATTAATTAAATTCAAATAGACATTTGGATCTGACTTGCACCGAACAAAATTTAGTGATAGCAAGAAGCTATCAATCTTGGCATACCAAGCCCTGGGGGCTTGCTTTAGCCCATACAATGACTTTCGCAACTTGCACACAAGAGATGGGTTAGTAGAAAATCCTTGAGGCTGATTCATGTATATATTTTTAGTGAGATATCCATTCAGGAAGGCACACTTTACATCCATGTGATGTACTCCCCATTGCTTTGAAGCTGCAATGGCTAAGGCTAGCCCGATGGAGTCCATCTTTGCCACTGGTGCAAAGGTCTCATTGTAATATATGCCATGAACCTGTGAGTAGCCCTTGGCTACCAATATAACCTTGTACTTCAGAGGTGAACCATCAGCAGAAAATTTGGTCTTGTGCACCCACTTACAATGAACTAGCTTCCTCCCTGGGGGAAGATCCACTAGCTCCTAGGTGTTGCTCTTCTGGAGTGAGATGAACTCTTCCTTCATGGGGGATTTACATATTGGATCTCCTACTACATATTCATATGTCTAATGATTTGATTCCACCATCAGATACCATTTCTCAGAAAACATAGGATCCTTCATGCACAGACCACTCTCAAATTGAGATCTAGTCCTCCTTGGGTCATTGGGATCCCCTGCTAGCTCTCCTGCTGCATGAAGTGTCTTGGATGCCCATTTTGGCCTTGTAGGGTTGTTAGGATATGCAATAAAATCATCACTATCAGACATATTAGAATCATCATGTTCAACAATCTCTTCACTTACTTTCAGAGGTTCCAGTGGTGAAGAGGCTTCTCCAACTTCCACTGCAAGAGGTTCTTCTTGAAAATAAACACACCTTTCAATGAAGGATTTGTTTGTGCTCAAATTTATCAGCTTGTACCCTTTTGAATCTTCAGAGTACCCAACAAATGGGAACTCTTGGCTTTGGGGCTGCAAATCCTTCCTCTTCTCTATTGGAATTCTATCCCAAGCCTTTGAGCCAAAAATCTTGAAATGGGTCACATCTGGCTTGTACTCACTCCATGCTTCAAAGGGAGTCATACCATCAAGATGTTTATGAAGCACCCTATTCTGGATATAGGCTGCATATTTTATAGCTTCGGCCCAGTACTTTGGTGGCAAAGTTTTGGCCTCCATCATGCATGTTGCCATCTCCTTCAGTGATCTATTCTTCCTCTCAGTAACACCATTCTGCTGTGGTGTGTAAGAGATAGAATGTTGCATATGAATACCTGCATCTGCACAATATTGAATAAACTCATACTTGACATACTCACCACCATTATCAGATATGAGGACCTTTATTTTCCTCCCAGACTGGTTTTCAACCAAAGCCTTAAAGACTTTGAAGAGGCCAAAAACTTTAGACTTGTGTTTTAGGAAGTAAACCCAACAATACCTAGAAAATTCATCTATGAAACTCAATGAATATTTTGCCTAACTCATGGAAATATGAGGGAATGGGCCAGCAACATCACTGTGAGTCAACACGAGGGGTGCGGAGGTTCTCTCATGACTAGCTCTCTCAAATTTATGCTCTGGGTGTTTTCCTAGGATACAACCTTGGCAGACTCCTTTGGAAAATTTTATCTTGGGTAACCCTATGACCATCTCTTTTTCACTAATATCAGAAAGATACTTGTAATTTAGGTGGCCAAATATTTCATGCCAAAGATTGCTTACCTCATTATCATGAATCAGAAGAGCAGAGGGGTTTGAGTAGGGTAGGAAGTGTGATAACATGTATACCTTTGAAGTATGATTTGCAACTCCTTTTGCAATGACTTTACCACTTGAGATCTCTGTGATCTCAACTTCATCAGGGGAGAATATGAACTTCTTTGGAGACCCAGTGTGAGTCATCTGGTACACTGATAAGAGGTTGGAGGCAAGACCAGGAACATACAACACATTGCTGAGCTGACCATGATCAAAATCAATCCTCCCTTTGCCCAAAATTTCAGTGAGAGAGTCATCTCCCAGTACTATAGGTGGTCCTTTATACATGTCAAGTGAGGTGAATTCCTCCTTGGTCGAAACCATGTGTCTTGAAGCTCCAGAATCAATGATGAAACTAGGTGAGCTTGATGTGCCAGCAACCAATGCATGAAATCTCTCTCTGTCTTCTGAACTTGATCTTCCTTCTCTCTTCTTTGAGCTGTCTGGAAGAGAGATGCCATTCTTCTCCAGGATTTGGGTCAGCATGTCTATTTGCTTTTTCATACAAGAGCTTTCAGTTTGATTTCCCTTATTGCAGTATGTGCACTTGCTCATTTCTCCTTTATTCTTCTTCTTCTGGTATTTCTTCTTGGAACCTTGTGGCTCCTTTGGAGACTTGTTCTTGTCTCTCTTTTGCTTAGGTGAATTTTTAGCTTTCTTTTTTCTTTTTGAATCCACCCTCAAATATCCAGCAACCAGAGCTTGGTATTTGGATGGTTTGATGGTGCCCATCATCACCAGTTTGTCTTGTTCTTGTGTGAGAGATTCCATGAAATCTGCAAGGCTAGGAATCTTCCAGGTTCGACCTGTCAATTTTGTGGCATATAAGGTCTAAACAAACACTGAATAGTCAGGTCCAAGCTTCGAGAGAGTGGCCAAGACCATCTGATCATCCTTCTTTTCGATCCCACATTGTTTTAGCTGCAAAACAAGTGCTTTGAACTTGGAGAAATAGAGTTGCAGAGATTCAAAGCTACTGGGACTCAGGGAGATCAGTTCATTTTCTATTTGATGTCCCCTCATCTCATCTGTCTTTCCAAAAAGATCAGTAAGATTCTCCCATACTTCATTCGGTGATGTCAATCCATCAAGATGGAAAAGGAGGTCTCTGGAAATACTCAGACACAAGAGACCATAGGCCTCATCCCTCCTGTTGTGCCATTTTATCTTCTCTGTAGCTGTATTGGGCTCTGCTTCTATTGCCGTAGTCACCCTGTAGAGGCCTTTCACTCTCAATAGTATCTCCATATCTGCTTTCCATTCAAAGAAGTTGAAGGGAGTCAAGATGATCTTCTGAGATTGATCCATAGCTCAAAAATTGTCCGGACTGTCAATAGAAGGCTCCCAGTCACTAATGTTGAACCTGTAAAACAAATTTGAAGGAGAGAAATCAATCTACACTGGCTTTGATACCATGTGGAAATTGAACCCAATGATAGAACAATTAAACTCACAGCAATTATCAATTGTACATGCAAAATCACTCACAAAAGAGACTGAATATGGAGCTGAACACTAAAATATATTAACTCAGTGTACAATAGCCAACCCTATAACATAATAGGTTGATGTAGTAAATAATTACATAAGGGATTCGAATGCATGAGGAGGCAATTCGAATCTAGTCAAAAGCAGGCTTACTAAAATTAAGCAAATCCCCCATAGGTGCATAAAGTAGTTTCCAAATCAGCTAAGGAGCTCATGAATTGGAAAAATCACTTAGGAAAGATAAAAGGTGATGGAATGACAACTCATACATGCTTTTCATAGGAGAAAAGAGTGGAGTATGTGGAGGACGAAAAACTAGTTAACCTCACCTAGTCAAACTTTCCCAATTGCCTTAAAGCACTGAAAAAGTAGGCAATAAAGTAGAAAAAGCAGAAGGTGTCACGTCCCCAAGCCTCCGAATGGCAAAGAGGATGCGATCTACTAGCTTTAACAGACCGGGCTAAACGCCCATGAACATGTACAGGCTTAAAAATTGCCTAAAACAGAATGCTGAAAGAGAATTTAAACTAAAATGTGCACAAAGGGATGTTTATCATACATAGATGCATTTTAATCATCATACACAGCGGAAACCAATAGAATTCAAACAAACATTCATTCAACATGTTCATTCCATTTTAATTGACAGTAAATATAGAATTGCAGAGGTAAAATACACAAGATCACTTATCTTATAAAGAACTTCTTCCGCAACCAGCTATGTCGCTGCAACGTTCCACCCAACCATAGGCTAGCGTGCTCCTTAATCTCTCAACAGCGCTGCCACCCCCAAGCTGGGCATGATTCTCCAAGGAATAAGGGAACTAGCAGGCTTACACATAGCCAGGATACACAAAACACATAGCCAAGCCAACAAAGTTGGGTTTATCAGGCCATTAAGGAGTTGGAGAAGGAAAATTGCTAAGCTGGTGAGCTCATTACAGAGCCAAGGACACCTACACCAGAACTAGCCTGACCTCTAAGACATCCATCCACACCCAACACAAGGAATCAGTCCCTTCTCTGCTACACAGTCCCTCAGGCCCTGCATTCCCTTCCAGTGCTATTCAGGGGTGATGGAGAAGAAGGCCAGCCCTCTAGTTCTGTCTGTGTGGTTTCTAACACCAGGTTTATCAAGCAACCAAGCCAAAATACTTACTCCTCACACAGTCCAAAGACCAACCATTGCACTCAGGCAACCAATTTAGCTATTACTACTTAAACAGGGAAACAATTCCCGAGTCATTCTTGGCCCTATCGTGGCCAAAATGACTCTCAATAGAATTTACAACAATTCCCTAGCACAACAGCAAACACAACTCCCACAAGGAAAATCAGTAGTCCGTCCAAGGCAAATAAGTAAGTGGGAAAGAAAAATTTACACAGACTGCACCCAGTTCTTGAGCGTGAAATGGCTCCCTATAGGAAATCGTGGGAAATAGCAGCAAAACGGCTCCTAGCTTGCTGTGCGTGAGGAGGATCAGACAAAATCATGAATGGAAAATGCACCAGCAGCTCCCAAATCGTGAGGAAAAACAACCCAATTCCCAGCACTACAAAAACGACCTCCCATCCCTGGGAAAAATGAAGCCAATACCCAAAAACGTGGAAGGAAAAACACAGGAAAAACTCCAGCTGCTCCCAAAGCCCCAACGTGAAGGAGAATGGTGAGGAAAATGGAAAAATGTGGATGTATGGCAGGATGGCATACGTTTTTGGGAATTTTCCTTGCCAAGGAAGTCAGAGCACATTTTTAAAAAATGGTTCTCTACCCAATTCGAATTTTTGCCCATACTCTTCCCATTCCATGCAATAACTAACTCAACCACATTCTGGTAGAAATAAATGATTGGGGAAGAAGACAAGAAAGGTATTTGACAGTTTGATGGGTTTTCTCATAGACATTTGGCTTTTCCCCATTGGCCCATAGGTTAAATATTTCACCCCCCCCCCTTATCCTTAGAAAATCATGCCCCATTCGATCTGGTTGCCGTGACCGTAGCTGGTTGTGTATATTTTTATTATATATGCATATTTACATGATGCTGAAACTTAATATGTGCTGCATGCCCCGATATACCATCGGTGACAATTTAAATCCCAAAACATAGCATAACCAATCAATGGAGGGGCCTTTTCCTTTAGCTCCACACCATGATCATTACAATATATACATCATATACATCTAATGTAACGGGGTCAAAACTGGGACATTACAGAAGGGCACCTAGGAGGCCAGGAATAAAGAAAAATTGATTCCTTGAGGTTTCCCAAGTGCTACATGAGTCAAAATAGGCAAGTTTGACCACTATGGATAGGTAATTGACAACTTGCATAAGGTGGGACACATGAAACTAGGCAAATAAGACAAAAATGATTAATTTAATGTCTAAGGTAGCTAACTATGGGTTGATTATTCTAACAACCAATACCCTATAAAAACATTTGAACTAGGTGAATATGAAGGAAATGCCAAATCCCTAAATGCAATCTTGAGTGGATTAACAAACACTTTGTTTACTAAGGTTATGCAATGCACATCTGCCAAAAAATCCTGGGATAAATTGAAGATTATCTATGAAGGAGCATCTAAGGTCAAAGAATCCAAACTGTAGACATATAAAGGTCAATTTGAAAGCCTAAAAATGAGAGAAGAAGAGAATATTGGGGAATACTTTCTTTGTGTAGATGAGGTAGTTAATGCTATTAGAGGTCTTGGAGGAAAATTGAAAGAAAAAGAATTGGTAAGAAAGATACTAAGAACATTACCAATGAGATATGACTCAAAGGTTTCCACCCTAGAGGAATGAGATGACCTTAAAAAGGTAATAGTAGATGAGATGCATGGAATTCTCACTACTTATGAGATGAGAACTGGATGGGATAAAAACTTGAAGAAAGATGTAGCATTTAAATTCACTTCCAAAAATCAATCAGAAAATATAGATGATGAGGAAACCCTCTCTATAAGTAGAATTAATAAAGGCACTGGAAAATACAAAGGTAAACTGCCTTTGAAATGTTTTAAATGTGGAAGAATTGGACATTTTTCCCATAAGTGCTCCTACCCAAAACAAGACGAGAGTGACCATGAAGAATCTTGTTGTCATAAGGGTAAGAAGAAGTTTAAAGGAAAAAGGAATAACTTCTATTCCAAGGAAGAAAGGGAAGATGCAGAGATGATTGAAGATAATGAAATCATGTTTTTAGGAACAACAAACTCGGATGAGGAATCAAAATTGGACATAGAATCTAAATACATGGCTGTTGTAGATGAAATTGAAAGAAGTAGGAAAAGAATAAAAGTTTTGAAAGATAATCTGTCTAAATACCAAGATGAGACCAATCAGATTATTACTGATTTGAGAAACCAACTTCATGAGGCCAAGAAGAGTGAGGAAGAACTAGTAGCTTTTCTCAGGAAGAGAATTCAAGATTTTGAAAAAACTTGAGAAAAAAAAATACTCAACTTAGAGAAGGAGTTGATGAAAAATCCATTAAATCAAAGTTTGAGAACAATTCAAGGATTCTAGATGACATTATGAGTAGCCAAAGACCATCAAGTGATAGGTATTTTTTGGGGTTCATTAAATAAAAGAAGCCGGAGAGTTTCCCACTCACTAATCAGAGAGGAAGTACAAAGAGCTATGCTGAAGTACTAAAGAGTCTTGTTAAAAAGGAAAAGTGCAACGAATATGCTTTATATTTTCATGACAAATACATAACTCATGAGGAGCTCAAGAGACAAGTAATAATTTTGGTAATAAAGCCCTAAAATGCAAGGCTTATGAAAAAGTTCATGAGTACAATAAGGATGCAATTAAAAAGCTGAAGGTAAGGAATCATAACTAGTTTGGACTTCTCCAAAGGTTTGATATAGAGTGTTACAAATTTAATAACTTTGGAGACTTGGCTAGGAATAATGTGATGCTCTAGTAGAAGCTCGGAGACATTTGAAGAAACTGGTAGTTAGGAAATAGAGAAACCAAAGACCTCCTGTGGATAAACAAAAATTTCATGGTTATTGTCATTATTGTCATAAGTTTGGTCACAAGGTGGCTGACTGCAGATTCAGGGGAGAGAATAAAAGGATGAAAAGGGAACAGGACACCAACACAAAGCATGGTGAAGGAAAAGTAAATAGTACACCTCCTAAAAAGGTGTGGATGAAAGAATTAGAAGCTTCAGAAGAAACACAAATTTTAGTCATTAATGAAGTCTCTGTAGTTGATGTTGAGAATAATGAGGTCATAGATAAAAATGACACTCATCATGAGGGAAATATACTTAGTGATGTAAAAGAATACCCCATTGCATATCAGGATGAAAGAGATGACGAAAGAGACAGTGGTTGTGGAATTTAATTCTAAAGAATTCTCTCATTTGTAATAATAAAAAAAAACCTAAAAATTGAGGGCATGAACAGTCATATTAAAGGCATAGGAAATGTTGCATGATCTCAAGGGGATATTGATATCTTTAAGTTAAGGATTTTAAAGATGAGATGGAAAACAATTGTTTCTGGTTAAAGTTTAGTGTGAAAAGAAGAGAAAAAGAGGGATAACATAGGTTAGATCTGGTAATATATCATTACATGGTTAATGAACCTCGGTTTTGGTTCCAAGATTGTATTAGCTACCACCATTGGTTTTAGAGGAAGCTTATACTCAGGGGGATTTAAAGTCCTGAAAATTTCAATTGGTATCTAAGAAAAAATCAATTGGTATCTAATGTTGAAGTATATTGAAAGCTATCTTCTTCAAAGATAACAGGTTATCAAGGTTTAAGTTATGAGTCTTTGTGTCTGAGATAATGAGACCAGAGAAACTATGTAATAAACTAAAGTAATATCTATGTTGAGGATCTAAAGTTATGGTTCCTTAGATAGTTGATAATATAGATCTAAAATCCAAAATAATCTAGCAGTATATGCTAGATTTTTTTTATGAATATATAAATGCATAGGCTTAAAGAATTATGGTAAAAGTGGAAGCCATTTTACTTACAAGAAAAATAGACCATTAGATATGGCAGCAGGAAAAAAGTTAAAAAAAAGAAGGGGAAATGTGTATCCTAGAACAGAAAATGAAAGAGTGTTGAAAAATGTTCAGTGTAGACTCTATCACAAAAATGTTGACAATGGAGAAGGAGTATAGTGACAGAGGGATTCCATGGATCTATTAGTTAAGCTATCATTCAAGAAAAGGAAATGTTAAGATAAATTATAATACATTGGTTAAATAACCAAGTTCATTTAAAAGGGAGATATGATGGCAAGAGGAGTTGTCGAAAGGAAGAGAGACAGGAAATCCTATATCAAAATAAGTGCAGCATTGGTATAACATGTTATCCTTTTTCATTGTTTTCAAAGTGGGAGAATGTTTAGAGGTTTCCACCAATGCTAGAGGGGGAGATTGTTGGTGGATTTGAGTATATAGTTGTCATTGATGTCAAAGGTGTTCATGAATGACAAAGGAATAACCAGTGGATATGATGGCAGGACAAACTCAGTGAAAAAATAAGGTAGTGATGACATGGCATGGCATAGTTGAGGATGTGGACTGACACATATGATGACATGGAATATGATGGTGTCCTACTAATGACAAAATACTGAGGTAGTGATGGAAAATTTTCTTATGAATTACAAAAGATACGATGGCAGAGTTAACGTAGCATAAGTCAATGAAAAGACGAAATGGAATGATGATGAGGTGGCACAGATGAAGGTAGTGATGACATGGCACGATGATGATGTGGAATATTTAGCTACATGAGATCTGATGAATGAGGATATATTTTTTGTATAATCTGCAAAGACAGAATGTAGATCCGGATTAGTTCTAGAATGGATGATTGGGAAGCACCCCGCATAAGATCCGATGGTTAGGATGCATCCTGCAAAATATAGGCGGAAAAACCAAAGTTTTGAAAAAGATAAAGATCAGACGGTCAGGGGTAAATCCACAAGGAAATCAATGGTTCAGGAAAATGCGGAAACAAAGTTGCGGAAGAAAATTGTAGAAGTCCAAAATAGGAAAGTGTGATTCCACATCCCACATCCTACAATCCGTAGGATCAATGGTTAGGAAAGACTCCGCAAAAGATCGACTGTGCGGAAGAAAAATTGCGGAAAGGATCTTGTAGAAAGCTAAAATGTTACGTTTGTGCATCCCACAATCTAGAAATATCAAACAGCTGAAGTTAGTTCTGCTAAAACATATCGACAACGTAGAAGGAAAATTGTTGAAAGAAGCTTGTGGAAAGGAGCTTTCAAAAAGGATCTTGTGAAAAGGAGTTTGCGGAAAGGAGAAAGTGGACAATCAACTTCAAGCATCCTGCATCCCGCGCCAATATAGAGATTGACGGTCATGAAAACACCCGACATAGATCGATGGTGGGGAATCGTTGATGAGTTAATGGTGTGGAAAGGCAATTTTGAGGCAGAAATTGATGGTTAGATCAACGATCCATACTGACATAGAAATAGGATCAATGACTCTGATTGGATTAGGAAGATGATCTTGAAAAAAGAAGTTTGACAGTTTGGAAGCACTTGTAAACGTTGGACATAGGTGTGGAAATGGTTTCCAAGTTGTGGAAACGATCTCTTAGCTAGAGGATCAATGGAAGAATGTGAAAGGACAATATGAAAAGTGTGATATTCATACATGAAAGGACGCAAAAGTGAAAGTTGTGTTTTTTCAGTTTGAAGAGATGTGACTGTTGAAAGAAGCTTAAAAGCTGAGATGTAAGTTACGGCATGATTAAGAAGGAAAATTTATCTACAATTTGAATTGCATGATTAGAATCAGAGACCAGTGGATGTGACAGAATTCAGTGGGAGATAAATCATGAGAAACATATCAGGGTGGTAGGACGGCGCTAGGGCAGGAAACAGGCCTTCAGGGGTTGTTTCCTCCTTTCAATTGTAGCTGGTAAACTAAGGGGTTGTAGCCTCCTTCCAATTGGCACTGGTAATTAGGGTGTTGTAGCATCCTTTCAGTCGTAGCTGATAAACCAGGGGTTCGTAGCCTCCTTCCAATTGGTATTGGTAAATAGGGTGTTGTAGCATCCTTTCTATCGTAGCTGATAAACCAAGGGTTCGTATCCTTTTTTTAATTGGTATTGTTAAACAGGGTGTAATACCATCCTTTTTTGTAGAAGCAAGAAAAACTATTTGTAATTAACAATTTTACAGTAATAGGCCGTATTGGTGGTTTACCCTATTGGGATTCAACATTAAAATTGTGTTCTGTGTATTCTTGTTGTTATGTGTTTCTAATGATATATTTAAAAGTGGTTAAAATAGTAAAAAGATAAAAATATTGATTCACCCCTCCTCTGAGTATTGACCAATAAATCAACAAAGAGAAAAAATGTGTCGGGTGATATTTTCTATGTGCTCTAAATTATCTATCTGGTCTTCCTTCATTATTGTTCCAAAGTAGTTTTCTGATTCTTCTTCCCTTTTCTCCGTTGTTTCCACATAATGTACTGCCTCCTTTTTTAAACTCATTAATTTAACACATATTTCATTAAATTTGTAATTATTTAGTCGATCTAGAATTTAGAACTTCCGCTAGATTGAGTTCTTTCAAAATGAGGAAAGTCATAGACTTTGAATCCTTACATAATGTCTAGTAATATTATTTATAGTTTGTATTTAATGTTAAGTTGATTAAATTATTTTATGACATAATACCAACATTGTATTTGTTACTACAACAATTAGAAATATTGTCGTAGTAATTATTTGGGTCTTTCATGAGTATGTTGTTTTATTTTTGGAAGTTCGCACCACTTATAATCAAAATAGGAAAATATTTTATGACTTTAAAGTCTAAGTTTTACCCTTGTAATGACTAAAATAAATTATGAATTAAAATAGCAGCATAATTTGTTGTTGTTGTTGTTGGTAGTGGTAGTGGTAGTGTATTAAAAACTAGGTTGATGAATGTTTACTTTATGAATTATAGATTAACGTGAGAAATTTATTACCTATTAATTTATTTAATGATATTGATGTTAGTAAAGCCTCCCTTATTTATTAATATTATTTATTTTAACAATCAAAATTAATTATGAACTAGAATAGCATAGAGTTTGATTTTTTTAATATATAAGAGGAAAGGGGGAAAACCAACTTAACTAATTATTGCATGTATTCATTATTTATTTATGAAGTATTTGAACAATGTGTTTAATTGAAAAGAGCATATTTTTATTGAAAATATAGATATCTTACAATATTTATATTATCAATAAGATTTAAATCATGTCTTAATTTATGTTAGGGCATGGAGGAATCGAACCACCATCGTCTTGCTTGGAATGCAGGTGCTATTCCATTGAGCTAGCACCCTTTACAACATGAGGGGAGAGGGACTATATTAACACATGGATTACACATTTCTAATCCTCTGTGACAAAGCAAAATTATGTTTTATTCAGAGAGGAAGTCTAGAAGATGTTTGAAGGTTCATTATTGAATATGATTATGCACATTTGATATAGTGACATGTTGAGTTTATGTAAAAAACAAATTGAAAAGTTAAAAATTGAATGGTGTTATCTAATTCACATAAAGTACCATCACATGAATTAACATGGAATTTGAACCAAAATTTTCATATTAGTAAATAATATAAAATTCCTCAAAAAAGGCTTGAAGAGAATATTTGATATACAACAAACATTTAAAAGTGTTTCTTCTTGTATATTAATAACTATTTCAAAGAGAAAATTACATTCATGAATCATCTCCACACAATCTCCTTATATTCAGTCAATCAAATCAATTACAACTTGTACACCACATTTATTTATTGTGGTCTTCCTGCAATCTTCTTTCTTTTGCATCCATGCCCAAACTATGGTATTAACTAGAATAGATCCAAGTCATGTGTTATCAAGGTTTGGTACCCAATATTGTTCTAGAATTTTCCTTTGTATTTCCCTGAACTAGGCTTCCATCAATCAACATTTACATGAAGAGTCTCACTTTCATCATTCTGGAAGATATATGAGGTGGTTTTTGCCATCCAAATCGTCTCTCCTTCATCCTTAGTTCATGATAAAACTACCAACACCTTTACTTTCTCAAATTCAATCATAGGATTGAATCTTGGATTTAGGTTGTTGCAACTGGGTCCAACATATACCAGTTCATCCGTCACATTATCAAATTCTCCATCCATAATACTTATATTGCATGCAGTGCATTACGATCAACATTAAATCTCACATGGATTAAATTGTCTTTATGATGCAATGTATTTGATGATAATGTCTAACATGAATTAAAGCTAACATGATGTTATCACTTAATGATTGATTTTCTGGATTAAGTTATGTGAAATATTTTCAGTCCACAATGAATTTTTCATGGTTCCCGTAACAAACATGGGTGGAGTGTCCACTCAAAATGTTGGTATGAAAAAGGTTCACACAGTTTAATCCAAAAAATCAATCACAATGATGACAAACTGATAAAACCTGCACGCTCAAAATGTTAATACTGTATTTATTGAGTATAAGTTAATATACTAGTACAAAGTTGGAACCACTTTAAAGTCTACACGAGAAAATATAATTATGAATTTTAATGCAACATAGTAGTACAACTAAATTTATATCAACTATAATAACAAATAATGGGAAAAACTCACTTCAAACCTTATTGCAAGTGCCTTACATTTATTCACAAAGCAACTCTATAAGATATTTTAAGGTGCATTCGCATAAAGCATCATTACATGAATTAACATTGAAGTTGAACCAAAATTTTCATATATGTAGCAAATAATATAAAATTCCTCAAAAGGTAGCTTGAAGAGAATATTTGATATACTACAAACATTGACAAATTTTTCTTCATGTATATTAATTAGTCATTCAAAAAGAAAAATTATATTCATGAATCATCTCCACCTAATCTCCTTATATTTTCTCAAGCATATCAAGTACATCTTCAGGATGAAGATTTCTATAGTTAATCATAATGACAAAGAGATTTTATGGAACTAAATTGTGTGTATTGAAACGTCCCTACGTTTCAAGTGGACACTTCACCAATCATCAGGGGAACAAAATGAAAAGCTCAAAGTAGTATTGAAGAGATTGAGCAAATGCTAATAATAAATAAGGAAAGGATTTTGTACATGCATTAATGAATATAATTATGCACATTTGATATAGTGAGATGTTGTGTTGATCTAAAAGACAAATTGAAAAGTTAAAATTTGAATGGTATTATCTAATTCACATAAAGTATCATCAAATAAATTAACATTGAACTTGAAGTGAAATTTCATATATGCAGTAAATAATATAAAATTCCTCAAAAATTAGCTTGAAGAGTACTTATTATAATACAAACATTGAAAAATGTTTCTTCATGTATACTAAAAGTCATTCAAAAAGAAAAGTTACATTCATGTATCATCTCCACCTAATCTCCTTATATCCGCTCATGCAGATCAAGTACAGCTTGTACACCACATTTATTTATCTTTGTCTTCTTGCAATCTTCTTTCTTTGGCATCCATGCCCAAACTATGGTATTAATTGGAATAGATCCAAGTTTTGTGTCATCAGGATTTGGTACCCAATATTGTTCTAAAACTTTTCCCTTTTATTTCCCTGAGCTAGGCTTCCACCAATCAATCTTTACATGAAGGGTCTCACTGTCATCATCCTAGAAGATATCTAAGGTGGATTTTGCCATCCAAAGCATCTCTCCTTCATCCTCATTTCCTGATCTAACAAGCAACATCTTTCCTTTCTCAACATCAATTCTAGGATCGAATGTTGGCTTTGGCTTGTTGCACTTGGGTCCAACATATACCGGTTCATCTATCACATTATCAAAATCCCCATCCATAATACTTGATATTGCATGGAGTGCATTACCATCAACGTTAACATTTTTCCTTGTCTTTGGCCAAAAATCATCAGAAGAAGAATCACTTTCATCCAAGGGTGTATGGTCATTGTAGATTCCATCTAATGCATCAAGAACTCTTTTCCAATAATCTAGTTTTTCATTCCATTCCTCTGTAACAATTGGTGAATTCTCATTTCCAATAGTCTCTTTCCACATTTTTATGTATGATGTTATTCCTTCCTTTAGTTCTTTTAAATATGCATCATTGTCTTTGGGACGTAAGAAAGATGGCTTCCCTATGGGAAATATAAGTCGACCTTCATCATCTATAGTCCACAACTCCACTGGTTCTGACCACTCAATGTCTCTGATGGATTCTTTATACCTCATAACTGGAACCTTATTGAGTACAGGGAATTGGAAGTACTGGACATTAAGATGTCCAACTGGTGCATTTTTTCCCTCCTTGATGTACCCATTAAGAAAACTTTTGAAGTCATACACTTTGTCAATAAGTTTAGGTGGAAACGCCCTTTTTCTTCTATTGTGTGATATGTATCCATCATCTCAGGTAAAGAATATATATCTTTACTTTCAATTTGGAAGACATTCTTCCGTAGGTTCCATCTATGTCTTCATGCATGAGCCCCACAAGCAAGAACCCAACCTCAATAGTGATGAATACACCAAGTGCAGTTAATAGTGATAGAAACATGAAAACATAACGATTCTTATTATCACTAGCTGCATTGTCCAACTATAACAAAAAATGTGGAGGAAGAGGTTTAAAATCAAGATTTTGATTTGTTGAGCTTCCATTTAAATATAGGAAAGCATCCTTGTACACTCTACATTTTGAGTAAATAGAGTTTTGAAGTAATGCATTTGAAAGTGTGTTTCTTGAACTTCCACTCTCATAAAGCACATCACCATACATATCAAGGTGTGGGTATTCAAGGTCCCTCAAGCACTTTGAAAGAGATGTAATGGTAAATTGTGATCCCATGTGTACAAATGGTAGGGAAAAATGACCAAAACCTTATGTTCTATGCCCATGTGTTAGCATACCTGTCAACGACAAACCCAAGTTTGTTCCTACAACAGATTTTGATTTAACACATAATCTTGGGATTGAAGTCTTTGTTTTGTCCATTTTATCATGGATAATGCTCAATTATTCCTTTGGATACCACTCTGACATAATTCTGTGGGCATAGTAGCAATATCTTGTTAGTTTTTCAACATTTAAGCTAGCATTATGATAAGATCTTTTCACTGAGAGAATAACAAGCACAGTAATCACATAAGCACATCACAAGAGACAAGAGA